>CM045493.1:20727812-21080111 GCA_024704745.1 Rosa lucieae | reverse complement strand
ACCACGCACTTTCAATATCATTACCATTTCTTTTGTACATATTAATGCATACGAATCAACCCTAAGACTTCAGAGTACAAAATCAATCCTATGAGAAATAATTGTCTTATCCATGATTGGCTAGTTCCATCGAGCAAATCAGTAAATGAAAACGAGAACAAGACATTTATTGTCAGTTTGGATACAAAAAGTGGAAACAAAGTGTCGGGGCCAGTTTGGATACAAGATTGCTCATCTTACAATTTAATGCCAAAACTTATATAACACAAAATTATATACATAGTAGTTACCTGAATCAGGTAGATCCATTTGGGGACCCCGAATTTTGAAGCCTGAAAAACACGATGACAAAGTAAGTATTTTCTTTCCTCCATGAGTATTTGTGTATTCACTACAAATAACCAGACATGGAAATACTACGATGCTCACAGCAATCACAGGGCAAAGTTTTCTGCCTGACCTTATTATAAGTCATCATTCAATGCCAAAGTGAGTAAGGATGGGATAACATCTGGATTTTTCTGAAATGGAAAGATAGATAGATAAGATAGAGGAGACCATAAACAGAACATTGTTGTAAATATTATTATCTATATGGATGTCCACGTAAATACTCATTAGTTGTGTACTTTGATGTAAACCCTACCTCTATAAAGGAGGCTAATGAGACTGAATGAAATACTTCTATCCTCCTACTATTCTTCTCCATTCTCTCTACTTTATAACACGTTATCAGCACGCTCTATATTTTTCTTTAAAACTCTATGATGATCCACGAGTCCTTATGGTACAACTCTGTTGTTTGTAACCATTACTCAAGATCTATGAGTCTTATACTCCAATTTACTTCCTTATCCATACTTCTGATCATGGTTTATTTTTTTATTCGACAATTCTACTGCCTGTTCAATCTGAAGACGCATATCAAATTTCATTTTGGTTAACTTACTTATTCTTTGTTCATCTGCATGCATATATAGTATGAAGTTTTTGTGTGAGATTGGGTCTGGGAGATAATCTGTACCTTTGTGGGTAGGCCTAAGATTGCATGTGATGGTCATTGGCAGATACACGTGAGCAGAATAATCCAGAGCTAGAATTCGCCGCCGTATCAGTCTCTCACTCCCATTAGCCCAGATGATTGATAAATCTTCTCCTCTTCTCTCTCTAAACCCAAACTCCAATGGCTTCCTTATCGGCCAACCTGGCCGCCACCCTTCTCTCCCTAACTTTCCGTCACTCCACCCGGGTCGGAGCCCCGGCCCTTTTTTCCCTCTCACATGGAGACCCCGGACCGGACTTCCGCATTTTTCCCTTTGTGTGGAACGACTTACTAATTATTCTCTTTTTTTTTTGTATGCCTATGTGTTTACAACAAATGGCTACTGGGTGATGGTTTCTTGGATTTGATTTTTTTTAGGACTTCTTGAATTTGATTTGCAAACAAATTGGATTATATTATAAACCTATATGCTTTGATTCACAGGCATGCTTTGACGGGCTTCTGTTCTTATTCGTAATCTATTGATTATACCCAGTTCATGTTTTCATGCCCATGCATTTGTTACCTTCTCATGATCTATATATATATCTTATATATATAATATATCTATACTCATCGCAAATTGCGACTTTTCTTATTGGGTATTTGGAGTCTTATTGTTTATCCACTTTCATTTTGGATGTATGGTTCTAGGTAAATTATTGTTTCTTCATGATACTGTTAAGGAAGATCGATAGTTCTGCATGTGTTCCTTTGAATTCCGGTAAGTTTTCTTTATAATTGATTACTTTGATATAACTTGCTCTCACCATACTTGACAAATGGATATGGTAAAATTTACATTTGTGATAGTGAATTGATCAACGTAGATCGAGACCTGAAGTCTCTTGATCTGATTACAGAGGGCCTGAAGTTCCTCGACACTTATCAACGTTTGCAATATGAAGTTCTAGATTCAATACAATTATGAGGGCCAGAAGATCCTCAGAGCTATACATCCAGTATATAAAGTCACATATTGTGATCCCCATAATTATAAGAGGGCCGGAAGTTCCTCAATTTTTTTTTCTTTTGATGTTGGGGTTTCCTTTCTCCTTATGATTATTTGTGAATTTGGAGTTTCAAATTACTTCTAAAAGATGTAGTTTGAGGTTGCACACTTGGTCAATGCCATAAGCCTTTTGGCTTTACATTCTTTTATAAAGAGAACCAGTCTAGAAGACAATATTATGTTCTTGTGCAATTAGAAGTGAAATAAAAGATTATCATATGAAGTTAACCAGACCAGAAGCTCTGTGTGTTTTCTTCATCCATGGAACCAGAAGTTTCCAGTGTTAATTTATTTATTTTTCTTCCCTGCAATTTTCTATTTTGTTATGTACTTTCATTACAGTACTTATCTTTTAAATTAATTTTTTTTGTTACTCATACGGACCAGCAGTCCTATACCTCGAACATATGAATTTTGAGTGTAATATTTTTGAACTAGAAGTTCAAAATTTCATAGTAGAACCTGAAGTTCTAACAGTAAAACTCAAACCCGAAGCTTTGAGTATAAAATATAAATTAGTTAAAAGTGAACTTGAAGCTTCACTTTAGTCACCTCGAGCCTGAAGTTTCGAGCATCAAATTTATTTGAACCCGAAGTTCAAATTACGAAATTTTAGAACTTGCAATTCATAGAAAAAAAAAATATTCGAACCTAAAGCTTCGATTACACTTACAATTCATTCATAGTTTATTTGACTTTATGTCAACTCGAACTAGAAGTTTCGAGTAAATTTTCAAAAGTCGATTGATACATTCTTCTTTATGCCTGCTTAAAGCATTCCACCTTAGAACCTGAAGTTCTAATTGTGCAAACTCGAGCCATAAGTTTCGAGTGGATATGTGGACAATTTATCGAAGAGTTTTAATTTCGGTCAACCCCAAACCTGAAGTTTTGAGGGGATTTTATTGACACCAATTTAAAAGTAAGCAGATATTTGACCGTTTGTTTATGACGAATGAGTATGAATATACCCCAAATTTGTGATCGTGACTTTTGTAATTAAAAGAGATCATAACTTGTAGTTCCTTGATCCTTAATTACATGAGGACCTGAAGCTCCTCAATGATCATACTAACTAGATGACCATCTAAAGTCCTTCACTCATGAGTCATGGTCATGAAGTTTAAACTCGACATTTCGAGTATATTATTTTGGCCAGAAGTTCAAAATGCATTTGATGTTAATCTACATCAAACAACAATACAATAATTAAACGTCATGTTTTACCTGTATAACACGGACCAGAAGCTTCGTGTATATCCTATGAGATCTACTGTTCAATTCTTACCAATTGATTTGTGTCATCTTCAAACTTATGTTTTGAGTCACTTCCAGGCAATGCAATTTTATCCATGGTGTCCAGAAAACATTATTAAGGCTTATGCTTATGAGGTTAATATAACAATCATCTCAGATCTTACATATCTGATCGATGGCTCCAGAAGAGCACACATATATTGTCTCGTTGCATTTTATGCCTCCAACATAGTAAGAAAGCCGATTGACATGGCTATACCATGAAATGCCACCAGAAGTGCATCATGGCAAGAGAGAAATCAGGAGACAATGTAAATATTGTCCTAACATCCACACATGTGAGGAAATTGTAAATTGGATGTGTGTCACCTATGGTACACTATCTGGTCGATGATTATCAAGCCACTTTTGAATGGGCACTAGTCAAATTAAATTGCATTGACTAATAAGAACATTGAGATTCGTCTCACATGGCTGACGTTTTTTGCTTACAATAAGCAACTTGGAAGCACTATTGTGTTATTCCACATATTTATTGTAACCTCGTGAGTTTTCATTGAAACTAAATGTTTCCAAATCCGATTATCAAGGAACCTGATGTTCCTTAAGAGGCTGTTATAAATTGAAAAATTGAAACCTCAAGTTTCTTGGATCTCCAATTATATGAGGGCCTGAAGTCCCTCCTCTTTATGACTACACAAATAGATACGTGACAGTGAACTTGAGGTTCTCCACGCAATAAAGTTACTCTTTTATTATAGATTGTAGTCTTCAACTCAAAATTTTGAGTATATCATTCTGGCCAGCAGTTCAAAATGAATTCGGTCCATTCCAATTGTCAATATTTCACAATTGATGTTTACTCAAGCTAAGGTAACACTCATATCAAGAGTTGTAGATCTTGATCTATGGCTCTAAATGAGCTACTATCATGTTACCAAATTTGAAATATTGACACTAAGTACCTTCAATATGGTTGGAGAAGACTGTTTTGCTACCTCATATATACTGTGTCAAATTTATACAGTAAATTTAGGCATATAATGTCATGAACCAGAAGTTCATTGAACCAATACACTATTTTGGCTTGACCAGTTATGTCATCTTTGTTGGCCATGTTGCATGGAATCACTTACAAGTTTTGATGACTGCTAACCTTACTCACAATCAAATTGTTTATTTACCACATATTTGCGAGTTGTCACTTTAATGAGACAATCCTCCTGCCATAAGGGGGAGAAATATTGTTCCTGAAGAACGGTATGAATTGGTGTGAGACTTTTCCACCATGTCTCATTTTGAGCTTTGTACCTAAAGTGATAATGATATTACTGGCAAAAGAATTTGTTTGGATTAAAATCCTTAAAGCATAACACGATTGCATAGACAATCTAGACCAACTATGCATGGTAGCAGACATGTTGGTCCAAATGATATGGTCATTTGAAAAGAATGACATAGACCAATGTTGGTCCCTTGTAAAATCGCTGATGTCTTGGTGAGACTATTTATCAGTATAGTTTATGCTCATAAACTAAATGTTTTTGACCTAAAATTTGGTATGGGTTCGCCACCAACCAATAGATTTCTTCACTCTAAGGAAGTGATATTATCAAAAACATGTTTACAAGTGGTCAAAATAAGAAAGTATCCCCGCCATTAGGGGGAGAGAAAACTAATGTTATTAAAAGAATGGCGTGAATTTGTGTGGATTATATCCACTAGGTCTAAAGTTTTAAGCTCCCAAAAAGGGAAGATCATACAAGCCCTATAGTGCTCGACATGAGATTATATGTAAAAAGATCCACATTCTACATAATTCATCTATGAGAGATGATTGTCCTGGAAGTGATAATGTATGCCCCAGAAGTGGCATGGGTACCCAATATCAATAAGCTTATTATAGCTAATGCATGCATATAAGAATGTGTGGGATCTATGATTAATGATCATCGATGATAATTTACATTTGGTAGCTACCAAAAATCATTAAGGGTTGTATTGACGCTATACCACGTTTCATTATGAATGTCGACAAAGTATATTATTGGCCAAATTGGAAATAGGCAATTCCAATGAAATTCAATATTTGAAACGTGATGAAATACTTGGACCTCTAACCCTACAAGTTACAAAAGGGTATTTATCAAAAGTGAAGATAAATCACTATGACACAATGTCTATTTATAGAGACATGAGATTATGAATATCTTCCCTTATATGAATGACAATTTTCTATAAGTACAGTGTTACATATAGCTGTTATATTGACGAGAGATTTATGGCACTTTGTCATCGTATATTGTGAAAACACATTGCTACAAGCAAAGTGTCATAATAAGTGTATTTCTTATCAAATCCTCAAGGGATTCAAATACATGAATGATTCAAATGCAAGTCCATGAAAGGTTGAAAGAGCCTGAAGCTCACTCATGGAATCAAAGAGTCTAAAGCTAGCTCATATGTACTCATTTCATTCTAGTCAACGAGATCTAAATTGCCTTAATGAGTACTATGACGAGACTACTATCAAATTCGAATTATGATTATAATGTTGCAACATATTCTAACTTTCGCAAAGTTATGAATTATTTAGAGCTCTTGAAGAGCTTATATGAGACATATCAATACACAAAGATATTGATGTGTATGGCTAGGCATGCCATAATGATTTTCAATGTTTTAAGCTATACAAAGTTAAATGTGTCAATTTCTTTATATTGTTTAGCTATTACTTAGTGAATGAATTTGAGCATATGAGATTGTTTCTAACCTTATTATATGAGGTAAGACTTATTGAAAATCGTCTAGGTTTGTTGGTATTGCTTAAACTTTGCAGGTATGAAAATTTGTGATGAGCCCCTATATGCAAAGCACACATGGTCTCACTTCAGTGATAGACACATCAAACCACTATACATGGTACACGTAGCTTATCGCATACATAATTAAGGCTTGCAACAATCAGGGGAAGATTCTCATCAGGGGGAGCATCCAAAAGTATGCTACCTAGGACATATGCGCGTTGTGCTCTTTTTGTCCTTCGACCAGGGTTATTTTTGTCCCACTGGGTTTTGTTACCTGGCAAGGTTTTTAACGAGGCAACAATAAGCGCGTCCAATATCATCATTCATTAGTGGACATCCAAGGGGGAGTGTTGTAAATATTATTATCTATATGGATGTCCACGTAAATACTCATTAGTTGTGTACTTTGATGTAAACCCTACCTCTATATAAAGGAGGCTAATGAGACTGAATGAAATACTTCTACTTCCTCCCTACTATTCTCTCTCCATATTCTCTCTACTTTATAACAAACATATATGATTAGTCATCTAAATTCTGAATGGGATCTAAAACTACAGGATACCACTACCTTGATAGCCTTGTATAAGGTATCCTTGATACTTGCTGCTTAGTAAGGAATATGAATCTGGATCAGCCACAGATTGTAGATGGTTCCAGTCTAACATTGCGAATAAACCATTATAAAAACTTACATTGAAAGTCAGAACAATGCCTTCGTTTTATCAAATCAGCCTCCTCAGCCATTTCAACCAAAGACAAAGCAAAGCTCTTCTGTCATTTAACAGCAGCAACCCTTTTCTCAAAAGGCAACTAGAAACATTATTGATTAGTACATGAATAATGTACTCTTATAAGGCATGATAAGAGTACTCTGTACCCATTCTTTTCCAATTATGAACAGCTCATGCCACCTGGATCATCATTGAAGGAAAACCTAAGTCAAACATATACATAACGGTTGTTCACACCCTTCCATACACGCACAGAAGAAAGTGCAGAACGGACACTGCAATTTTCATTGTAATATATATCTTGACTAATCTGGACTATGTTTAGTAATGATGATTTGACTAAACTAATTAATCATGCACACTAGTAACTTTCAAAATCCCAATCAATGAAACAGATGGATTAATCTAATTATACGTTGTCACGCCCCAAACCAGACGAGACAACGACCGCTTGCTATAAACTTAATGAATGACAGAAGCAAGCCAAGCCTAACCAATGAATTTGCATAAGAAATTCTTTAAACTACACCCTTAACAAAAACAACACAGTAAGTAATCTCCTTATTAAATAATCCATGCAATAGAAACATAGGCATGAAACTTAGTATGGAAGGGAAATCCTAAAAATAAATAAATAAACTCTCCATGTCACGAATTGGCAAAACCGTGCAATTAGCTATTCTCACGCACCCTTCCACGCAGCTATAGCTTGGCAAGGTATTATTCTAATTCCTCAGACCGACTAGCCGCTCTATGCCAATACTTTGTGTCACCTGCTACGTCCTCTTCCTCTATGTCTGAGAATAATAAGAGAAAGAAATATACATCGATGAGCTTAAGAGCCCAGTAAGAAAACTTTATCTTAACTAGCTGGATCAAGCATGACAAGGAATAAAAGAAGGAAAGACTCCACCAATTAAGATAAAAACAAAGGCTGTAAGGTAGAAAGCATAAATGAAGCTTAAAAGTCTCATAGAATTTTTACTATATATATAGTATGACAAGTGAGCTCAAAACGACAATGGTTAAACTATGACCACCCTTAACCCTGGTGGTTAGGTCTAATACCCACATAACACCCTGTGGTCGGGTCCAAAGTAATACCAAAGATTGGTTCTAGCGCCAGACATTTCTTACCCACGTTTACCCCCGTGGTCGGGTCCATAACCCACACTTAACCCTGTGGTTAGGTTTCTAAAACAACATAGTCAACCTTAATAGTACTTCAAGAATAGAGCAACATGAGTCTTGCCTAGCTGCAAATATTGAATATAAAGACATGTATGGAGTAGGCGTGTGTCTAAGTGCTTGCGAACAGATATAGGTTTGTGTTTATGTAAATAAATATGTGTGTGTGTGTGTGTAAGTAAATTGTGCAGTGCATAGAAGTTTAGCTAACGACATGCTTTCTTATGATAATTATATGGTTATATATGAGTGCTAACTATGATTATAGTATAGTGCAGTGCCTATAAAATAAGGAACTATAGCACCTCTATACTTGTAATTATGCAGAATAGTGCTTCATTCCCAAGAAGACCGTAGTCTGAAAATTCAATAGAACAAAATTGAAGACTATATATCATGACTTGCATCATGAACACAAAAAAAAAAAATGGCACGCTTGATCCATATTAGAGTTTCCAGCATAACTCAAATATCCCACACTTCCAGAAATCAAACAATTAACTTGATTCCCTACCTCAAGCTGAGCGAAAGCATTTCAATAAACCCAAATTTAACAACTGAAAGGAAACACCAGCTAAGGTAAAGATCACTTACAGTAATGTAGGCTAAGCACCCCCCTCAAATCCCCACCAACCTTCTCAGCCTAAGACAATTATATGAATTCCATGAGTACTTAATGTCATCTCCCAGAACTCATCACTAGAATACCCAGATTTGGATTTCGTTGAAAGACCTTAAAATGATGGCAATTCCATAAATCCAAACCTAGAACTAATCGAATGCGTCTAAAATACACAATGAAGCCTTACTAAGGGGATTCGAGCACAAATTTACCTTTGTCACCCAATCTTGAAGTTCCTCTTCTTTCCCCCAAATCACTAACTCCGTCTTCTGTGTCTATCAAAAACCCAACAGTGAAATCAAAAAATCACCATGGCAATAAACCCTCCTACCTAGTGGCCAAATACCAAAAAGCCCTTAAACAAACCCTTTTTTTTTTTTTACCCCGGTTGTTACATACGTAACTAGCCAGGATCATATATTGAATAGATCTAGCAATTTGGTTTACCTTCTTTTCTTCTTATTTTGGTTTCCAAAATTGCTTGTACATACGATTCAAATAAAAACCAATCAGAATCAAATTCTTATTTGTTTAAATAGCAAGAGCAACAACTAATCAGTTCTAACTGCAAATATAAAACAATTTCAACTCATAATGTTCAAAACCACTAAGTTTTACAATAATCAAAACCCCTCCGAGAGAGGTGAAATAAAAGCTAAGAAAAAACTAACAGAAAAAGCAAAACAAGGCTATAGTAGGATGTATGGGTGGCCATAGCAATTATAACACCCACATATGCTAGCACTAGCCATAAGACACCAGCCAAGAGAATGAAAAACTACACCAGCATCACAAGTCCACCATATAATTAAAAAACTATCGGTGACTATGTAGCAATATGTAAAAGGAGCCACCATAAAAAGACTGCTTATCAGTCTCACATAAAAAGACTTCTAACCTGACATTTTTGAAGAACTGAAGTAGAATTAAGCCATTGGTGAAAAGTTGGTGCCAGGTTAATTATTCAACAACCTATAATTGCAGCCCATCCTACTTGAATTGATAATTGACACACTTAGGCTATATGGCCTTTAGATGATGTATTACAATTATGCCCCATCATTACAATTATGCAACTGGATTATAGAACTAAAGAAAATAAATTCAAGATAAAATCTG
Source organism: Rosa lucieae (assembly GCA_024704745.1). Taxonomy (NCBI): domain Eukaryota; kingdom Viridiplantae; phylum Streptophyta; class Magnoliopsida; order Rosales; family Rosaceae; genus Rosa; species Rosa lucieae. Next base: position 21,070,330 of record CM045493.1, on the reverse strand, counting down.
AAAATTATCCCATCATGACCTTCAATTTTCAATTCCAGGTCCCCATTTATGCATCAAACCACACAAAGTTACAATCTTTCTAACTACCCACATCTCATAATTAACTCAAACAGAGACCGGAATGCTCAAAATCAAATAAACAAACGCACGATTAGATTAGAACAGCACCAAGTATCATACCTGCCCACAGTAATTTCTGGAGTTTACATCAGCTCCATTCTCCCAAAGCAATGAAATAATCTGAGTCAAAGCCAGAAAAGAACCCAAATCAGAAAAACCAAACAGTCATCAATTTCAAATGGGAAGCAAACCCAGAAAAAGAAAAAAAAAAAAAAAAAAACCCAAAACGACCTCGTTGTGCCCTTTAGCTCCAACAAAATGGAAAGGAGAGTTAAGCCCACCAAATTGCACTTAATCGTATCCTTGTCCCCAGAAGCAATAGACAGAACTGCAATTAGGTTTTCAATAACAATCAAAATCGCGAAACCCAATTGAAAATTTCAGAAATTGGATAATTAAAGCGTTGAAATTGGACCTTGATTTGCGCCTTTGACAGCTTTCTCGAACTCCAGTTGCTCCTATTTCACACTAGAGTCTTCTCTCTGCTTTAATCGTTGCCTGAGTGGGTCTGCAATTAGTTTGCCGATCTCTTCCTTCTTCGTTTCCTCCTTACTTCTACAAATTATATGCTGGGCCCTGTTGTATCAAAGCTTGAAGTAAGAAAAACCCGCTGAGAGTGAGAGCGAGGTTGAGAGGCTCGATGAGGTTGAGAGGGTGAGGGGGATTAAGGGTGAGAGCGATGGTGAGGGGGATTGAGGGTGAGCACGATACTGAGTCAGAGGGAGGCTAAGAGCAATTTGGGAGGGAGAGTGACCTAAATTTTTAGCTAAGGGAGGGAGGGAACACGAGTTTTTCACAAAGGCTGCTAGGTTTTGAGTGAGAAAAAAATAAATATAAATTAGTTTTTGTTTGTTTGTTTTTCTTTTTTTCAGACAACAGATATCCTTATTGGTGTTGTCTAAAATTTCTCAAATTTACTAAAGGATCATGTGTTGGATGAGTAGAGGTGAGACGACAGGTTTAAGAAATCTGTCCTGAGTTAATCTGTCGTCTGACTAACTCAGACGATAGCAAAAACTCATGTGTCGTCTGATGACTGTCGTGTGATTAAGTTATTCTAGTAGTGCTAAGTAATTCAACATTTTTAAAGATCATGAAGTCCTGCCAAAATCTACTTTAAAACATCCTAGAAAATTAAGCGCCCAAGACATCTCAGGTATTTTTGGCGATAAGTCTCAGAGAACCAATGAATTCATTCCCCATAGGAGAATGAATCCTTACATAAAAAGAAATAAAGTAAAAATAAACCAACCAAGCATCTCAATTGCCCCTGAAACCAGTCGGAGGCCAAAAGAATGAGAAACCCTAGCACTAGGCCCAGAAGGGTTCAACACCCGACTGGCCATGTCCAACCAAACCCAGGGACACCCAACCCGAGCACATCAAATCGCCGGACTACCTCCAATCGACAACATCGGATAGAGGTGTCATCCATGAGGCAGACATGCATGGACGACTATATAAAATTACAATTTTAAATTTAGTATTCTAATTAAATTCCAAGCAATATATTTTCTCTTGAAAATCTTGTCAAGTATAGAAGACATGCATTTTCATTTTCAACTTAATAAATTTGAATCATAAACCTGGAATGTTAATAATAACAGAAATATTATTGTAGTGTAAAATGTGATACTCTTTCCTAGTATTTCATACATTGTTATTGTTATAAAATTGGGAAATGTACATTGATTACTACTAAATTAGTTTTACTGTTCTCCTCATACGCTCATTCAACAGAGTCCACCGATAAAAATAATGTTAAAAAAAATGTAATTTTAAATCCATCTGAGCTAAGGAAAATCGAAACTCCTCAACCATCCTTAGCTGAGATGGATTTGGTAAATGCATATACATATTTATATGCATTAGAAGTAAAAGCTGGCCATATTTTTATGTTTTAATTTTGTAATACAAATTTAGATATGTCATTACTTAAATTTTGGTTATTTTTGTCAAAATAATTTTTATTGAGTGAAAATTCCAAACTAATTTGCAGAAGGTCTCCGAAGCTTTCGAAGAGACCCGGTGGCGGCGGTGAGTTTTATGCTCCCCAGAGCAGGCACAGGTGTAGACGACGGCGGCGTGAGCTCGGTAAGGAGGCGGTTTCTCGAGCGACAATGCGATGATCTTGACCAAGGTGTTCGACACCTCCAATCGAGGCGGGTTTAGGGTGCGGTTAAGGGTTTTCAGTGGATCATGCTCGAATTTGGAGGCGCTGATCTGATCGTGTTTTTTGAGTCCAGGTCGGGGTCCGGAGTTTCTTGTATAAACCAAGGCAATGGTGGAGGATCGTGGTCGACCTCCGGATAGGTGATGGGCCGCTGTCTCCGATGGCTCGCGGCAGGTTGATTTGGAGGGTGAAGGAAGGTTGTGGGGCATAGCCTCGACTGGAAAGGAGTCTTCTGGATCGGTGATGGCGATGACATTTGCACAAGTGGTGACAGAGGTGCGCTAGACCGGCTAGAGCCTGCTTTCCCGTTCGAAAAGCCTAGGTTCAATCTGGGGCTTTAGTCGGGCCTAGGACAGTGGGCTAGTGGGCCAATTATGGTCTGCTGGGCTGTCCTTTTTTTTCTTCATCTTTTGGTGTGGGCCTGTTTTGGGCTCTTGTAAGGTGGCTGAGTGTTCTTGTACCTGCTTTTAATAAGTATCCTCACTTTGTTATGTCTTTTGTTGTAGTTGTTTGTTGGTTAATGAGTGGAGATGTACACCACGATGGTCTTAGGCGTCAATTCTTGTCTGTCAGTTGATCAGTGGCTCTGATTTAGGGTTTTACATCTTTTTTTTTTTTTTTTTACTTTTTCTTTTTTAATTAGTTTGTTTGGTTTTTACTTTTGATAGCCTGCTATATCAATCTGCTTTGTGCATTGAGGTGTAATATGAGAAATATTTGGATTCCTCTACCTTGACCGCTAGAGGTCGTTATTTCAATGGAACCTGATTTCGTTCCTTAAAAAAAAAAAAAAAAATTATTGAGCGAAAGAGTTCAACTATATTATTTGTGAGGAAGCCCTAGAGCTAACCGGTTAGCTTCATATTGAGAAGCTAATCATCTTTTAGACCAGCTTGATAAGGCATCTCTACCATTCAGTTTTTAGATCTCTATGGCCCCGTTTGGTTAGCCAGAATGTCAAAATAAGAAAAGGACTTATTTTCCTTTCCAAACCAATGTGGAATGAAATATGTTTTGGTATTTCCATATGGGTGTTTTGAGCATTACTAAAAATTAAATTATGAAATTAATTTTCCATTCTTATTGTAGTGTTTGGTAAGCCATAAGAATGAAATATAAAATTGTAATTTTCAATAATGCCCTTTCACTAATTAAAGTACATATATGAGATTGTTGAAGTAAAATGAGATTGGAATAGTCTACTCATTTCATTCATAACCCCTTTATATAGGGATAAAATTACAACGGAAATATCACTTACATTTATGATACTAAATGCTGATTGAGCTGTGATTTGTAATTGCTTGATTCTCTCTTCGTCTGTTTCTTTGACGAAGGCACATAATGTGCTTTTCCTTTAACACTCCCCCTTGTGCCAAGTCAAAGACGAAATGGTGCATGAGTTGTTGCCTCACTAAAAACCTTGCCAAGTAACAATAAAAACCCTGTGGGACAAAAATAAAACTTGGTCGAAAGAAAAGAGCACAACGCACCTTCTACATTTGAGAATGACATGTGTGTGTTAGACTCCCCCTGACGTCTACACCTCCCCCTGGTACTTATATTAATCTAGGGAGCTTGGAAAGTCTTCGCATTCCTATGCTTTTCACATGTTTCTCAAATGTGTCCTTAGGCAATGATTTGGTGAACAAATCTGCCACATTCTCCTCAGACCCTACTTGATTCATTTGAATCTTGAGGAGAGTCTGTTGTTGCTGATTGTAGGACAACTTTGGCGATATGTGTTTTGTGTTATCACCCTTAATATAACCTAGCTTCATCTGTTAGATCTAAGCTGCATTGTGTTCGTAAATGCAAGTAGGCTCTTCAGTGGTAGAACTCAAACCACTAGTCCCTCGAATATGTGCAATGATAGTTCTTAACCATACACACTCAAGAACCACCTCATGGAGAACAATGATCTCTGAGTGGTTCGAGGAGGTAGCCACAAAGGTCTGCTTGGTTGATCTCCAAGATATCGCTGTGTTCCCATTGGTAAATACATAACCAGTTTGGGAACGACCTTTATGTGGGTTAGAGAGATACCCAGCATCAGCAAAACCAACCAAAACATCATTTGGCGTTTTGGTGTAGTGTGTGGCACTTTCACCATCAATATTTCCTTCAGGGATTGCAGTTCCATCTGCGGTCCCTCTTGTCTCTCTGTAGGGAAAGAACAGTCCCAAGTCAATGGTTCCTTTTAGGTATCGAAGATGTTCTTGATACCATTCCAGTGACGCTGCGTTGGCGCTTAGCTAAATCTAGCTAACAAGTTCACTGAGAATGCAATGTCTGGTCGAGTAAATTGGACTAAGTACAATAATGCGCCTATTGCACTTAGATAGGGAATTTCAGCTCCCAACACCTTTTCGTCATCTTCCTTTGGACGAAATGGATCTTTCCTTGTATCCAAACTTCGACCGATCATGGGAGTGCTAGCAGGATGTGCTTTGTCCATGTTATATCGCCTGACTTTTGGACATATGCAGACTGGTGGATTAATATTCCACAAACTCGGTGTTCTAGTTCAAGACCTAGATAGAATCGAGTTTTCCCAAGATCCTTCATCTCAAATTCGGATTTCAAGTAGTCGCGGTTTCTCTTATTTCATCAAGAGTACCAGGTATGACATATACTACTACAATTTCCAAATCCGGAACTTGTTTTCTTTATGAATACGCAGTTGCATAATTCATCGTTCTTATATCCCTTCCCAATCAAGTAGTCACTTAGACGGGTATACCACATCCGTCTGGATTGTTTCAATCCGTAAAGTGAGCGTTTCAACTTAATTGCAAACGCACTCTGTGGTTTAGAGTCACTTGACTTGGGTAATGTAAGGCCATTAGGCACTTTTCATATATATATATCTCTGAATCTAGATCCCCATAGAGATATACATTAACCACATCCATGATCTGCATTTCCAGTCATTCGGAAATTACTAAGCTAACTACGTAGCGGAACGTTATAACGTCCATTACGGGAGAGTATGTCTCCTCGTAGTCAATTCCAGGGCATTGTGAGAAACCTTGAGCCACAAGGCGAGCCTTGTACCTCAGGACTTCATTCTTCTCGTTACGCTTTCTGACAAAGACTCATTTATGTCCTACAGGCTTTACACTTGGTGGGGTTAGCACTACCTGACCAAATACCTGTCTCTTTGTCAGAGAATCTAATTCTACCTGGATTGATTCTTTCCATTTAGGCCAATTTGCTCTTTGTTGACATTTTTCAACAGAGCGTGGTTCGATATCATCGTGCTCTATGATTCCTTGAGCAACAGTATATATCATCAATGTGTATGGAAGATCTTTCTATCAACTCATACATACTCTCGTAATCCTTTGAGATTTCTTTGTTCTCTTGAATCATTTCAAACATCGGAGCGTCCTCCAGTATTGATTCATGGACATAACTATAATCAGAGACAATCTCATGAGAGGGATTCTATACATTGATGATTGGTTTGTGCCTTACTCACCCTCTTCTTCCTTGGGTGAGTGTCAATCGAACCAGGTGGCCTCCCCTTCTTCCTTGGGGAGCCACGGCTTCAACCACACCTCCACTAAGTGCGGTTGCAGTGCCTCTATCTGCGGCACCGTGCCCCTTGTTGGGGACTTCTAACCTTGCAGGCACATTTGCAGCTGGTATATGTGATCTCGTCACTTTTACGATATCAGTAAACGCATCAGGCATCGAATCTGCTATGTTCTGAAGATCGATTATTCTTTTCACTTCACTTTCACTTTATGAAGTGCGGGGATCAAGATGAGACAGAGTGGGGACAAACCACGACAATTCCAGTCGTTCCCATGGAAAATCCTTTTTCCTATCTCCCCCTAACGACGGGAAAACTGTCTCATCAAAGTGACAATCCGCAAATCTAGCGGTAGTGAGATCGCCTGTCAAGGGTTCCAAATAGTGGATAATTGTTGGTGATTCGTATCCAACATAAATACTTAATCGTCTTTGAGGACCCATTTTAGTGCGCTGTGGGGGCGCAATAGGCACATATACTGCTCAACCAAATATGCGTAAATGTGAAGTGTCAGGCTCATATCCAGTTACCAACTGGTACGCAGATAATGGTTGGCTAGCTGTGGGTCTGAAACGAATAAGTAAAGCTGCGTGCAATATTGCATAACCCCATGTAGATATAGGCAGGTTGGTGCGCATAACCAATGCCCTAGCCACCATCTGTAGCCTTTTGATGGTGGCTTCTGCGAGACCATTTTGTGTATGTACATGGGGTATAGGATGCTATACATCGATCCAAATAGATATGCAATAATCATCAAATGCTTTTGATGTAAACTCTCCAGCATTATCAAGCCTTATAGACTTAATAGGGTGATCAGGGTGGTGAGCCCTTAAACGTATAATCTGTGCTAGGAGTATTGCAGCATTTCTGGTGGACAATAAAACGACATGTGACCATATTGTCGAAGCATCCACCAGAACCATAAAGTACTTGAATGGTCCGCATTCTGGATGGATAGGTCCACAGACATTTCTTTGTATCCTTTGTAAGAATGGAATGTTTTGTTTTGTATCTTTAGCATAGGAAGGTCTCGATCCTGTTTTTTCTAAAGAGCAGGCTTTGCAAAACGAGTGATGTGCCTTTGAAATAGTCAATGAGGCATAATGGGAGGGAGGTAGTGTTTCTCGTACTTCAGAAGTCAATGACTGCATTTGAGCAATACTAGAACCGACACCTTGCAGTGTGGCGGATTTTTCTCCCATTTCTCACTCGAAAGGAGGGATGTCCGTGTGAGTTCTTGAAAAATACAGATCATCATGTCACGACCTCGGGGCCATAGGCGGGCATGCAAAAAGCCTGTATGAGTCAGTGTCCCATATTTCATTGTTGGTGACAGTATAGGATTCAATGATCCGAATCGTAGTGAGGTACAGTCCACTAAATTGACTCATAAGTTTTCTAAGATGTGTTTCCTTCCACAGTCATTAGATGTAATATCAAGGTATTCAGTTCCATTCTCACGGTGTGTTTTTACATGATAACCGTTGGCACAAATTGCTTTGAAACATTAACAAGGTTCGATTAGCTCTTGGTGCATACAGAGCGTCTGTGACTTGAAATGTTGCGCCATTAGGCAGCAAAAATTTGGCAGTTCCTCGCCATTTTATTAGTTATGATGCTCCAATCATCGTAGTCACATAGGAATTATAGGCTATTAGTTCAATGAATAATTACCTATTTCTTAATATTTGTGGGTAGTCCCACTATAATCTAAGCACTCAAGTTCTCCTCCATTCATTCCTATAAATAAATGGGAGGTATTTAGAAAATATAACTCATATTCTTTAGAGTATTTCTATTTGCGTAGAATGATATTCTTTTCATTCTAATAATTTTTTTCTTTTTTTTTTCTAGATGTATTGCTTTACATCTTCATAGTGCTATGTTGAACCATGTAAATATGTGTATAGTAAATAAATTTGAATAAATTTAGTGCTTCAGAATAAAATTCAAAATTTATTAATAAGCCAACGATAATCAAATCAAGGTCTTGTTTAGAAATCTTATTCATCAATCCATGATTGAAAATAAACTTTAAGACCAAACAATAGTCTAATTAAAAATGAGGCATTATGCCTTCACAACTGTCTTTGGAAAATAAAATGAATAAAGCAGATCAGTCAAGATTGAGAGCATCCATTGACTTAGCAAGTTCCTCTTTGCCATTAGAGTCTGCAACTGTAAGGTTGACGTCTAGGTCATGACCTCCTTCTTCCATATAGTGAGCCACTTGTTCTTTAGACTCTCTATACCTCTTGTAATCGGCTGCTACTCTATTGTTTGCTTGGCAGTTCTTGTACCAATGCCCAATGAGGCCACACCTATAGCATGGTTCATTGTCAACGCTTTCCTTTGGCATCTTGTTTCCATGATCCCCATGTCCCTTTCCACGTGGTGCATTGTTGCCACGTGGGTAGGGATCAGCACGTCTAAACCCCCTTGCATTGGAGTTATTTCCACCTTTCATTTTTCCATAATTAGCCTCGGGAATTTTCTTTGTCCCAGTGGGCCTGGCATTGTTATTCAAGAGAATCTTATTTTGTCTCTCAGCCACTTGCAGAAGGCTTATCAACTTATTGAAAGTTGTGATTCTTTTGTTGTCATAATCCAACTGATACTGGTTCGCTAGTATAAAAGCTGAATTAGGAAAGGTGGTAAGAGTCTTGTAGATCATATCATCTTCTGTGATTTCCCTTCCACAGAAATTGAGACGTGCCTTTAAGCGCAACATGTCTTTGTTGAAGTCATTGACCGTTTTATAGTCAAGCAAGCGGATTCCATTCCACTGAACAGCCAGTCCTGGGATCAAAGTATCGTGAATGTTCCCAAAACGTCCTTTAAGGGCATCCCACAGTGCTTTGGGTGTCTTCAACTGAAGGTACTCCCAGCGTAGGCTAGGATCAATATGTCGCCTCAGAAAAATTAAGGCATCTGCTTGCACCTTATTAGATAGTTCATCATCTTTGGGATCAGTAATAGTGGCAGTGTAGTCTTTTGCCACAAAAGCAGTTTCCATATCAGAAACCCAACGATGGTACTCAAGTCCTTCTGAGTCCAAGATGTCAAACTCAGGTCGAGTTGGATCAGCCATCTACATAAAAACAAGATAGAAGGTATAAATTACGCAGTCATAAAGACATCCACGTGAATTATTTTCCAAAAATATGAGTTAGATTTCAAGACCAAGATTCGTAATGGTCACACTTTTTTTTTTCGATGCTATGTGAAAATACTTTATCACGGTAATGTTGTGTGTATAATGCACATGAAATTTCATTATCATGGCCAAACGGTATTGATATGTTGGATTAAAATATCAATAGTACATTTAAATATAGCATATAAAAATAAACTACATGGCATATAAAAATATAGCATATAAAAATAAATTACATGACATGCTCAAATTTCACAAATATACAACAAATTATATACTACACATAATAATAGCAATAATATATCATGCGTAAAATAAAATATAAACAATAGCATAATATAAAGGCATGCTTCGGAATAGTTATATAAGAGTAAATAAAATTCACAAAACATGCTCACAATTGCATAATAAAAACATAAGAAAAAATATAAAGCATGCTTCAACATAATTATAAATCATGCTTAAATATAATGATATAAAACATAAATAATAAGGCATGTTTTAAAACAATCAAAATTATCTAATTAAACATGCTTAATAACAAAATAAAATAAAGGCATAAACAATATGGTATAAAGCATGCTTGGTTAAAATCATAAAATAAAATAAAGAAAACATACTTGATTTTGAGAAAATAAAACGATCCTAGCACACGCGCGTGTTGATGCAGGCGTGCGTAGCGATGTTTTTTGGCTTGAGAAAAAAAACTGTGTTTGCTTCCTCTTTTTTTTTTTTCAACAATGGGCTACAAAACCCTTTTCATTTTTGTTTTTTTTTCTTGTCTGGGCCGCAGGGCCTCTCTTTTTTTTTTTTTTTTTTTTTTTTTTTTTTTTTTTTTTTTGAGATTGTTGGGCCGGGTCCTTTTCTGTGGGCCGGATCACACCTTTTTTTTTTTTTTTTTTCGCGTTTTTTTTTCTCTTTCTCTCTCCTGCACATCTTCTTCCTCCGTCTGTTGTTCTTTCTGGTTTTCTGGGCTGCTGATGCAGACGCGGGGGCGTTGGCTAGGCGAGGTCCTGGTGGGGCAGCAGGCGGCAGGCGGGATCTGCGCAGGCGGCTTGTGTGCAGAGAAGCTCCGGTCCAAGGCGGAGGTGGTGATGCCGGGAACGGACAATGAAATCGATCTGGGCTGCAAGCAGTTTGACCGGGGGGGAGGGGGGGGGGGGCGAGCTATTCGATCTGGGTGCCCTTAGCAATTCGATGGAGATGGAGGCTGCGCAGGTCGGTGGAGGTAGATGGGCTGCGCAGCGGAGGAGCAGCGCTGGACTGGGCGGGGCAGCAGCAAGATCGGTCTTCCGGTCTGTGGCTGGCTGCTGGTGGTGTGCTGCGGTTGTGATGGACTGATGGCAGAGGGTCGGGCTGCTGCACGAAGAAGAGAAATTTTTTTTTTTTTTTTTGATGTTGGTGGCGGCGGAAACAGAAGAAAACTATTTTTTCTTCTAGGGTTTGTTTCTTTTCGTTTAGAAAGAAAACTAGAAAATTAAGATTTTTTTTCTGTTGGCTATTTGCTCTGAGCGTGCTGATAACGTGTTGAAGTAAAATGAGATTGGAATAGTCTACTCATTTCATTCATAACCCCTTTATATAGGGATAAGATTACAACGGAAATATCAATTACATTTATGATACTAAATGCTGATTGAGCTGTGATTTGTAATTGCTTGATTATCTCTTCGTCTGTTTCTTTGACGAAGGCACATAATGTGTTTTTCCTTTAACAGAGATCAACTTATAAGGAATATTAGTGGGGGAATATAAATTTTCAGAGGGATAATTATTGTAATTTTGCCTTTGACAGTGGGAAATGGAAATAGAATACCACCCTTAACTAGGTAATTCTATTCAGGCTTTAAGAGAGAGTCAATTTCCAGTCAAATCTCATTTTTTTATTTCCTTTTCTATCTCTAATTACAACCAAATGGCACATCTAAATGGAAAATGAAATTAATTCCCATTCCATTCCATAATTTCCTGTCATCCAAACAGGGCCTATGAGTATATCACTTCTGCAAATTTTCAGCTAAATTGATGATTCTTTAGATACCGAACTAGATCAAATCAATCGACAAATCAAATCTGTCCAACTTGAACCGTTCATGTTCATAAATAGTAAATCATGATAATGAATACTCAAACGATCATCATTTTGGCTGAAAATTTGCATAAGTGATATACTCATAAGGACCTAAAAACTGAAAGTTTGAGATGTCGATATGTAACCTAAAAGTTGGTCTAAAAGATGGTCAGCTCTAGAGTGCTCCTCTATGTAATAATATTTGTTCAATATTTTCTTTTGAAACACACACACACAATTTCACCAAATCAACATTTTTTTTTAATTATTTTTTTAGGATTAAATACTTGTTACTCCTCATACTTTTCCTTGAAAAACAGTTTGGTCCCTCGCCTTTTAAATTAAACAGAATAGTCCTTATTCTCTCAAATTCTCATATAAAAAGTCCAAAATGATCCGAAATGACTATTATGCCCCTAATTTTCTATTTTCTATTTTTATTTTTTTTTCTCTATTTTTAAAATTTTTCTCCCTTTTTTATATATATATTTTCTCTCTCCCTCCCTCTCTCCCTCTCTCCTGGCTGCACAGTCTCTCTCTCTCCCTCAACCTCTCTTCTTCTTCTTCTTCTTCTCTTCCTCTGCAACCACCAGAGAACCTCGACCTCTCTTCTTCTTCTCTTCTTCTCTTCCTCTGCAACCACCGGAGAACCTCGACCACTCTTCTTCTTCTCTTCTTCTCTTCCTCTCTTCTTCTTTTCTTCTTTTCTTCCTCTCTTCTTCTTCTCTTCCCTCTGCAACCACCGGAGAACACCATCTCCGGCCACCATTTCATCACCATCCAAAATTCAACAACACAATTAGGGATTCAATTTCTCGTCAACCTAGAAGCTCCAATCAAAGGAAAAACATGAAGATTACCTAATAGAGGTGGTCTGAAGCTCCAGCAGCCATGAGCGGCGGAGCTATCTTCTCCCACGCACCAGCGGAGGAGTGTGAAGGGCGTGCGGCTGCTTTGGTCAGAATCGGAGGTCGGGAGTTTGGGGTTTCGAAAGATAGTGCAGCTCCGACTTCGTTTATGGAGTTGTTGAATCTCGATTCGAGCTGGAGACTAGAAATCGAAGGCATGCAGAGCCGAGAGATCCGGTGATTCTCGAACGGCGTCGTCAGGCGTCGGCGGGCAGAGGGGTTTATGGGTTTTGCTCTCTAAGGCTTGCTGAGTCTGACGGTGGTGTCGATATGGCGAGGTGATGGTCGGAAATCGATGGAGGTAGAGAGGCGGTAGCGTCGCAGTCTTGGGTGGTAGCGGGTGGAGGCCGGAGGCGATGCATGTCTATGGTAAGGCTTGGGCTTGGGTCGGATTTGGGTGCTGGATCGATTGGAGGTAGCGGCGTGATGAAATAGTGACCGGAGATGGTGTTCTCCGGTGGTTGCAGAGGAAGAGAAGAAGAGAGGTCGAGGGAGAGAGAGAGACTGTGTGGCCAGGAGAGAGGGAAAGAGGGAGGGAGAGAGAAAATATTTTAAAAAAGGGGAGAAAAATTAAAAAAAAAAAAAGAGAAAACAATAAAAATAGAAAATTAAGGGCATAATAGTAATTTTGGATCATTTTGGACTTTTTATTTGAGAATTTGAGAGAATAAAGACTATTCTGTTTAATTTAAAAGGTGAGGGACCAAACTGTTTTTCAGGGAAAAGTATGAGGAGTAACAAGTATTTAATCCTTTTTGTTATAAGGAAAAACGAAATCATGTTCTATTAATAAAAATCAATGATCTTACAAGGTCAATCTAGAAGGATCCGAAAATCCTTCATAATACAAATCGATGCGCAATTATTCAAAGCAAAAAAAAAAGCAAAAGTAAAACAAACAAAAGAAACAGAAATAAAAGGCAACAAAATAAAACGCAGTCTTACACAACCCACAAAAAGCAACTATCATGAAAGCATTGACGCCTAAAGACTTTTTGGGTGTACATCGACAGCTTCCATATGGAACAGTGTACGGTTGCAGGGCCTAGTCCACCTGAGAGAAGTTTTTGACCCACAACAGAAAACAGCCTAGCTATCCAAAGCCCTTAGCAGTACCATAGCCCATAGGCCAGCTCGACTAACTGGCCCGAAGCCCTGCAGCAAACCCTAATTTCAATTAGGTTTCCCTTCGGCGTCACACTCAACGAGAGCTAAGGGCCATCTTCAGTAGCCAACACAGGATCATCCTTAGCGGTCAATACAAGCCCAGACAATGCCCGCAAATGATGCCCTCACAGATGTCGTCGAGCTCGCCACCAACATCAGTTCAATCCTAGCAGTCACCAACCCAAACGCGGCTGCGTCCAGTTCCGTATCCTCGCCAATCGCTGTAGTCTGCAAGTAGGATCGCTGCTGAAAATGACATACACAACACAGCTTTCTTCAACAATTTGTTCGATATACGCACCAAATCAACATCGCCTAAAGTTTCATGTAAAAATTCCATCTTTTTTTCCTCCAAATTTCCATAATTTCTTTGGAAAATTTATCGATATCGATATTTTTGTCAAAACATTAATTTTTTGGACCGTTGAAATTTCCTCGATATCCAATATATTTTGATTCATGTATCTAGATATGTGGTGAAGAGCTCCTTATAGATGTAGAACTCCTTCATACATCCATACATTTGGTATTGTCACAAATATTCCTTCTAACTTGACCACTAACATATCGATTTTGGGGTGCGATAGTAACAAAGGTGAAATAAATCTCATATCAAAGAAAAACAACTTTACAATAGAGCTTATATGAATTTGGGTTTCTTCACCTATTACTAATTAGTTTTGGATGTTTTGTCATGATATCAGAACATATATCTAATGTCCACAGAATTCAATTATGGGTTAACTATTATATTTTGGTAAACTATGTGAATACTATGTTATAAGCTCATTGACATTTATCTCTCCTCGCGCATCCCTTATTGATATGGTGGCAATGAGGGACTATTCGAGTTGTACAAGAAGATTTTGTATCTTCTTGTTTTGGGTTTTAACTATTTTTCGCATTTTTGAATCAGAACATTGGGCGGGTAATTTGATTTTAGAGGGAATTGAAATGGGTTTTGCTCAACTGTGATTTTACTTGGTGAAAAATATCGTGTACCAAATGCAGTCGGTTTACTTAGGTCTTCAAATTGACTTACAAGTTAGAACGCAAGGATTTGATGATGAAAGATTTGATCATCATGGAGATGTAGGATCGTTTTCTGCCCATATGGAATTGCACCCCAAGCCAAATTAGAAACTCAAAACCCAAAAACCAAAAACATCTAAGCTCCATTAGGAGAATGAAGCCATATCCTAACTTTCCGAAATGGTTTTGAAATCCATGAACTTTGATGGGAGGGAATTATTCTATAGTTCTGGACTAGCACGTGGCATTATCATGTAGTGATAATAGTCAATAATGTCGCTTGAATTTGGTGGGGACTTTCTAGGAAAGTGGAAAAAAAAAATTTAATTAAAAGACCAAATAGAAATAAGTACGAATCATATGAGCCAATTACATCAACTCGGACCACTACCTGTACCATGATTCGAGACCATATTATAATTTTCCGTTGTTGAGAGATGTTGCCGAACTTTGTTGAAGAACGGTCTGTTGGGATGCTTTACATTTGAAGGACAAATTTACCCTCACATATTTTGTTATCGGATCAAAATTAACTATTTTTTATAACTATTTTTAAACATATTCTAAAACCACAAAATTGACATCAAATGTAATTTTCACCTTTATATTCATTGAGCAGCCTATAGTTATTAGCTTTAATTTCTTCCCGCAAGTGATTTAATCATTATTTGAACTCCAAAATTTAGGGGCTTCCTCTTTCTTACGGAATTAGGGTTCAGGGTTTAACCACATTATTCTAGACTGCAGATCTTGTGTACCTGGAAACAACGAAGAAATCACCTACAACATCGATCATCGAGTCAGCTTTGGTGTCACTTCCGTCTTATATTTAAATAACCAGAGCTTAAAATATAAAGATTTCGAAAGATTGTAAGGGATGACAATCTATTAAAAAAACTACCAGTACCTCTATTTAATTCAAGCTGTTAAACTTCACCAGGATAAGAAAGTCTAAAAGAAGAAAATCATGGAGTCCGTCACCGTCCACCCAACCATTCCCAGCAACAAAGACAATAATCTTCATATTGCCATGTTTCCATGGCTAGCCTTTGGCCATATGATCCCATACCTCGAACTCGCCAAGCTGATCGCCGGAAAAGGCCACCAAATCTCATTCATCTCCACCCCAAGAAATATCGACCGCCTCCCAGCACTCCCGCCTAAACTCTCCACCCTAATCACCTTCGTGAAGCTTCCACTGCCCGAGAATCCGAACCTTCCAGAAGGCGCCGAGGCCACCTCCGACTTACCCGAAGACCAGGTCGCGCATCTTAAGATAGCCTACGATTCTTTCAAGGAACCGATTACCCAATTCCTCAAATCTTCAAACCCGGATTGGCTTCTCTACGATTTCGCCCCTTACTGGCTACCGGAGATAACCCGAAATCTCGGAATCCCTACTGCCTTCTTCAGTATTTTTCTCGCTGCCTGCACAGTTTTCTTAGGGCCCACCTCGTCGGAAGTACCTTGTGACGATCGCAAGTTACCGGATGATTACACTGTCTCTCCCAAATGGGTCCCTTTTCCAGCCACCGTGGCGTTTAGGCTGTTCGAGGTGCTTCGGCTCTATAAACGAATAACCGGAGACGAAGCCAACGTTTCGGACATTTATCGGTTCATGGAGACGGCGCGAGGCTGTGACGTCATTGCTGTAAGGAGCTGTGCCGAGTTCGAGCCGGAATGGTTGAACCTTCTAGGAGTTGTTCATGGAAAACCGGTCGTACCTGTTGGTCTACTTTCGACTACGGCTAACGACGAGGAGAATGATACGTGGTGGTCAATAAAGGACTGGTTAGACTGGCAGAGCAAAAACAGGGTGGTGTATGTTGCATTCGGAACGGAAGCGATGCCGAGTCAAGAGGAAGTGACGGAAATAGCCCTAGGTTTGGAGAAGTCCGGTTTGCCCTTCTTTTGGGTGCTGAGAACCAAACATGGCGAGGATGCGGTAAAGTTGCCGGAGGGTTTTGAGGAGAGAAATGAAGGGCGGGGAGTGGTGTGCAGGAGTTGGGTCCCACAGCTGAAGATACTGGCGCACGACTCGTTCGGTGTGTTTCTGAGTCACTCGGGTTGGAGTTCGGTGGTGGAGGCATTAACATTTGGAAGACCGCTGGTGTTGTTGCCTATGTCGAATGACCAAGGACTGAATGCGAGGTATTTCGGGGAGAAGAAGGTCGGGTATGAGTTGCCGAGGGATGAGCAAGACGGATTGTTTACTAGTGAGGCGGTGGCGGAGTCGCTGAGGATGGTGATAGAGAAGGAGGAGGGTAAGGTTTATAGGGAGAAGGCCAAGGAGTTGAAGGCGTTGTTTGGAGACAGGAAGAGGCAAAATATGTACGTGGACAAGTTTTTGGAGTACCTCACAACTCACAAAGGATGTCGTTAATTCTTTGCAAAGGGGCGGCTGGGGCGCACTGCCCATAAAGCCCAATCGCATGCTTACAAAAAAATAAAAATATAATGGTTATCATCACTGATACATGAGTGTTTGAAATTTCGATGTTTCTTTCGCTTTAGATTATGATCTTGTATGTGAGATTATATTTTTTGTATTTTTATTTAAGACAGCATTTTGCATCACTTTATTCTATAAAAAAGAAGAAGAAGCATTTCGCATCATTTAATGGAAGAGATAAATGCATTAATCAGAGAAAGAGAAGAATTTTTTATTTTGCATTAATGTGATGCTGAACATATAAATGAGTGTGGGAGTGCGGGAAATGTAGTGTTTGCAGTCTTGTATTTTGTGTACCTTGTGTAATGGTTAGACTATATCATGTACTTCTGCAATGTTACGAGTCCCTCTTTCTATCAAGATTTTACCTTCTGTTTTTAGCTAGTCATGGATAGACTTTTGCATACAGCTATTTTCCCTTTTGCAAGATATATACCAGATATATAGCTGGTATATGGTCAAACAGGGTAAGACGACTACATCAGGCGTGATTGGATTTTTGAAGTACGAGCATCGCTCCAAGGAAATCCTTAAACAACATTATCATCTACAATTGATTATATACATATAGAATACAATAATGTTCTGCAAACGAGGACACGTACTCCTACACAAAGATACTCAAAAATGGCATGGTGTTGCCCAAATAACTCTGGGATTGGATCTAGATCTATTTTCCTGTGTTGAATCTAAACCCAAGAAACGAACTCATTATTAAAACCGCGATTCATTGCCAGCTGTTTGAACCTAAACGGCTAAACCCTCATTGGTTCTTAAACTCGCGTTTTTTCTTTTTTTTCTTTCCTATCTCTATTTATTTGAAAATACACATATCACAAAATAGGAAAACATTCGGTATGCATGATTCTTAGTTGGTGAGTTCTCATCTCACAACCCTTTGTACCTTGTGATGAAGTCTTCTTTTGTTGATTGCCATACCCAAAACGATAGCTTCCTTTTCCGCTTGTGTATTGTTTTTGAAAGTTGGAGTGAAATACAATGTAACTTGACATTTCAATTGCACAAAAGGTAGTAACAAATTTATAAACATAAAGTAACATATTTATAAAGGTATTTCGTAAATTTTAATGTACATACTTAGATAAAAATTAATTTGTTGTAAAACTTTCTTGATTCCCCATTTATAGGTCTAAACAAAACTCTTTTATGTTTATGATTGATTAAACATTATTGAGAAGGGAGCTTCTATTATACCTCCAAATTTATCATTTGGGCCTCCCTCGTTTTTAAAATAATAGTTGACTTTGGCAACTTATGTCAAATTACCAATAAAGACACAAAAGAGGGAAAGGAAAAAAAAAATTTCTTACCTCTGCGTATAGCAGTAGTCTTTAATTGGAGAAAACTTTCTCCTCCAACGTAAATCCTAAAATATACATCGGCAAACGTTATTTATGTTGCTGTCGATCACCCATCAATTAATGGAAATAAGTTTCTTATGAAAAAAGAGTTTCAGTTATGAAATTGATAGCAAATAAGGAAGCAAAAAATTGTTAAATTATTAGCAAGAATGATGGTGGAAAGACGATTTGATAAGGGGGAAAGAGTCATTGTATTTCATTAATTCAACAAAAAGAAACATAAGCTATCTCCATAAGATTATAAAACATTGAAAATTTCATGGAAAGAATTCACACATACAAGGTTGTAAACAACCTCTATAAAAATACAAATGACAGTAAAAGAGAGAGATAGAAAAGGAGCCAAGAGAGAGATACGACTACCAATTGGAGGTGTTTTTTTTTTTTTTTTTTGGTTTAACTTAATTGTATTAAGACAAAAGAGAATTGTGAAATCTTCAAAAAATTGAAGGAGGTCCAACTACTGATTTTTGGAGGTATGGATAAAAAAAAAAAATTGTTTTAGGGAGACGATATTTTAGAGAGAATTGTTGTGTGTTCTCATTGATAATAGCGGCCTCTTTATATAGAGGACTACAATGCATAGAATCTGAATCATACAAGGAAAAATAATCATACATTGAATAGGAATCTAGATCATTCTAATTAAACCCTATTACCACTAGGTCAAGTAACTTAGGGTTTGGGCCAGACACACAAATAAGGATTTACTTGAACACTCCCCCTTGTGTCTCCCAAACGAGGTGCTTCAGTCGCTGCCTCGCTAAAAACCTTACTAAGTAACAAAAACCCTATGGGACAAAAATAACCTCGGTCGAAGGGGAAAAAGAGCACAACACACCCTTTACGTTTCGAGACCATATATATAGACATCTCCCCCTGATGTCTGCATCTCTCCCTGGTGACTACGGTCATGGGAGTTCAGATAACTTCCGTAAACGATGCTACCAACACGTTTCTTGAAAGTGAAATTTAGGCAATGACTTAGTGAGTAAGTCTGGCATACTGTCATCAGATTGAACCTAGTTCCCTTTGATCTTGAGGAGAGTCTGTTGTTGCTAATTATACTTGGTGTTGTCGCTTTTCATGTAGCCTTGATTCATTTGTTCAAAATAAGCAGCATTATTCAAAACGCTTGTAGGCTCATCTGTGGTAGACTTCAAACCAAAATTTTTCGAACATGCTTAATTATGGATCCAATCCATATACATTCACGAACCACTTCGTGAAGAGCAATGATCTTTGCATTGTTTGAAGATATAGCGACTATGGTCTATTCTATAGACTTCCAAGATATCATACTCTTTACCCATGGTGGACACTTAAACAGTTTGTGAATGACATTTGTGTGGGTCAGAGAGATACCCAATATCAGCAAAACCTTCCAAAACACTTATGTCATTTTGGGGTAGGGATAGAGAACGCAGGCCAGCGTTGGCGGCATTTCTAATATGTGACGAGTCCGAATCCATCATCTCTCTATAGGGATAGAACAAGCCCATATCAATCGTACATCTCAAGTACCAAAATATATCATTTACACCAATCCAATGGTATCACGTTGGCACAGAGCTATACCTTAGCTAACAAGTTCATGGCAAATGAGATGTCCGGTCTTATGCATTGAGCTAAGTACAATAAGCGCATATTGTACTTAACTAGGACATTTCTGCCCCTAGCGCATCTTCGTTATCATCCTTCGAACAAAGAGGATCATTTTCATTATCAAGACTATAGACGATCATGGGGGTGTTTGAAGGCTTGACATTGTCAAAATGCCTAAGCATCTATCAACACGATGCTCAAGTTCCAAACTGAGACATAATCTTGTTCTCCCAAAATCCTTCATATCAAACTCGGATTTCAAGTGTTTAACGGTTTCCCTTAACTTTTTTTAAGGGCTTCCAATGAAGACCATGTCCAACATGAACCACGATAAAATCCGAAACTTATTATGGAAACGTGTGGGCATATCTCTTCCCAATCAAGTAGTCATCTTAGTGAGCGTTTCAACTTTATTGTAAACACTCTCCGTGGTCTAGAGCCACTTAACTTGGGTAAATGAAGTTCACCATGAACCTTTATGTATATTCCGTATCTAGATCCCCATAGAGATACGTAGTGACCATATTCGTAAGCTGCATGTTCAGTTATTCGGAAACTACCAAACTGACAGGATAATGGAGTGCAATGACATCCATTACGAGAGAATATGACTCATCGTAGTTGATTCCAGGGCATTTTGTGAGAAGCCTTGCGCCATAAGGCGATATTGCCATCTCTTTTTCTCATCACGTTTTCTAACGAAGACCCAATAGGTTTTATGTTAGGAGGTGTTGACATCACTGGCTCAAAAACCTTCCTTTTCATTAGAGAATCCAACTTAACCTGGATCACATCTTTCCATTTAGGCCAAATTTCTCTACGTTGGCATTCATTCATCAACAGAGCATGGTTCGATATCATCGAACTCAACAAACTCATGTGCATGAAATATGTGACTACATCATCAATTATGATGGAGTTTCTATCCCACGTCTCATGTACACTAGTGTAATTTTTATAGAGCTCTATATTCTCAGGAATTGGTTCTGACGTTGAGGTGTCCCCCAACGATAACCATAACCCGAAAGATTTTCATGAGACTGATTTTGAGTTTTGATGATCAAAGGATTGAAATGCGCCAAAGTATCCTTCGAACCCACTGGCCTCCCCTGCATCCTAGCTGGGGCCATGGCCTATAACACCAGAGTGCCACTTTCTTTGGCGTTGGCGCCATGCCTACCTCTGTGTAGGGTAGCACTACGTCCTCTCGTAGGGACGTCCTTCCTTGCAGGCTTGTTTGCAGCATATTTGTGTGATCTCGTCATTTTAATAGGGATCGAGATGAGACATAGTGTGGACAGACTATGACAATTCCTGTCGTTCCTGCTGAACATTCTTGTTCTTATCTCCCCCTAACGACGGGAAGACTGTCTCATCGAAGTGACATCCGCAAATATAGCAGTAAGGAGATCGCCTAGCAAGGGCATTAAATGACGGACTATTGTTGGAATCTCAAATCCAACGTAGTTGCCCATTTGTCTGTAAGGACCTATCATAGGGCACTGTGGCGGCGCAATTGGCACATAAATGACATACTCAAATATGCGTAAGTACAATACTTGTACCCAGTCACTATCTGCAACGCAAAGGTAGATTGAGTAGTGGTGGGTAGTAGACAAATCAGCATAGCTGCATGCAATATTGCATCACCTCAAGCGGATATAAGGAGATTGATGCGCATTACCAATGTCCGGACTACCATCGTAGTCGTTTCCGCGAGACCATCTAGGTGTGTTCATGAGAATATAATATCCAACATCAGTCCCAATGCAATAACCATCGAAAGTCTTCGATGTAAACTCTCTAGCATCGTCAAGTCCAATTGACGGAATAGGATGATTTGGGGAGTGAACCCGTTGTCATATGATATGTGCTAGTAGTGTAGCATAAGTAGCATTACAAGTGGACAATGACACAACACGTGACCAGCGTGTTTGCGTATCAACCAACATCATGAGATATTTAAACGTCTGCAAGTTAGTTGAATCAGTCCATAGAATCCCCATGGATTCGATGTAAGAACAAAATGAGTATTTACATATCCTTTACATAGGACAGTCTCAGTCCTAATTTCCCTAAGGAACGAGCTTTGTAAAACGAGCGAGAGGCTTTAGAAGAAACCAATGAGGATTTTGGTTGGGCCTGAGCGTCTGAAATGCTATTTGAAGCAAGTTGGTGATTGCAGCATCACCTGGGGCGCCATCACCATGATGGACGCCATCCATGGTGTCATGGATAGGGACTGTGCCAGCACTAGGCTGGTGGTGGACCGCGGCGGTGCCAGAGGCAGCGGCGGCGGTCACATTTAGTCTAGAATTAACCTTTGATTCATGCTTCATTTCGGTCGAGAGAATGGATGTCCGTGTGAAGTCTTTAGTAGATGGATCATCATAACTAGGATGACCTATCTTGTCGTGACAAAGCCATTATGTGTCTAAATCCAAGAGATCTTCTCTCATAACTTTATTGGATTTAATAGCTCGAATAGTGACATAGGGTCCATTAGAGAGACACATAAACTTCTTTAAGATGCGCTATTGTTTGCAATCATTAGAGGTATTGCAAAGGAACTCATTTTGATTATCTATACGCGTTTTCGCATGGAATCCGCTGGCTATTCATAAGTGTGATTTGCCCTAGGAGCATAGAGAGTTTCTGTGGCAGTAATTAAGGTGCCATTTGGCAAGTGGAACTTGGACTATTCCATGTCCTTGAACTAATACTAATGACCCAGCCATTGTAGTCGCAAAGTAATATGCTCAGAATCAAAATTGAGTCATAATGTAAAGAACTCAAAATTTTATTCATAAGCCAACAGAATACATCATTGTCTCTTAACCATTAGGAGAATCTAATCCAAATTCTAGCTAATGCAAAACAAAGGTAGTCGTTTGACTTCTTTCGGTAACTCCAAAATAAATATGACTAGGTGAGTAGAGAGATGTCGGTGGAGCAAAGCTTGATTAAGTACCACTTATCTCAAAACCTTCCTAGACATCATAATCATTTTGAATGAGCCTATGTGAAGAAAAACTAAACCAATGAAATTTACTACAAAGTATATGGCAATTGCCTCTTACATCTCTTGGAAAAATAAAGACTTAAACAGAATTGGCTATTTATTGATCCCAGCCAGATTTGTACTCTTCAACCCTTCATTCCAGATCATCTTCTTGATCTTCTTGTTCTACATAGTGAGCTTCTCTTGCTTCACAATATGCTTTGTAGGCGGTGACAATTTCTTCACGAGCTCTACAAATATGTGCCCAATGAGCGGATACTCCACATCGAGAACATACATCTCTTCGCTCAGACTCCATTGATTGAGGCGCTTTGAAAGCGTCATTTAGATGGCTCTTAGTGTTGGTGGAGCCACCAACATGGCCAGAGGCGTTGCCTCCCTCTCTCTTTCCACGTTGACTTCTTCGGTTCCATGTTCGCCTATTTTGGCAGTTACCTTCCCAAGTAGAGCGATTATATGGACCAGAACATCCAGAAGTATCCTTAAGGTTAGGGTTTCGTTCTTGGCACCTTCTCTTAGGGGCACGACTATAATTGGATTCCGAAATATGCTTTTTTTCCAAAGATTTCAAATTATAGTTCTTCACAAGGATGTTGTCATGCTTTTCAATGACATTCATAGCTCCAATAAGCTCATGAAACCTTGTGATCCATCCTGCAGTAACATCGATTTGATAGTTCTTAGCAACCATTAATGCAGAGACGGGGAAGATTCTCAATCAACATTGCATCTGTGATCTCTTTACCACAGAATTCCATTAAGGATTTAATGCGAAGTGCTTCCGAGTTGTAGTCAAGCACTGACTTGAAATCACAGAAGTGGAGGCTATGCCATCTCACTTCTAGGTCAGGAAGCAGGGAGTCACGGATGTTGCCAAATCTTTCTTCGAGTGAGACCCACAGCCTCTTAGGGTTTTCTTCATTCATACACTCATACTGGAACGAATCATCTATATGACGAGTCATTAGGATGATGGCTTTCACCTTATTTGCCTCTAAGGCTGCTCTATTTGCTTCCAAAGCTTGAGCTTGCTCAACAGTTAGCACGTCCTAGCTACGCTCGAGAATCGTATCCAGGATTCCATCAGCCTTGAGATGCTAGCGGACATCACTAACCCACCTGTGATATCCAGAGCCAATTGTTCCCAATGGAGCAAAGTCCAATCTGTTCAGGTTACTCATCCTGAGAGAGAACAAGAAATTAGGGTTAGTTTCGAAGAGTAGTTGCTCCTAAGAAATTTTGAAATTTCTGAGCGTAATCACTTCCAAGAAATTCAATTCCAAGAGGGGTTGGATTAGATCGAAACAATGATGTAAGTGGTTGATCATAAATTCTCTACAAACTCTAAGTTTGGAGATCTCAACAAGCTCCAAGCTTGGAGTGAGCACAAACCTCCACAGTTCGGCTTAATTAGGTCTCCCCTATGATGAAGAAAGGGGGGGGGGGGTAGAAGAAGGGAGTTTGCAAGTCCTCGAGAAAAAGAAGAGAAAAAGAGGAAAAACTCAAAAACGGGAACCTATAGTAAAACATACCTCTTAAGATTGCAGAACGTATTTGGTCCTTATTGTAGGACTGGAGACGAGCTTCAGTTCTAGTGCAAGCAAGCAGACTTTTCACGGGGGTCGCGGAGTCGCTGGGGTAGCTGAATCACCAAGTCGCGTGGTCGAGGAGTCGCGAGGCCACCGGGTCGAGGTGTCTCGATGTCGCGGGGTCAAGGATTCACTAGGTCGCTGGGTTGCGGAATCACTAAATCGTTGGGTCGAGGTCGCGGGGTAGTAGCAGGGTCGCCAGGTCTAGTTGTCGCAGGGTCGCGGTCGAACCAGCGTGAGAGCAGGCGAGCTCTCGAGGGCGCTGCAGGGGCAGCGAGGCTAACTTGGTAGGGTTTGCGTTGAGTTGCAACGAGGGGGCTACTGTAGGGATGCTGCGGAGCTACTGCGGGGCCGTTGCAGGGATGCTGTGAGAGCTGCAGAGATATGGGTGGCACCAATCACACGGGCGCGCACTAGGCACGTTGGTGCATGGGTGCGCTAGCAAGCTGGCTGTCGCAGGGTCGTGCAGGCGTGCGTGGGGACAGGCTATAAGGCTGAGGATTGCTAGGGGCAGACGCTAGCATGGGCTAGCTGTGTGTGGTGGTTGCGGAGGTAGCAAGTGAGCGTAGGGTTGCGGGGGCAGCAAGCACAGGGCTTGCAGCTGATTAAGTGAGAAGAGTTTTAGGGTTAGGGTTAGAGCTCATGCTGATAACGTGTTTTAGAGAGAATTGTTATGTGTTCTTATTGATAATAGGGGCCTCTTTATATAGAGGATTACAATGCATAGAATCCGAATCATACAAGGAAAAGTAATCATACATTGAATAGGAATCTAGATCCTTCTAATTAAACACTGTCATTTTTAACTTGTTTTATGTTTTTAGGTAGTTTTGAGTTGAAAATGGAAGGCAAGGAGTTATTTGCCTAGAAATGAGAAGAAATGGAGGAAATGAAGTTTTCCCAGTTCTACCAGGAAAAAGAATCACAGTAGAAGTAGGAATCCTAATGTAACGAGGAGTGAGCTCGGAAAAATGATGTTCGGAAATAACGAAATGACAGAGTCCCAGTTGTACTAGGAAACCTGATGACACTAGGAGTCCTGATGCTGTTAGGACACCTGGTGAGACTAGGAGATGCTGTGTCTTGAAGATGACTCAAGATAGTTCAAGATTGTTCTAGAATATTGAAGAATTTCAGCAATGTTGATAATGGATTTCGAATTGGCCTAATTTGGGAGGTTTGGCCCGAAGTTTGAAGCATGTGACTTGCACATGAGTCTCTAGATCTTTGTTGATGTTTTTGAGGAGTCATTGGCCCATTCTACATGCTTTTTCAGTGACATATAAAGGAAATTACTAGAAGATTTTCGGCAAAAAAATATATATTGAGATTATTTTTGGATTTTCTTGGGATTTTATGAGAGAAAATAGAGGATAAGTATTGATTTATGACTCTACATACAAGGAGGCTGAAATATGGACTAGATGCATGGTGAATTCGGCAAGAGACTATGGTGACTTGTTCTCTACTTCTCAAGGAATATTTTCTTTGGTTGAATGATGTCACAAGGAGATTTCGACCTAGATTCTGTAGCCTATGCTGTTCACTATATAAAGGAGGTTTGTGAAGACATTCTACATACCACAAAATTCAGAATCAAATACACACACACACTCCCCTTTCTCTTCCAAAGTTTCGGCAACTTCAAAGAATTCCAAAGTTCAAGACTGTGAAGCATCCATTCATCCATTCAAGCATCCTTGCCGTAGCTTTCATCCATTCCACCACCTTTTGAAGCTTCTTGCGTTCTTGAAGATCAAAAAGTGTAACCATGGAACCCTATTTTATGTTTTCGATTTTGAACTATGTAAAACTATTTCAGGTTTTAATTAAATTGCGATTTGGTTTTATGTTCTTGGATTATGATTTGCAATTTCTTATGATGATGAAAGATTGATTTTAGATATGTGATTTTCAAATACTATGAAGCATGTTTTAGGTTTTAGGTTTTCAAAATAAAAAGTTGCGATTTCATATATGTTAAGCATGATTGTTAATTTCGAACTTCAATACCAATTGTTATGTGTTAATTGATCTTTGGATGCATACTTAGGTTGATGAACATATAATTGAATCCATATTAAGGTGCTAGCGTTCTAGGCTTTGATAAATTCGGTGGAAAACCTAAAATTACTTAGGTAAATTAACAATGAGTCTTGCATGTTTGATTAGCGTTCTAACTCGTGCATGTTCTTGACTTGAATTGATCAAACTTTCAATGAGTTTACTACGTTAAGAGTGTTTTTTTAGTGATTAGCTACCACTAGTGATAGCATGATTAATAGGGTTAACTATGGTGCGTTCATCTAGTTAATTTAATTAAGGGAAGTAAAAAGAACTTTGTATGCGTTCATCTTTGTTCTTGATTAATTCTATGCTTGCATATATTTTGACTCGTGATTTGATGTTTGAAACCTTGCCAACGTCTTAATAGTAGTTAATTCTATCTAAATTCGTTCCATTCATATATCTCTACTTGATTCTTGGTTTTGATGTGTCACATGTGTATAATACTTAGTTGTTAAATTAAATAAAATCTTAAATCCCCTTCTTATTTTTGTAAATATTGTGTTAATGTTCAAGATTTGAGTGGTGGCCTAGGTCTTTGTTAACCCTGGTCCGTTGGGCGGACCGATACTTGCAATGTTCTCAAATCTTCCACTATCTGTCAATTGAAATACAAAGCGGCGTCAGAAGGAGACCGGGCTGGGTGGTCTTCTCTTCTCTGATGCCTAACTAAGTTAGTCAATGAATTTATGTTGACAGAATAACAATAGGTAAGTAGTAAATGCGTAATTAATGAGGAGAGAGGAGAGAACCTTTTATAGGTGGGGAAGAGCCCGAGGTCTTCCATGTTTTTGATGTGGGACTGATGTGCTTTAGTTCCCAGCTTCTGGAGCTTTTGATGCTATCTTCGTGCGGTGCTTCAGCAGTGATCTGGAGGCTAGCCGGGGCTCAGGCGGTAGCCTGCTTGGCTGTGTTTCCATAGGTCACACAGTTGGTGGTAGTTGGTACCACTGGTTGTATCATGAGCGTGGCTCATTATAGCTAATTATGCTTGCAAATGCTTATTAAGTACAAGTCCCCCAAGTCCCCAGTCAAGGAGTGCAATCTTTGTTGGGGAGTTACCTAGCGGTTCTAAGCGTTACTTCCGCTAAACTTGTAAAAGCATAATTAGCGTCAGTGTGTTGTCAACCATGGACTTACTAAGCAAACACTTTGTACCATTTCGGGTGGGCCCCTGCTAGGCCCTCCAGGGAGTCCCCCAGTCCCCGGCTAAGATAGACCTCCATTTGGTCGGTATATTGTTTGTTGAGGGGAGCTGCACTGAGCAGAGGGTGTTGGACAGTGAGCCCAATCTTTGGTACCCTAGTGGCGGGGGTCAACGTGCCTGATCAGGGCCTTCGTAGACTGTTGACCTGTCCCCGTGTCCAGGAAGGACGTAGCCTGACTGTAACGCTGCACGGCCGTAGTCGTCAGCACGAGGTGTTGTCTCGGGAATCGCCATTGGCGTAAATCCCTCCCCTGATAGTAAGAGGCAATCGGTGTCGTGGGGACTTGCTTGGTGGTAGACCAGTGAGCGGTGTTGTGTTCAGCGGAAATTACCTTGCAAGATGAAGGGAGAAGTTCTGCTAGTGGTGTGGCGCTTAGCGGAGACTTTCGTTTGCAAGATGAATTTAGAAGTTCTGCTAGCAGCGTGGCGCTTAGCGGTGACTTCCGCTTGCAAGATGAATGGAGAAGTTCCACTAGCAGCGTGGTGCTAGCGGAGACTTCCCCTTGCAAGATGAAGGGAGAATTTCCACTAGTGGAGTGGCGTTTAGCGGAGACTTCCGCTTGCAAGATGATGGGAGAAGTTCCGCTAGCGGCGTGGTATTTAGTGGAGACTTCCGAGGATTGGTGACCTTTGATGGTTACTTCAGCTAGACGCTTTGTCTAACAGCGTCTGACACGTGGCCGGCATGTATTGGGGTAGTGTGTGGAATGACATCCCCACAGCAAGCCCGCATCTTCTCCATTAATGTGAGTAATTATTGATTTTGTAACCTAGACGATGCCTCGATTAATCTGGAGAGTAAGTGCGGTCGTGGGGCACGTGTATGGCTATCATGCGATGTCATTTTTCAGGGCCTGGATTGGTTTGATGTTGACATAAAAGAGAGGGAAACTACAGTGGTTTTGACATCATCTTCACTTCAATCTCAACTCGTCGTCGGCTTCAAGCTTTTGTTCTCTGATATTCGAGGAGTGTCCTCTGCAAATCAAGTGACAGCATTGTTCAGTGAAAGAGAGATCCCTGGAAGTGAAGACATTCATTCGAAACGCTCCAGATCTTCCATATCAACAGGTTAGCGATTCGAGTTTCTTTGTTTCGTTGCTTTCTGTCAGTTTCTTTTTTCTGGTATTTGGAGCGAGTTCTATTATTCCCTGGTGTGTTTGAGGGTCTAGACTAGGTTCTGGGGATGGGTGTAATTATTTGACAGGGGGTTGGGGTTTATGAATTAGCAAGACCATGGAATTTGGGTTCTGGATATATATGGGCTGTGTTCTTGTTTTGGCACCTTCTGGGCTTTCTGGGTTTGGATGTTCTTGGCTAAAACTTGATATAGGGATAGTTTAGATCTGTTTTGGAACTAACTGACCTAGGTTTTAGGGTTTATGATGGCTAGTGTTGTATAGATCTCGAGCAGTGAGGAT
Source organism: Rosa lucieae (assembly GCA_024704745.1). Lineage (NCBI taxonomy): Eukaryota > Viridiplantae > Streptophyta > Magnoliopsida > Rosales > Rosaceae > Rosa > Rosa lucieae. The sequence continues at coordinate 21,041,413 of CM045493.1, read as the reverse complement.
TCCGGGTCTGACGTGTCGCTCAACGTGGCGGATAAGATGTTTATTGATTCGTTGCATCAGTCTGCTCTTACAGGAAACTCACTATCCGAACCGCTAGACATCGAGCCGCTGCAGACCATACCTTGGGAAGTTGCAATGGGTCGTGCCAGTTGTCCAGAGAGTTCTAGGGCAATGGAGGACCTTGCCGCTCACAAAAGGAGGGTGGAGAGGCTAGTGAGCAATAGCGTCGCTAGCGGTTCCACTGGTGGGGGTGACGCTGGCTGGGAAGAGGTAGAGTCAGCCTGGATTCTCCGCGACGACAATGCAGTTGACGAGGCTGGAGGACCAATTACTGCAGCTGCTGTCAATCCCATGAAGCGGGTCTTCCACCTACATGGGGTTGTTAAATTAATTCCGCCCGCAGCTGATGAGAGGGCCTCTATTTTGCCATCGGGGTGTGTTGCCGTTCACGAAGCCATCCTCCGCCAGGGGGTCACCTTTCCGCTACTTCCTAACCTCCAGATCTTGGTGTGCGAGTTTGGCCTCGCCTTTGAGCAGATATGTCCCAACATGTGGCGGTTGTTGATGGCGCTCAACTCGCTATGGTGCTTGTCCGGCTGCGAGGGTCCAACCGTGGTGGAGGTGTTGCACTTTTACGAGTTGGTGTACGTGAAGCGCCAGGGATGTAGCGGACAAGTAAATCTGAGCTGCCATTGGGGGGTCGCCGAAGCTAATCGAGAATCTGAAGGATTCCATATCTCCCTGGCAGGGGACTTTCTGTGTTGCCACGACGGGGTTGGAATACCAAGCGGGGTCAAATGAGGAGGCGCCGACATTCAGGATTAAGTCGGAGTTCCAACCTATCTGAGGTTGGTGCTAGCTTCCGCTGATCGAAGTTGCCAGTTTTTCTTGTATGATATGTTTCTGTACTCTAATCCTCATTTTTTTTTGTTTTGTTTTGTGCAGCGGGCTTGCGTTATAACTTGACGCGCGAGGAAGAGTGTCGCGTGGCGAGGATTAGAGGTTGTTGGCGAAACCATGACCTGCTCGACCTCCGTCTTTTCACCGGTCTGGAGCTGTTGGTCTATCAACAGTTGTCTTGCGCCCTTGGTAAGTAAGTTCCTCTAATCTGTGCCTTGGTTCAGTTTTTTCCTAGGCTAACCTGGTGCCCTTCGTGTAGATTCTCCGCCGGGTAACAAAGCGAGCCGCGACACGTCTGCCAAAGAGATGAACCGCGCAGAGATTAATGACTTTCTGGAGAGCATGTACGCTGCTGGGCTGGCGGCCCAGCAAATTGTCGTCGACCCTCAGACATTGGCGGTGAGCCAATCTGAGACTCCAGTAGTGCTGTCGATGCCTCACTACTCGCATCTTGGCCTCGACTGCTCGCCTGAGGTTCATGTGGGAGTTGGCGTCAACGGCAGGGCTGCCGGCTGGAGCAAGGCCCCTGCGCAGTCGAAAGAGAGAGCTCCCGTTAATAGGCATGGGCCTCAGAAGAAGAGGGTGACACCCTCGAAGGAACTAGTTACTGTTGCAGGGTTGGAGCCGCAGATGCAATCGAGGCCTGTTGCCGCTGGTTCCACACAGGTGGTGTTACAGAGGAAGCGGTGACATAATGACCCTGACGAAGAAGAGGAGGGAGACGCGGAGACCATCGGGGCCCGCCAGCAAAAGAGGGCAAAACAGGCCCCTCTGAAGGTGACTTTGGCCACTGCCGGGGAGGTGCAGGCGAGCGGTCTAGACTCGTTTGGAGCGTATGCCGAGTTTTTGACCGACCCTGAGCGGGAGTTTCTCTTACACCTCTGTGAGCGGCTAGGATTTGGTGGATTAGATGGGACCGTCCGCCCGACCGCGGTGCAGCAGTCGCCTTTCAGATCGTCGTTTGGCCACCTATCTGTAGGGCTGCATGAGCTGTTTGGGCTGCATGAGCTATTCCTTGCCACGTCAAACCAGCCTCTGGTTGAGTGGCAGCTGAAGGAGGAAATTGAGCGGCGGACATTGAGAGGCGCTTGACCAAGGCGGAGTGTGATGCGATGGATGCCCGCAACAAGCTGAATGTTGTCGTTGAGTAGGACCTCAAGCGGAACGAGCATGTCTCCAAGCTAGAGCAAGACATAGCCCTGCTGAAGGATCAAGTGGCGGCTAAGGCTCAGAAAGTTGAGATCCTTCAGTGGGATTCTGCTGCGAAGTCCGCTGAGGTGAAGAGGCTAGAGGGCGAGGTTGCCCATCTGGAAGCTGAGAAGAGCCACAAGGAGGTCGCCACTGTGGAGGCATTTAAGCAATCTGCGGAGTACAAGAGAGCCATGATAGAGGCAGCGAAGGCTGGTGCTGCCGCCAACTTGGACATGCTAAAGCAGAAGGGCGCCATAGACTGGGTGAAAGTGTCCCAACCCGCCGGGTCATCTGGTCAGCGGGAGGCCTCAAGCAGTGTGGTTCCTACCCGAGCTGAGGGTGCCCGCTCAGGTAGCAGAGATAGTGGTGAGCATCCGGTGGACGATTCTCAGCGGACTCCACCTCCTACTCAATCTGACATCTCCCGTGCTAACTTCATGGCCACCAATACCCGAGCGGATGGCACCATGGTGTCACCGAGACCTACCGCTCCTGGATCTGATCAGACGAGCCGCCTGGCTGGGCCACCCCTACTGCTGGAAGGTGAAGAGGTTGCCACTACTCCCGAGAATTAGTGATGAATACTCTGTAGCTTTTATATATAATGTCGCTGAGGCTTGTTTATGTTGGTGCCACTGAGGCTTATTTTGTAATTTTGACTATACCATTGGGCGGTGAGTCCTGACCCTAGATATATGCAATTATTTTGCCTTTTGAAATATTCCAAGTGTGGTATTCTTTTGGATGACTGTTGTTTGAATGTTGTTTTACCGCTAGAGTTTTGACTTGTGCTTTTACTAATCAACGAAACATTAAAGGACTTAAAATTATTCCAAGTGCACGATGTAGCGGACCTGGTCCGCCGAATATTGTTGGCGTTGCCAGTTAACTCTTGTGCTTGGACTTGGGGACAATGGTTTGAATAATTCCTCGTTTCATTGATAGCTGACAGATCAACATTAACAAAAGCAGGGTTGTCCACATTGGGTAGCTTCCCTTAGCTAAATATTTGAACAAAAATTTAGCTAAGTCAAGATGCTCTTGGGTAGCGGCGTGTCTATTTGTAGTAATACCGAAGGTGTTCGGTATTCCAAGGGTAGGTCGTTGTGACGCCATCCATGTCCATTAAGTAGAAGGTACCGGGGCTAACGACTTCTACTATTTTGGATGGTCCTTCCCAAGTTGGACAGAGTGCCGTTGGCGGTGGAATGACTTCCTTCATTACACAGTCCCCCAGTTGGAGGTTCCGGGCTTTGACTCTGGCGTTGTAGAAACGTGATACCCGTTTCTTGTTTTGTAAGTTGTGCAAATGGGCCTTGTGTCGTTTCTCCTCGAGGAGGTCTTTGTCTAGGCTAATGCCTTCACCGTTGGTCTTAGAGCAGTAGCCCTCGATCCTAGCGGTAGGTTGAGTGACCTCGATAGGTAGGATGACCTTAGTTCCGAACATCATGCAGAATGGTGTTTCACTAGTGGAGGAAGTTCGGGTGGTCTTGATGGCCCACAGTACTTCTGGGAGTTTCTCCGCCCATAAACCCTTGGCATTGTCGAGCTTCTTCTTTAGCAGCTTCTTGATTATCTTGTTTGCTGCTTCTACTTGGCCGTTAGTTTAGGGGTGAGCAACAGATGCAAAACTCATATTGGTGCCAAGATTAGCAGTGAAAGATATGAGTTCCTTGTTGTTGAACTGTGTACCGTTGTCTGTGATGATTGTGTGGGGGACGTCGTAGTGGCAATAGATGTTCTTCTAGAGGAAATGAGTTACCTTGGCGGTAGTTATGGCCGTCAGCGGTTCCGCCTCTATCCATTTACTGTTGTAGTCGATGGCAACGATGATGTATTTGAACTAGCCCTTGGCGGTTGGGAATTTCCCAAGCAAGTCCAGGTCCCACGTGGAGTGGATCCATGGGCTAATGATGATCGACAGGTGCTCTACCTAGGCGTGGGGGAGGTAAGCTTATTGTCGACACTTGTGGCAGGATCTAGAGGCCTTCCTGGCATCGTCGCAGAGCGTGGGCCAGAAGTAGCCTTGTCGCATTGTACGATTGGCTAGAGACCTGGTGCCTGAGTGGTTTCGACATTCCCCAGTGTGTATCATGGCAAGAACAATCTTTCCCTTGTCTGGGGTCAGACATCGGAGGTTGGGATGGGTGAACCCTTGGCGGTAAAGCTTGCCTTTCTAGATGTTATAACGGGTTGCCCTCCGCTTAAGTTACCTTGCCTCGATCTTGTCAGTGGGCAGTGTTCCATTGCGCTTGTACTTTATGATTTCATCCTTCCAGCTGGGATTGACCTTAACATTGAAGATTTTCCCCAGGGTTTTGGTGATGCTTGGCATGTCAAGGCACTCCACCCTTGTGTCCGCTAGACTTTGGTGTGGTTGGGCAGTTGCTAGTCTTGCTAGTAAATCAGCCTTGGCGTTCTTTTCCCTGGAAATCTGTGTAATGGTGTGAAATTTGAATTTTTGGAGTAGTGTCTTGACGTACCCCAAGTATGTCGCTAATTGCTAGTCCTTGGCCTGGAAGCTGTTGTTGACCTGGTTAACGACTAGTTGAGAGTCGCTGAATATGTTGACACTGTCTGCTCCTGAGTTGATGGAGAGAAGTAGGCCGGCAATGAGCGCTTCATACTCAGCCATGTTGTTTGAGGCTTTGAAATTGAAATTTAACGCATATTCCACGTTTAGTCCCCCTGGTCCCATCAAGATGACTCCGGCGCCGCAGGCCTTGGCGCAGGTGGAGCCGTCTACGTGGAGGTTCCAGTTTGACTGTTGCTGGGGGTTTGGTTCCCTAGCGATTACTATTTCTGTGTTGGCCTCTTGTATCCCTTGGTTGGGCTCATCTTGACGCTCGGTAAGCTCAGCGATGAAATCTGCAACTGCCTGGCCTTTCATGGCTGTCTTTAGCTTGTTGTCGATGTCAAACTCGCTGAGCTCTATGGCCCACTTGCTGAGGCACCCAGAGTGCTAAGGGTTTTGCATTTCCTGCTTTAGCAATTGGTTTTGTTAAGACATGAATGGTGTGGGCCTGAAAGTATTGGAGGAGGTGTCTAGCAGAGACAATGAGTGCGAGAGCGAGCTGCTCTAGGGGGGTATATCTTGTCTCCGTGCCATTCATGCCTCTGCAGGAGTAGAATAAGAGGAGCTCTTCTTGGCCCTCTCGTCACACAATGGCGCAGCTTACCGCTGATGGGGACACCGTCAAGTAGATGTACAGTACCTCCCCTGGTACAGGAATGGAAAGAAGTGGCACTGATGCCAGGTATTCCTTCAAGCTCTGGAATGCCATCTCACAATCTGGTGTGCAGTCAATTACCTTCTTGTGGGTTCTCTTCAGAACATTAAAAAATGGGAGGCACCTGTCAGTGAGTTTGGAGATGAACCGAGAGAGGGCGGTTAGTTTGCCTTGGAGGCTCTGTACGTGCACCTTCCATTCCGGAGCCTTCATGTTGACGATGGCCTGTACCTTGTCGGGATTGGCCTCTATGCCCCGTTCATTGACGATGTAGCCCAGAAATTTGCTGGCGGTAATGCCAAAGAAATATTTTTCTGGGTTGAGGCGCATGCCATAAGCCAAGAGAATGGCAAATATGATTATGAGGTTTGCCACGTGTCCGCTGGCCTTGATGCTTTTGACTAATATGTCGTCCACTTATACCTCTATTATTTTGGCAAGATGTTCTGCGAACATGGCGTTCATCAACCGCTAATAAGTTGCGCTGGCGTTCTTCAAACCGAAAGGCATGACATTGTAGTAGTATAGGCCCTTGTCGGTAGTGAAGGTGGTTCATTCCTGGTCGCCAGGGTGCATCTTGATCTGATTATAGCCAGAGAAAGCGTCCATCATGCTGAACAGTTCGTGTCCAACGGTTGCACTGACCAGTTGATCAATACCGATTAGCGAGAAGCTATCCTTTAGGCATGCCTTGTTAACACCCTTGAAGTCGACACACATCCGCCACTTGCAGCTGGGTATCTTGACCATGACCAAGTTGGAAATCCACTGAGGGTAATTAATTTGGTGGATGAACCCAATGTTCTGAAGTTTGGCGAATTTTGCCCCTATTGCATGATATCTCTCTTCATCGAAGGCCCTTCGCCGCTGCTTGACAGGATAGAAGGACGGTTTTATGCTAAACTTATGTGTGATAATCTCAGGGGAGATGCCCGGCATATCAAAGTAGGACCATGCAAAGACTGCGACGTTATCACGTCGAAACTGGGTGAGTTCAGCCGCTATCTCTGGGGCTATCTGAGTGCCTATGCGGACTATCCACTTAGGGTGTTCGGCGCAGATGCTGATAACCTTCAAGGATGTTTCTGGGTTGACATGCTCCTTTTTTATATACTTCTCCTCATCATCCCTAGGATCCTCGAAAATATTTTTCGACTGTCCCCTGTTTCCTACCTTTAGGATCCTGTGGCGGCGCGTCGACCGCGCTACAGTCTTTGGGTAGCACTCTCGTGCCAGCTGCTGACTTCCCTTCACACATCCCGTTCCGTTGGGTTTGAGGAACTTCATGAGAAGCATGTACCCGACTATGATGCACTTGAGCTTGTTGAGTGTCGGCTGACTGATGATGGCATTGTAGGAACTGAAGCAGTCGACGATGATAAACTCCGTATGTATCTCCACTGTGCGTGGATTAGCGCCGATAACTAGTCGCATGTAGTTAGAACCGAGTGGTTGTGTGACGTCATCGGAGAAGCTGAGCAGCGGCTCATGATCCTGGAGTAATTTTCTTTTCGGCTGGAGTTGGTTGTAGCAGCCATTGAAGATGACATTGACAGTGGATCTGCTCTCAATAAGGACCCTTCCCACTGACCACTTTCCGAGTATGGCGTTGATCAAGAATGGATCGTCGTGGGCAGACGTACTCCGCGCTCCTCCTCCTCCGAGATGGTGATGGGTTCCCAGCCCGACCTTGGGAGCTTAGCGGATCTCTCATAGCGGAATTTGCAAACTTCTTTGGGGTGGTTAGCGCGTGCATATTGCTTTTTGGCCCTATGAGATATGTTGGTGATTGGAGCAACGCCGTCCATAGTGTTGATTAGGCGCATAGGTTCGATGTTGGCGACCATAGGTGGCGGTTGGCGCACTTTGAATTGTTCCAGCTTACTATCACGGTACATAGTCTCAATAGCTGTTTTGAGAGCATTGCAATTGTTGGTGTTGTGACCGCTATCCTCGTGGTATTTGCACCACTTGCCGATATTCTTGGGCGATTCTTGGGTATTTTCTTGGTGGTGGTGGCGGAATCTGGTCCTTGCATTGGTCGTATATCTCCTTGTATGAGGCTGTGAGGACCGTAAACACTGCGTACCGCTGAGAGGACTCCGTCCGTTTGCTATGGTTATCCCCATGGGATGAGCGGTTGCCCTTGTTTAATGTTGGTCCTTCTGCCGCTTGCTCTGGTAGTTTCCTTGTTGCCAATCTCTCTTCTTATCAGTTAGCGGCATAACAGAGGTTTTGTTAGCAGTTTCCTACTGGTAAGAGGAGGGCTGAGCGAACTTTGCTGGTGTTGGTAGTGATGGTGTGGTTTCTCCATATGTAATGAACTCTGCCTGTGCATGGATGACTGCCTCGCCCATGACGTGGTCATACGTGGCATTTGGGTGATTGTAATTGAGGTGGTAGAGAAATGGCCCTTTGAGGAGTCCTTGCTTGAAGGCTGCCAACCGTATTGTTTTGTTAAGATCGCAGCATTAAGATGCTACCATCCGCCACCTGGTGACAAATGCCTTTAACGCTTCCTCAGTGCCTTATTTGACGTTGAACAACTGATTTGTGTTGTGATGTTCGGCGGCTAGGAGGATGAAATGAGAGAGGAAAGCTTTTGATAGTGCCTGGAATGAGTCAATGGATCCCGGTGGGCACTCAAAGAACCAACTCATCGCCTCACTGTCCAAAGTTTCGCTGAACAAGTGGTAGAGGGTGGCGTCATCAAAACCCTTGTCGTTAGTGACCTTCTTGAAGGTGTCCATGTGAACGAAGGGGTCGGTCATGCCGTTGTAATGAGACATCTTTGGTGTCTTTGCATATTCTGGTCTAGACGCAAAGAGCGGATTTCGGATTGGTGCTGGGGTACTTGCCTCTGCCCTGATTAGCCTCTGTTCTAATTTATGCATCCTCTCTAGGATTAGGGCCGTTGTGTAGCCAGCGGGCCTTGTCAGGAGATTCCACTGTACCAGCTCCTGCCTGGGGAGAGGTGGATTGCCCTCTGTCCTGGCACAAGCTGCCGATCGGTTGGTATGCGGCTGTGACTCCGCTTCCTGTTCCATCATTAGGCGGGGCAGGGGAGGTTGGTCCATTCCCAATAGTTTTGGAGGGTTCGGTGGTACCTGCATCTGTATGATTGGTACAGGTACCAATCTGTAGCTATTGGGTCAACTTCATCTAGTGATCCGCGATTGCTTGCTCTGCACTGGGTTAGCGTTTGCCTCCAGCGACCTTTTCAGGTAGTCTAATTTTGACATCAGTGCGGCCACCTGCTTTTGGGCCTCGACCTTCTCTCTGCGCTCCTGTTCGCGCTCCCTATTCCCCTTTTGGAGGTCTGCCAATGCCAGCTCATACATAGCGGCGAGATCCCAGCCCGGTGGGCGACTGCTACTTGGTCGTGTTTCTGCTGCAGTCTGGGTCAGCGAGACCTGGGATGAGCCTCGGGGTTCCACGCTAGGGTTGACCAGTGTGTTGAATAGTGCTCGGTTAACATTAACCGCTGGGTTAATGTTAGCCGCGGGTTGGTGGGATAGGGGTTGGCAGATTAATCCGCTTGCTCCTCAGCGTTTCCCCCGCTACCGTTAGTTATGGTGATTGTTGTGGTGGGATGGCCTTTTGTTCAAGGGTTCCCACAGAAGGCGCCAATGTTAATGTTCAAGATTTGAGTGGTGGCCCAGGTCTTTGTTAACGCTGGTCCGATGGGCGGATCGATACTTGCAATGTTCTCAGAGCTTCCGCAATCTATCAATTGAAATACAAAGCGACGTCAGAGGGAGACATCGCTGGGCGGTCTTCTCTTCTCTGATGCCTAAGTTGGTCAATGTACTTATGTTGACAGAATAAAAGTAGGTAAGTAGTGAATGCATAATTAATGAAGAGAGAGGAGAGAACCTTTTATAGGTGGGGAAGATGCCGAGTTCTTCCATGTTTTCCATGTTGGACTAATGTGCTTCAGTTCCCAGCTTCTGGAGCTTCTGATGCTAACTTGGTGAGGCGCATGGCAGCTCGTCAGCTATGATCTGGGGGTGAGCCGGGGCTCAGGCGGTAGCCTGTTTGACTGTGTTTCCGTAGGTCACACAGTTGGCGGTAGTTGGTACCGCTGGCTGTATCATGAGCATGGCTCATTATAGTTAATTATGTTTGTAAATACTTATATAAGTACAAGTCCCCCAAGTCCCCAGTCAAGGAGGGCAATCTTGGTTGGGGAGTTGCCTAGCGGTTCGAAGCGTTACTTCCGCTAGACTTGCAAGAGCATAATAAGAGTCAGTGCATTGTCAACCATGGACTTACTGAGCAAACTCTTTGTACCCTTTCGGGTGGGCCCCTACTAGGCCCCCCAGGGAGTCCCCCACTCCCCGGCTATATTGTTTATTTAGGGGAGCTACACTGAGCAGAGGATGTTGTGTAGCGAGCCCAAACTTTGGTAGTTGAGTGGCGGGTGTCAACGTGCCTGATCAGGGCTGTCGTTGACCGTTGATGTGTCCCCATGTCCCAGAGTGACATAGCCTGACTGTAACACCGCGTAGCAGTCGTCGTCAAGAAGAGGCGTTGCCTCGAGAATCGCCTTTGGCGGAAATCCTTCTGCTGATAGTAAGCGGCAAGTAGTGTCATTGGGACCAACTTGGTGGTGGTCCAGTGAGTGGAGTTGCGCTCCGTTGCAAGATGAAAAGAGAGAAGTTTAGCTAGTGGAGTTGAGTTTAGCGGAGACTACCTCGCGCGTAAGATGAAAAGGGAGAAGTTTCGCTAGCGGAGTTGCGCTTAGCTGTGACTGCCTCACTTGTAAGGTGAAAAGGGAGAAGTTTCGCTAGTAGAGTTGCGCTTAGCAAAGGCTGCCTCGCTTGCATGGTGAAAAGGAGGAAGTTCCACTAGCGGAGTTGTACTTAGCGGAGACTGCCTGGCTTGCAAGATGAAAATAAGGAAGTTCCGCTAGCAGAGTTGCGCTTAGCGGAGATTGCCTCGCTTGCAAGATGAAAAGGAGGAAGTTCCGCTAGCGGAGTTGCGCTTAGTGGAGATTGCCTCTTCGATGGTTGCTACGGCTGGATGATTCGTTTGACGGAGTTCGACACGTGGTTGACATGTACTAGGTTAGCGTGTGGAATAACGTCTCTGCAGCACGCCCATCTCCTCGCCATTAATGCTAGTAATCATGGATTTTGTAACCGAGGTATCTGGAGAGTAAGTGAGATCATGGGGCACGTGTACGGTGGTAGTGTGATGTAGTTTATAAGAGGACAGCTTAGATTGTTTTGACGTTAACATAAAAGAGAGGGAAACATAGTGTTTTAACACTTTGCACTTTGAACTAAAACCATCGTCTTCAAGCTTCGCTCTGATATTCGAGAAGAAAATTCTACAATTCTATGAGGGTATCGATCGTTGGAGAATGAAGATCTCCTGAATCGAAGACGAGCATCTTCAAGCGCATCAGAGTTTCCGTCTTTGAGGTTGGTAATCTGAATCTCGTCCCTGTTTTATTGGGTTTTTTGTTTACTTCTGCCAGTTTCGCGTTTTGGTATTTGGAGTGATTTCTGCAATTCCTCGGTGTATGTAAGGGTCTAGAATTATGTTGGGGTGGGCTTTAGGTGTTTGACAGAAGGTTGAGGTTTATTGCTCTGCTAGGTGGTTGAATCTGGGTTTGAGTGTTGTTAATGTTTAAAGTTCAGTGGTAGTTAAACCTTTACTAACGCTGGTACGATGTGCGGAGCACTATCTATGATACTCCTTAGAGCTCCCGCTACCTGTCAAGTGAAATACAGAGGGCGTCAAAGGGAGACTGCGCTGGGCGGTCTTCTCTTCTCCGATGCCTAAGTTAGTCAATGTATTTATGTTGACAAAGTAACAGTAGGTAAATATTAAATGCGTAATTAATGAAGGGAGATGAGAGAACCTTTTATAGGTGAGGAGAGAGTTGATCTTCTCCATGTTTTCGATGTGGGACTAATATGCTTCAGTCCCCAGTTTCTGGAGCTTCTGATACTGTCTTGACGCGGAGCGTGGCGGCTCGTCAGCGGTGATCTGGGGGCAAACCGGGGCTCAGGCGGTAGCCTGCTTGGCGTGTTCCCGTAGGTCACTCCTTTGGCGGGAGTTGGTACCGCTAGTGGTAGTATGAGAGTGACTCATTATAGCTAATTATGCTTGCAAAGGCCTATGTAAGTACAAGTCCCCAGTCAAGGAGGGTAATCTTGGTTGGGGAGTTGCCTAGCGGTTCGAAGCGTTGCTTCCGCTAGTCTTGCAAAAGCATAATTAGCATCAGTGCGTTGTCAACCATGGACTTACTGAGCAAACGCTTTATACCCTTCTGGGTGGAGCCTTGCTAGGCCCCCTAGGGAGTCCCCCACTCCCCAATTAAGATAGACCTCCGTTTGGCCGGTGTATTGTTTGTTGTGGGGAGCTACGCTGAGCAGAGGGTGTTTGGTAGCGAACCCAATCTTTGATACCCAAGTGGTGGGGGTTAACATGCCTAATCAGGGTTGAAGACTGTTGACACATCCCTTACCTGTCCCGGAGGACCATGTTTTGATTGCAACGCCGCGTTACAGCCGTTGTCAAAGTGAGGCGTTGCCTTGGGAATCGTCGCTGGCGGAAGTCCCTCCGTTGATGATAAGTGACCTGTAATGTGGCAGGGACCTGCTTGGAGGCAGCCTGGTGCTTGGCAATGCAGTCAGCTATGACGGTCTTCCCTGGTGTTGAGGGAGAAGTCTCGTTAGCGGAGTTGTCCTTATCAGAGACTAGCTCGCTTGGAAGATGAAAAGTGAAAAGTTCTGCTAGCAGAGTTGCGCTTAGCAGAGACTATCTCGCTTGCAAGATGGAAAGAGAAGTTCCGCTAGCAGAGTTGCGCTTAGCGGAGACTATCTCGCTTAAAAGATAGAAAGAGAGAAGTTTCGCTAGCAGAGTTGCGCTTAGCGGAGACTACCTCGCTTGCAAGATGGAAAGAGAGTTCAGCTAGCGGAGTTGCGCTTAGCGGAGATTATCTCTCTTGCAAGATGGAAAGAGAAGTTCTGCTAGCGGAGTTGTGCTTAATGGAGACTATCTCCCTTGCAAGATGAAAAGAGAAGTTCCGATAGCAGAGTTGCGCTTAACGGATACTATCTCGCTTGCAAGATGGAAAGAGAGAAGTTCCGCTAGCGGAGTTGCGCTTTACGATTTTCCTTTTCGATGGTTACCATGGGCAGACGCTTCGTGTGATGGTGCTCGACACGTGGCCTACATGTATTGGATTAGCGTGTGCGATAACATCTCTTCAGCACGCCCGTCATCTCGTCATTAATGCGAGTGATTTTTGTTTTGTAACTGAGGCGTCGCCTTGGTTAATCAGGAGAGTAAGTGCTTTTGTGGGGCACGTGTATGGTTGTGGTGTGATGTCGTTTTTTAGGGACGGCCTAGATTAGTTTGATGTTGACATAAAAGAGAGGGAAACCTTGTGTTTTGGCACTTCGTACTTTTTACGTTGTGTCGCCGTCTTCAAGCTTCGCCTTGCGTTCCTAGAAGAGGATTGCTAAGATTCCGTCAAGGTATCCGGTTTTGAAGCACGAAGATCTTCTGTAGTGAAGAGAAGCGCCTTTGACTGCACCCAATTTCTCACCTTTGAGGTTGGTACTCTGAATCTCATCCCTGTTTTATTGGATTTATGCGTTTGCTTTTGTCTGTTTCTGGGTTTTTTTCAATTTGGGGTACTCTATTCCTCCCCGGTATACTCTGAGGGTGTAAAGCGAGTTTTGGGGATGGGTTTTGGTGTTTGGTAGAGAGTTGAGGTTTAGGGATTTGCTGGATGGTCAAATCTGGGTTGAGTATATGGGTACTTTATGTTCTTCTTTTGGTGTTTTCTGGGCAAGTGTTCTCGATGCTCCTGGATGTAACTGATAAAGGGATAGCTTAGATCTTGTGCGAACTAACTGGTTTGGATTTTAGGATTGTGGGATGGCTAACGTCGTAGATATCTCGAGCGGTGAGGATTCCGGGTCTGACCAGTCGCTCAACGTGGCGGATAGGGTATTTATTAATTTGTTGCATTCGTCTGCCCCTGCAGGAACCTCCTGGTCCTAACCGCTAGACATTGAACCGCTACAGACCATACCCTAGAAAGTTGCCATGGGTCGTGCTGGTTGTCTTGAGAATTCTAGGGTAGGAGAGGATGCCGCTACTCGCAAAAGGCTGGAGGAGAGGCTGGCGAGTAATAGTGCCGCTAGCGGCTCTGCTGATGGGGTAAGAGAGGGTGGCGGGGAAGAGGTTGAGTCAGCCTGGGTTCTCAACGACGGTACAGCGGTTGACTAGGAGGGAGGGCCGATGAAGGTGGTCGCCGTCAATAGTGTGAACCGGGTGTTCCGCCTGCCAAGAGTTGTGAAGCAGCGACAACCGCTGAAGGATGAGAGAGCGTCGGTCCTGCCAGGCGGGCATGCCTTCGTGCATGAGGCGATCTTCCGTCAGGGAGTGACATTCCTGCTACTGCCAAATCTCCAGATTATGGTATATGAATTTGGCCTTGCTTTTGGGTAGATTTTCCCTAACATGTGGCGGCGCTGATGGCGCTCAACTCACTATGGCGGTTGTCTGGCTGCGAGGGTCCAACCGTAGTGGAGGTGCTACACTTCTATGAACTAATATATGTACAGCTCCAAGGTTGCGGTAGGCAGGTGAACCTGAGTCATCGTCAGGGGGCGCCCAAATTGTCGAGAATCTGAGGGATTCTATGTCAGCTTAGCGGGGGACCTTCTGCGTTGCCACCGATGGATGGGAGTACCAAGCAGGGTCGAATGTGGAGGAGCCGACATTCATGATTAAGTCTGAATTCCAACCTTTCCGAGGTTGTCGGTCTGCCGCCGTATAGAGTTGATTTTTGTTGCGTAATAATTCCCTTTTGTAATGACCTATTTTGTTGTTTTTTTGTGTAGTGGGCTTGCGCTATAGCCTGACGCGTGAAGAAGAGTGCTGCTTGGCAAGGATCCGCGGCTGCTGGCAGAACCGTAATTTGCTAGATCTCCGCCTACTTACCGGCTGGGAGCTGTTGGTCGATCAGCAGTTGACATGAGCCCTTAGTAAGGACCATTCCCGGATGAGTTTTTTAGTTTATTGTTGTCAAGCTAACTCTTTCTTTTGTATAGATTCTCCGCCTGGAAACAGAGCAAGCAGCGAGGCGTTTGAGAAAGCCATGGACCGTGTAGACATCAACGACTTCTTAGAGAGCATATACGCCTCTGGGTTAGAGGCCTAACAGACTATCGTCGACCCTCAGACATTGGCCCTGTGCCCATATGAGGTTCCGGTGGTTTTGCCGATACCGCATCACTCACACCTCGGCCCCGAAGGCTCCCCCATGGTGCAGGCGGGAATTGGCGAAAGAAATGTCCCTGCTGTGCTAGTGCAGCAGAAAGAGAGGGTGCCTGCCGTTAGGCGTGGGTCACAGAAAGGGAGAGTGGAACCCCATAGAGGAGCCAGTGACTATTGCAGGGCTGGAGCTGCAGATGGGAACGCTCCCTATCGCCTCTGGTGTAACACTGGTGGTACACCAAGGGAAGCAGCGACAAACCGACCCAGTCAACGAGGATGATGCGGCCAATGTGGAAACCATTGGGGTCCGCCAGCAGAAGAAGGCAAGGCAGGCCTCCTCGAAGGAGACTGTGATGCTAGGCCGGAGGTGCAGACTAGTGGCCTCAGCTCGTTTGCCGCATATGCTGAATTCCTGATGGAGCCTGAGTGGGAGTTTATTTTCCACCTCTGGGAGCGGCTAGGTTTCGACTGTCTGGAGGGAATCGTGCCCTCAACCGCCATTGATCAGTCGCCCTACAGCTCTACCTTCGGGCACTTGTCCGTTGGGCTACATGAGATGTTCTTGGC
This sequence comes from Rosa lucieae, assembly GCA_024704745.1. Taxonomy (NCBI): domain Eukaryota; kingdom Viridiplantae; phylum Streptophyta; class Magnoliopsida; order Rosales; family Rosaceae; genus Rosa; species Rosa lucieae. Next base: position 21,026,276 of record CM045493.1, on the reverse strand, counting down.
AGCCTCAAAGCAGCCCCGGGTGGAGCGGCAGCTCAAGGAGGAGATCGAGGGTCTCTAAAGGGAGGCCGGAGGTGCAGACTAGTGGCCTCAGCTCGTTTGCCGCATATGCTGAATTCTCTGGTGATGGAGCCTGAGTGGGAGTTTATTGCTTCCACCTCAGCTGTTGGAGCGAGCTAGGTTTCTGGGACTGTTTCGACTGTCTGGAGGGAATCGTGCCCTCAACCGCCATTGATCAGTCGCCCTACAGCTCTACCTTCGGGCACTTGTCCGTTGGGCTACATGAGATGTTCTTGGCAGCCTCAAAGCAGCCCCGGGTGGAGCGGCAGCTCAAGGAGGAGATCGAGGGTCTCTAAAGGGAGCTGGCGGAGGCCAAGGACAAGTTGGCTGATGTCGCTGATGCCCGCGGCAAGCTCTCTGTCTCCTTTGATGGGGATGTGGAGCTGAATGACCACGTCTCCAAGCTAGAGCAAGACTTAGCCCTGCTGAAGGATCAAGTGGCGGGAAAGGTGAAGAAAGTTGAGATTCTTCAGCGAGATTCTACCGCTAAGTCTGCTGAGGTGAAGAGGCTGGAGGATGAGGTTGCTCATCTGGGAGAGGAGGGGAGTCGTGCGGCGTCTGCCGCTGTGGAGGCTTTCAAGCAGTTGGCAGAGTACAAGAAAGAGTTGACTAAGGCGGTAAAGGCCAGTGCTATTGCCAACGTGGAACTGCTGAAGCAAAAGGGCGCCATTGACTAGGTCAAGGAGTCTCAGCCCGTTGGGTCGTCTAGTCAGAAAACACTGCCCACGCAGGGTGTGGTTCTCACCAAGCCTGAGGCTGCCCGTTCAGGTAGTGGGGAGAGCGGTGTGCTTCCGGCGGACGACTCTCAGCAGACCCCGCCTCCCACTTAGTTCGAGGTCTCCCATGCTGGATTTCTGGCGGCCCACACCCGAGCGGATGGTACCATTATAAAGCCGAGCCCTACAGCTCCTGGGTCCAATCAGACAAGCCGTCAGTCCAAGCAACAACCACCGCTAGAGGGCGAGACTGCCGTGGATGCCCCTCATCTATGAAGATAGCTCCATAGCTTGAAGTAGTGCCGCTGAGGCCTTTACCTTTGTTTTTGTAATGGCTCATGATCCCGCTGTAGTTTTCTGTTTCGCCAAAGTTTGTCGTAGCACCTGTTGAAGATGACATTTATAGCGGATCCGCTGTCGACAAGGATCCTTCCCACTGACCATTTATCAAGTATAGCGTCGATCAAGAATGGATCATCGTGGGGCAGATGTAGTCCTCGTTCCTCCTCCTCCTCTGAGAAGGTAATGGGCTCCCAACCAAATTTTGGGAGTTTAGCGAACCTCTCATAGTGGATATTGCACACTTCCTTGGGGTGATTAGCACGCACATAGAGATTTTTTTTCTCTGTGAGACATATTGGTGATTGGAGCACCAACGTCGATGGTGTTGATGCGGCCCAAGGGCTCAATATTAGTGATCACGGTGGTGGTTGGTGTACCTTGAATTGTTCTATCTTACCGTTTCGGTATAGAGTCTCAATGGCTGTTTTGAGGGCGTTACAATTGTTGGTGTTGTGGCCGTTGTCCTCGTGATATTTGCACCACTTTCCAGTGTTTCTGGGCTTTCCGACACTTGGGTATTTTCTTGGGGTGGTGGCGGGACCTGGTCCTTGAACTGGTGATATATTTCCTCGTATGAGGCCATGAGGACTGTAAACACTGCGTACTGCTGGGATGAATCTGTCTGTTTATTACGATTATCACCATGAAATGAGCGGCTGCCCCTATTGTAATGTTGGTCCTTCTGCCGCTTGCTCTAGTAGTTACTCTGTTGCCATTTTCTCTTTTTATCAGTTGGCGGTGCAGCAGAGGTTTTGCTAGCGGTTTCCTGATGGCTGGCGGAGGGTTGGGTGGACTTTACAGGCGTTGGTGGTGGCGGGGGTTTCTCCATATGTGATGAATTCTGCCTGTGCATGGATGACAGCCTCGCTCATGACATGGTCGTAAACGGCGTTTGGATTATTGTAATTGAGGTGATAGAGAAATGGCCCCTTGAGGAGTCCCTGCTTGAAGGCTGTCAGCGCCATTGTCTTATCAAGATCGCGGCATTGGGATGTTACCGCCCGCCACCTGGTGACGAACACCTTCAATGTTTCCTCCGCCCCTTGCTTGAAGTTGAATAGTTGAGTTGTACTGTGGTGTCCGGCCGCCAACAGGATGAGCCGAGAGAGGAAAGCATTTAATATTGCATGGAATGAGTCGATGGAAGACACTCAAAAAACCAACTCATTGCCTCGCTATCCAGCGTTTCGCTGAACAAGTGGCAAGGGTGGCGTCATCGAACCCCTTGTTATTGGTGACTTTTTTGAAGGTATCCATACGGACAAAGGGGTCAGTGATGCCGCTGTAATGTGACATTTTTGGTGTCTTTGAGTGCGCCGGGTGGATGGCATGCAGGATCCTGGCGGTGAATGGTCCTGGTCTGAAGGCGAAGAGTGGATTTGGTATTGGCGGTGGGGCGCCTGCGTTTGCCCGGATTAGCCTTTGCTCTAGTTGTTGCATCCGCTCCAGTATTCGGGTGGTTGTGTCTCCATCGGGTCCTACCTGGATGTTCCGCTGAATCAGATATCACCTGGGTACAGGTATATTACCCTCTGTTTTGGCCCTGATTGTTGAGCGACTGGTGTGTGGCTGTGACTCCGCCTCCTACTCCAACATTAGTTAGGGTTCAGGAGATGGTCCCATTCCTCGTAGCTCTGGTGGGTTCAACGGTACCTGCATCTATATGATTGGTTCGGGTATCAATCCACCGATGTTGGGGTGATTGCGCCTGGTGCTCCTCTATTGCTCGCTTTGCGCCGGGTTGGCATTTGCTTCAAGCGCCCTCTTAAGCTCGTCAAATCTTGACATCAGTGTGGCCACCTGCTTTTGGGCCTCGGCCTTTTCTCTGCACTCATGCTCGCGTTCTCTATTTGCTTTGTGAAGGTCCGCTAGTACCAGCTCATACATAGCGGTGAGGTCTTGCACTGGAGGGCAACTTACGCTCGGCTGAGCCTCCACTATAGTTTGGGTTGGTGGGATCTGGGGAACTGGCCTGGGGTTCCCCACTGGGTTTGACCGGTGTGCTGAATAGTGCCCGATTAACGTTAACCGCTGGATTGATGTTGATCGTTGGGTTGGTGGGATGGGGTTTGGCTTTTTCCCACGTTACCGTTAGTCATGGTGGATGTTATGGTGGGATGGCCTTATGTTCAAGGGTTCCCATAGATGGCGCCAATGTTAATGTTTAAAGTTCAACGGTAGCTAAACCTTTACTAACGCTGGTCCGATGTGCGGACCACTATCTATGATACTCCTTAGAGCTCCCGCTACCTGTCAAGAGAAATACAGAGGGCGTCAAAGGGAGACCGCGCTGGGCGGTCTTCTCTTCTCCGATGCCTAAGTTAGTCAATGTATTTATGTTGACAAAGTAACAGTAGGTAAGTATTAAATGTGTAATTAATGAGCGGAGAGGAGAGAACCTTTTATAGGTGAGGAGAGGGCTGATATTCTCTATGTTTTCGATGTGGGACTGATATGCTTCAGTCCCTAGTTTCTTGGCGCGGACCGTGGCGTCGCGTCAGTGGTGATCTGGGGGCCAACCGGGGCTCAGGCGGTAGCCTGCTTGGCTATGTTTCCCTAGGTCACTCCTTTGGCAGGAGTTGGTACCGCTAGTAGTAGTATGAGTGTGGCTCATTATAGCTAATTATGCTTGCAAATGCCTATGTAAGTACAAGTGTGGATGTGTTTTGTTCTTGTTTTGGCATTTTCTAGGTTTTCTGGGAATGGGTGTTCTTGACGTTGTTGGCTATAATCTGGCATAGGGATGGCTTAGATCTTGTGTGAACCGACTGGTTTTGGGTTTTAGGGTTTGTGATGGCTAGCGTCGTAGAGATCTTGAGCAGTGAGGATTTCGGGTCTGACGTTTCGCTTAGCGTGGCAGATAGGATATTTTTTTGACTAGTTGCGTCCGTCTGCCCGTGCAGGAACCTCACTATCCGAACAGCTAGAGATCGAACCGCTACAGACCACACCTTGGGAAGTAGCAATGGGTCGTGCCGGACATCCAGAGAGTTCTAGGGTAGGGGAGGATGCTGCCGTCCGGAATAGGCGTGAGGAGAGGTTAGGGAGTAACAGCGCCGCTAGCGGCTCCGCTGATGGGGGAGAGACAGAGGAGGAGATTGAGTCGGCATGGGTTCTCCGCGACGGTACTCCTGTTGACAAGGCGGGAGGACCAATGACTGTTGCCGCTGTGAACTGATTGAAGCAGGTGTTCTGGCTGCCAGGCATAGTGAAGCTGCGTCTGCCACTGAAGGATGAGAGAGCGTTGATGTTGCCAGTGGGGCATGCCGCCATGCACGAGGCGATCTTCCGCTAGGGAGTGACATTCTCGCTACTGCCAAATCTCCAAATTTTGGTTTGCGAGTTTGGCCTCGCCTTTGGGCAGATTTGCCCTAATATGTGGTGGTTGCTGATGGCGCTCAACTCCCTATGGCGCCTTTCAGGTTGCGAGGGTCCAACTGCGGCGGAGGTGCTGCACTTCTACGAATTGGTATATGTGAAGCGCCAAGGCTGCAATGGGCAGGTGAATTTGAGCCGCCGCCAGGGGGCGCCTAAGTTAATTGAGAATTTAAAGGATTCCATGTCTCCTTGGCGGGGGACCTTCTGTGTCCCCATCGCGGGATTATCAAGCGGGGTCTAACGAGGGGGAGCCGACCTTCAGGATTAAGTCGGAGTTCGAGCCTCTCCGAGGTTGTCGCTAGCGTCTGCCGCTGATCCAAATTGCTAGCTTTGCTTGTGACAATTCTTATTTTGTACTAACCATTTCTTCATATTTTTTTTTGTAGCAAGATTGCGTTATAACTTGACGCGAGAGGAAGAGTGTCGCGTGGCAAGGATTAGAGGCTGTTGGCAGAATCGTAACCTACTCGATCTCCGTTTTCTCACCGGTTGGGAGCTGTTGGTCGATCAACAGTTGATTCGCGCCCTTGGTAAGTAACTTCCACTGATTTGTGCCTTGGTTCAGTTTTCCCCAGCCTAACCTGTTGCCTTTCATGTAGATTCTCCACTGGGTAACAAAGCGAGCCGCGACTTGTTTGCCAAAGTGATAGACTGCATAGAGATTAATGACTTTCTGGAAAGCATGTATGTCGTAGGGATGGTGGCCCAACAAACTGTCGTCGACCCTCAGACACTGGCGGTGAGCCAATCTGAGACCCCAGTAGTGCTGCTGTTGCCTCACCACTCGCATCTTGGCTCCGATGGTTTGCTCGTGGTTCAGGTTTGAGCTGGAGTCTACCGCGAGGCTGCCGGCTGGAGCAAGGCCCCTGCTGCACCTGTGCAGCCGAGGGAGAGAGGGCCCGCCACCCGGCTTGGGCCCCAGAAAGAGAGGGTCGCGCCCTCCAAGGAACCAGTGACTGTTGTGGGGCTGGAGCCGCATATGCTATTGAGGCTCGTCGCCGCTGGCACCACTTGGGCGGTTCTTCAGAAGAAGCGGCTACAAAACGACGACGATGAAGAAGAGGAAGACGAGGCAGAGACTATCCGGGCCTGCCAACAGAAGAGGGCAAAGCAATCCCCACCTACGGTGACTCTGGCTGCTGTTGGGGAGGAACAGGCGAGCGGGTTGGACTCCTTTGGCGCGTATGCTGAATTCCTAACTGACCCTGAGCGGGAGTTTCTCTTCCATTTCTGTGAGTTGCTAGGATTTGGCAGGTTGGATGGGACTGTTCGCCTGACCGCCTTTCAACAGTCACCGTTCAGCTCGGCGTTTGACCATATGTCTGTCGGGTTGCACGAGCTATTCCTTGCAGTGTCAAACTAGCCTCGGGTTGAGTGGCAACTGAAGGAGGAAATCAAAGGCCTCGAGAGGGAGTTGCAAGAGGCCAAAGATAAGTTGGCGGACGTTGAGCGGCGCCTGACCAAGGCGGAGTGTGATGTGATGGATGCCCGCGGCAAGCTGAATGTCACCGTTGAGCGGGACCTCAAGCGGAACGAGCATGTCTCCAAGCTGGAGCAAGACATAAGCCTGCTGAAGGATCAAGTGGCTGCTAAGGCTAAGAAAGTTGAGATCCTTCAGCAGGATTCTGCTGCTAAGTCTGCTGAGGTGAAGAGACTGGAGGGCGAGGTTGCCGGTCTGGAAGATGAGAGGAACCGCATAGAGGTCGCTGCTGTGGAGGCATTCAAGCAATCTTCGGAGTATAAGCGAGCCATGATCGAGGCGACGAAGGCTGGTGCTGCCGCCAACTTAGACATGGTGAAGCAAAAGAGTGCCACCGACTGGGTGAAAGCGTCCCAACCCGCCGGGTCATCTGGTTAGTGGGAGCCCGTGAGCAGTGCGGTTCCAGCCTGGAGATTTCTCTGAACCAGCTCCCGCTTGGGGACAGGTGGATTGCCCTCAGTCCTGGCCCTAGCTGCCGAGCGGTTGGTGTGCGGCTGTGACTCCGCTTCCTGTTCCATCATTAGACGGGGCAGGGGAGGTGGGCCCATTCCCAATAGTTCTAGTGGGTTCGGTGGTACCTGCATCTGTATGATTGGTACGGGTACCAATTCGCCGATATTGGGTCTACTACGTCTGGTGCTCCGCGATTGCTCACTCTGCGCTGGGTTAGCGTTTGCCTGCAATGCCCTTTTGAGCTGTCAAATTTTGACATCAGCGTAACCACCTGCTTTTGGGCCTCAGCCTTCTCTCTGGGCTCTTGTTCGCGCTCCCTATTTTCCTTGTGGAGGTCTGCCAATGCCAGCTCATACATAGCAGCGAGATCCCGACCTGGTGGGCGACTGCTGCTTGGTTGTGCCTCCGCTGTAGTCTTGGTCAGCGGGACCTGGGATGAGCCTTGGGGCTCCATGCTAGGGTTGACCGGAGTGTTGAATAGTGCTCGATTAACGTTAACTGTTGTGTTAACGTTTGCCGCGGGGTTAATGGGATGGGGGTTGGCAGATTGATCCACTTACTCCTCAGCGTTTCCCCCGCTACCGTTAGTCATGGTGATTGTTGTGGTGGGATGGCCTTTTGTTCAAGGGTTCCCACAGACGGCGCCAATGTTAATGTTCAAGTTTTGAGCGGTGGCTCAAGTCTTTGTTAACGCTGGTCCAATGGGCGGACCGTTACTTGCAGTGTTCTCAGAGCTTCCGCTACCTGTCAAGTGAAATTAATACAAAGCGGCATCAGAGGGAGACCGCGCTAGGCGGTCTTCTCTTCTCCGATGCCTAAGTTAGTTAATGTATTTATATTGACAAAATAACCGTAGGTAAGTAGTTAATGCTTAATTAATGAGAGAGGAGAGAACCTTTTATAGGTGGGAAAGAGGCCGAGCTCTTCCATTTTTTCGATGTGGGACTGATGTGCTTTAATTCCCAGCTTCTGGAGCTTCTTATGCTAACTTGGTGAGGCGCATGGCGGCACGTCAGCTGTGATCTGAGGGTGAGCCAAGGTTCGGGCGGTAGCCTGTTTGGCTGTGTTTCCGTAGGTTACACTGTTGGCGGTAGTTGGTACAGCTGGCTGTATCATGAGCATGGCTCATTATAGCTAATTATGCTTACAAATGCTTATGTAAATACAGGCTGTATCATGTGCGTGGCTCATTATAGCTAATTATGCTTGCAAATGCTTATGTTAGTACATATTGTGTATATATATTCTTTAATTTGTTTTGCTAACGTTTCGTTTTTCAGGAATTAAAGGTCCCTAATCCCCGGTTGAGAATGATCCTACTTATTCTTACTACATTGATAGGGTTTTAAATTGATACAATAATTTGTGTACGTCAAATCCTATTACCACTAAGTCAAGTAACCTAGGGTTTGGGCCAGACACACAAATAAGGATTTACTTGAACAAAAAGTTTTTTTTTTTTTTGGACGATGGGCATTGTGGGAAAATTAGGGAGGTGTAGATAGCAAATTAGTTATTTGTAAAAGTAAATTGGAGGTCTATTAAGTGAGAAGGTTCAAATATCAATTTTGGATGTATGAATAGAAACTCCCTATTAGGAATCAAATGACTATCTTCACATTTTTTTTTTTTTGGGAAAATAACTATCTTCACATCAAATCTGTTCTCTTGGTGTCTGAATATCCAAGTCAGGGAAGTTCATGGATGGAGACAAGTTGGCCATGAGTTGGACCATTTTTCACAAGTCATCAACTCACATATAGCACAAAGTTTGACATATGATAAACATGTCTTACCATTAGGTTTCGTCCACAATCTTAATTTAAGATATCATGTCTTGCAATCTATCAAATTGTACATATATATTATTGTCTCAGATATGTGTCAATGTGTTAAATGCTCATGGTAGGCTTTATATATATTAGAAATTGCCTACACACATCAGGTGTGTATGAGTTGTGGGTGGTTATAAACTTATACTTACGTGAGCGAGCAGTTTGAGATAAATTTTTTAATTAATTTTTAATTTTTCTTTTGTTTTGACATTTTAGTCCCTAATGTTTAAAATGTTAACCATAATTTTTTAGTCATTTGAAGGTTAGAGAGGTAAAAAAAAAAAATCGTTTATAGCTTCTTTTTTACGTTTAAAAGAGGATCAAAGGATTTCACTCTTATCCACATGGTGACTCGAACTCATGACCTCAATCTTGGGTAGTGGGTGCTCTAACCACTAAGCTAACACCAGTTCATTTATAGCTAACAATATCACATTCTCTTAGATATAATGTAATACCCCAGAAATTGATTATTTGTTTTCGAGGATTTTCCAGAAATTATTCAGTGATTGTTGCTAGAAGTGCGTAGTTTGAGGTTAAGGTGTAAGTATTTTAGCTCAAAATGCTTAGTCTCAAGGTTGACTTTTTATACGTTAGGATTCTGTGACTTCACGAAAGTCATAAAGCGTGTAGATACAAGTTCGTGTATATGTGGAACGCGAAAATCAGATTTCGTATGAAGAAGTTATGACCTTCGGAAAAAGTTCCCATTTTAGGATATATAGGAAAAATCCGAAAATAATATCAAAAAATCCAAGTTTCCAAATCTGGAAACTCCTTCTCTCTTCCAGCCTGACCCCATTTCGCCCGCCCGACTTGCGGCGGAGATATCTCTCAGCTCTGGCCACCAATTGACGAGCCACTTATCCCATTCTCTTCACCTCACTCCCATCTACAACTCTGTGAAGTTTCACGACCTAGGTCGGTCCATGTACAGCGCAGCAACGCCGAGAAGTGGCAGCGGCGCTGCCATTGTTGGCCATCTTGGAACTCACAATTTCGGCCAACTTCGGCAAAATTAGGAAGGGAGACAACTGGGCTTTGTTCGTCTTGCCATGCTCTACAAACTCACCAAGTTTCATATCTCAATTCAACCCAGGAGGATGCACGGATTTGAGCGGTTTTGGGAAATTTCACCCTCTTTTTTTTTTTTTAGGAATTGTGGCCCAATTTTGAAGTTGATCTGGCAGCTGTGTTCCGCCACTACCGGCGGCGCCTAGTGGTCTTCTAGCCATGTCAAGGGCAGTTTCTGGCTTTATATATGTTGTACTCATCAATACGATCGTTTTGATATGTAATACGTAATTTTTGGAGACCGTATGAATTTGTTAGGAATTTTACCGTTTTTGATCTTCTCACTTTAGATCCATGAGGATCTAGCTGTCCAATAAACTTATAGTTTTGTTATATTGACCGTAGAAATGTTCCAGACACTTTAGATGGTCTCAGATGAAGTTTAGCCTCGATTGGCGTTACTTTCGGATTGTTGGATTGATTTGGGAGTTCTGAAATTAATTGTTTTTATTGTTTGGGTACTAAATTGAGGTCGTATTTTATTAGGTGTTTGACGAAGTTGTTTAGACGGATGGTTACGCTTGTGTATCTCGTATGGCATATGAAGACGCAGCGGGATTTAGAGGTGAGTAAATCTCACGTGGTTCATTTACGAACGGAGTTATTTAACTGTCGGAATTGATTGATAATTGTAAATCGTTTTTGAAAATAAAGATTTGTTTGACATAATATGAACTCGATCGACTACGGTTCATAGGGCTACCGCTCACAGGTAAAAAAATGAATTTAAGTATAAAATAAATTTCTTTGTTTTAATACGTATGAACTATAGTTAATATTAGTGGTCATTCATGCGTGAATGATGTTAGCATTGAAGCCACCCTCAAGTGCAAGAGGTACAAGTTATAAAATAGGGGATTATGTAAGGATGTCGAACCCATGAGGATTGGTAAATCTTTTCCTAGCTAGGGAAACTTAAGGAAAAACTAGAAGAATATGCAAATGTACAGTCACAAACAAAGGCTCACAAGTGAACCAAAGTTCATGGTGAGTATGTGCAAGATGGTGTGTAGAGATTTGATTTTGATTTTGAAATTGGTTTCTATTCAAATTGAAACAATGAAAGCAAGTAATATAAACTAAGCTAAACTAAACAAGTTGTTATCAAATGGATAGAAGTTAGGGCATCGGGTTTCACCTTTTGCCTCCCTTGCAAGCATTAATGCAATTGAATATGAATGATGCAAAGCTAATTATCCAACTACCCTCTTAGCATCCGGATAGGACTACTAAGGCAAATTACCTAGTGACAAATTCAATTACCAGATAGGTCTTAATCCTTTGCCCCTAAATGCATAAAGCTTAGAGTTTAGGTAATCAAGCAAGCAAACCAATCCTATCTCTAGGTGATTTTAGCACACTACCCTCACATGCACACAAGGTGTGCTTTCATGCACTTTTTTTTTGCCTAAAGGTAATCAATCTCTAGGAAAAACTTCATGTCATAGCAAACTCATAACTCAAATTAATGAGGTCTAAGTAATGCATTCAACTATTGACTTAGCATGTGGGAATGACAACATGAATTTGCATCAATTTATAAACAAAAGCATCAATACAAGCAAGTTTGGCTAGGCTTTCAACCCTTGCCCCAACTAGTTCACTACTCACACATAGCCAGATACACAAGCTTCAACATTCTATTAAACATCAAATACATAAAGAGATAGGGAGTAAAGGGTGACTATTGATGATGCCGGAAGAGGTGGTGGAGATGAGTCTCCAAGAACATGATGTGGTTGGTAGTCACCTCCTTTTCCTTGCTCCAAAGCTCTTGATATTGATAAGAATAGTGAAATTTGAAATATCTAAGGTGAGTTGTGGTGTTGAGTGGTGAAGGAAATGGAGGTTGTAGTGGTGGAAATGGTGGTTTTAGGGGTGGAGATGGTGGTGTCTTCTCTAGAGATAAAATGGATCTTGGATAGGATGAAGATGATTGAATGGAGTCAAGAATGTTGAAGAATGAGTCTTTGGCCTCTCTTTGATCAGTTATGTATGTCCTCCTTGGTCTCAAAGTGTGCAAGAGATGCTCTTACACCATTGTCCCCCAAATGGTCCCAAATTGACAAGGTGACAAAAAGAAAAGGTGTAGGGAGATATTTGAATTTCAAGTGATGGGAGATTCTCACAATCATGGTCCTCCTTTGATAGAGAAAGGACCCTTCATGAGTGGTGGCTTACAGGAAAAGTTTGCCGGAAAAGTCGCAGGAAAAGTTTGCCGGAAAAATTGCCAGAAAACTCGATTTCAAATTTTCTTCCAATCTCTGTGTCTTCTTCCCCTAGCTTCAATTTTCTGCATTTCAAGCCATGAATAGTCATTTTATTCTCAATGCAAGGTTTCCTACAAATAAAAGGAGATGGATTACAAAGGGTAAAATAACATGGAAGACAAATCAATTTTCATAATTATGGGGCACAATTGCATAAGTAATTTGTGACTCAACAAATGACTACGTGTGTGTGTGTGTGTATTTACGTGGAATATATATATTGGATGGTGCGACATTGGTGAAGTAATAATCGAGAGTTTATTGAATTGTTATTTCGAGCATTTCCCTTACGAGCATACAATTATCATGATGTGTTGATTAATTATTGTGTAAAAGTGTGTTTTGCTTGAGGAAAGTATTTGAGTCAAGTGGACTTTCAGATGTTCGGTTGAGTATCGTTTATCACATTGGTGATCGAGGCAAGTATTATCGTAAGGCTGAACCTCGACTGAGCTGACAGGTTACGATTCAGTTAGAGCTGTAGTCTGTTTGCATGCGTGCGGTCATGGTGGTAACTGGGTTATTGCATCATGAGTACGTAGTCTGTTTGCATGTGTGCGGTCATGGTGGTAACTGGGTTACTGCATCATGAGTACGTAGTTTGTTTGCAGTTGTGCGGCTATGGTGGTAACTGGATTACTGCATCATGAGTACGTAGTCTGTAGTATGCGTCCGGTCATGGTGGTAACTGTGTTACTGCATCATGGGTACATAGTTTTCGGAGAATGTTTCTGGTGTTCTTTCTTTAATTTATACGTGAGATTTGGATTACTATGAATTCTATTGTTTGATTTAATTGTAATCTCATAAACCAAAATACACGCAGGGATTACTATGATTTTGGATTGAGTGCTTTTGGGTGATCTCCTGAACTAATTTTCTATGCAGGGATTACTGTTTTTATTTAGTTTATTTTCGAGTACAATTGTGGTTATTTAGGTTTACTCATATGAGCTTGTAAAAGATTACCGGGTTTGTTGTTTTAACCCGGTGCACTATTCCATGGTGTAAGATTTATTGTACAGGTTAGAATATCGATTAATCGTCATCGAAGCTGAGGTGTACCTTCTGTAGCGTGGACATAGAAGTGTATTGGTTTTAGTCTTCCACTGTATAGTGAGTGTGGTGGGTGTATTTAGTTATTGAATTGTTATTCAGTTTAATTTGTAAACTCGCGGTAATATAATATGTGTCTCTAAAGAGTGAGTCGATATTGACATTGTGAGCTTAGTTTGTTTAGTTGCTTAATTTAAATGACAAATTTTCTAAGTGTCTTCTTGTGTTTGTTGAGTTTTCACGTTTCGGATTTGAATTCCTTTATTCAAAATTCGGGGCGTGATATATAATACAGATAACTCATGTGTTTTGCCAGTCAAGAGAAAATTGTGCCTCTGCACATGATATAGATTGAGTCATAATATTGGTATTGAGAATGACACCCGTAAGCATCATAATTATGAGTCTTTCTAAATGTATCTAGCAAATATCTAAATACACCTAGCAAATCCATTTTGTATGAAAAACAGTTGTATCCCTATAAGAAATGACGTTAAAAGTCATGATAAATGAAGATAATAACAAAAAAAACTATAAAATTTAAAATTGTATGTCTATTTGTAATTTTGTATCCAGCAATTTGGGACTAGGATTGAAACTTTGAAATAATGTCAATTGTAGCAGTACTACAAAACTTTTATCTATACAACAAATAAACTCTTCTACAGGCGCACTGGTAATTAATGTTTGTTTACGGCATGATGCTAAATTTGTGAGTTATTGTTGCTTTTCCTTCTTGTTCCTTTTGTTTCATGGCTGGGTTCACCTACGTCGGTGGTTTTGGAAACTGATTCTTATGAAGTAGCTTTGCTGCATTGGTCAAAGATTCAATGTTTGCTTTGGACCTTGTAGGAAAAATATAGTCGAGCATCATGATCTTAAGGTGTTGCTGACATTTTGGAGTGTCCTGATCTTACTTGAGGAGCCGAGAATGGCTCATGGCTTAATGACCTTGACAATAGGGTTTGACATGCATAAACTTCAATACTAGGAGATAAAAACAACTCAGTGGAGAATAACCATGCAACACAAACTTAAAATTCAAGACTACAAATGGAGAAACTCATGTGGTTGGGACTAGATACTCATTCATCTCACCGGATAGACTTCTTTTTGGATTGAGTGTGATTGAGCAGTAGCAATTCACTTTCTTGTCAATAAAAATTGCTCAGTCCCTTGGCGTCTAAGTGTTGATTGGGTCAATTGTTGTGCTATTCTCTCCTCTATGCAGATTCGATTTTCACATATTTATAGAGAAGGGAATCAAGGGAATCAAGTAGCTAACTATAGGGTGGATCATGAGGGGCATTATTGGTGGGACTCTAGCTTGCCCTCCTTGTGCTTTGGCTTCCTTTATTCACAATCTGCAAGCTTTATCGAATTTCTGTATTAGCTAATTCTAATGTGCTTGATAGATTTGATGCAAAGGTGGGCTTAGGTTATGATGGTTTTTGTTGCATGGTTGCTGAGGCATGATATGTGTGTTCCATATAAGTGGTTGTTGCGTGGTCACATACATATGCTCTTCTTCTATTCATCAGTTTGTGACTATTTTAGCTAGCTTTATTTCATTTTGTTCTCAGGGAGGTTTTGGTTATTGTCCCCATCTCTCTTCTTGTTCTTTCTTTTCTTTTATTAATAAAATAAAATAGAGGGACGGGCGGTGCGTTCCCTATTGTGATGGCCCATTTCGAGATTGTGGGTGGGTGCCAGTCACCCCAAATCTAGGGATGGCAATGGGAGGGTAGGGTAAGGGGATTAAATTACCATCCCCATACCCGACTTCATTCCTCATCCCCTTACCCGCCCCAATCCCCATAATAAGATACTAGGGATTCCCCGTACCCATCCCCATTGGGGATTAGATTGGGGATTAGGTCCCTATACCCGCCCCAATCCCCATTAACAATATTACTAATTTATTATATAAAAATTCATATAAATAATTATGAATTGTAAAATATGAAGTTAAAATCAAACATCAAAATAAAATAAATTTTTTATTTCAATCAAGGAAAATTGACATGTTGATAAAGATGTTTTATTAAAAGAATCTTTTTTTTTTAACATATTTATTAACAGAATTTAAATATTGACAAAAAGATGAAGTTTACATAAATATTTACTAGCTTTATTCATACATGCTCTGCATGTGTATTAATTTTTCTTTAAGAAAAAAAAATGAAATAAAACAGTTATTGCAGAGAGAAAAAGTAGGGATTGTGGGATAATTTCTTTTTAATTTTCTAATCAAAAATTACAAAGCTTGGTATTCTTCATCCCAGAAGAACGAAGGAGTCTGCTGGGTGTTTGGTACTCTTCTTCAGGGGGTGTGACTTATCATTCCAAAAGATCTTTCCCATTCTAAAGTTCTGATGTTAATCTGTTCACATTCCATTTTCCACAGCTTTTCATGTTCTTGAACAACAGTTGTTCAAGTATTGTTGCTCTCTACTTTCGGTCCTAATTGCTAGCAATATATAATGTGAAGGCAATTTTCACTGCTCTGAAAGACTGAAACTGAAGATCGATAATCTACCAGCTCTCGCAATCGGGGGACCGGAACTTTCAGGGGAAGGGGAGTTTTCGAAATCCTAGGTTTATTCCATGCACCTTAGAGCATTATATAAGTTGCAATTTCATTGCAATGCATCATAATTACTCAAGGTCTCAAAACTGATATTTACGGTATGTGATGCCCATATTTTTTTTATATCGTGAAAACGTGATGTAGCAATGAGAATCCATATATTATTATCAACAAGAAGCTTCTAGAGTGAAACTCACACAAAATATGAATCTGCCACATGGATCCTTATTTAGGTAAACGACATTTAGCAACACATGCACTTACAACTAAAATCCAAGAGAAATTATTGTTGACTCGATAGCGATCTGGTTTAAGGAAGTTATCTGTTTTGTGAACCGGTCAAATCTATCAGCAGCAGTGCGGCTGATGACATCGATCGATTACGACTACTGCAGGCATTTTGTTTATTTCCTTTTACTTTTGATGATACCAATTTTTGGTTCTTTCCCCTTTGCTTGGTTTATGTCGATCACTGTACCTGCAAGTTTTGAAGGTACTGATATCGTTATCATTAAACATGTGTATTTATGAAAGCTTTAGGAGAGTTGAATCATTGACTAATTCGTTGCACCTAACATGATATTGAAAATTATATACGTTGACTACCTTTGGATTTCACAAAAAGGTAACAGTAAATTCAAAATGTACAATTGCATTGCTCTTCACCAAGTCTTTCTTGAATGCCAAGCATGATTACTTGATTTACATGTAAATTCAGTTTTGAATTTTGATCATTTCGTCATATTTATATAGATAAAAATGTTTGGAAATGGACAGAAAATCAAAAGCCTAGGAGTTCAGTACGGATGATAAAAAATTGTGGAATTCAAACACAAAGACGACCAAAACTGATATCGAGCAGAACTCAGAAAACCAAAAAATGGAATTGACCTTTATCTTGTTAGGCCGAAAATTATGACCTCGTCCATTGTTCAATTAAGTCCTAGAAGTACGACCTGGTCCGTTATCCATAAACTAATGCTTGCAGAGGACAGTTTATTTGCTTGTATTGTAGCATATGTCAATTCAAAATCTAGCAGTTTTGCCTATAAAGCTCAAGAAGATCGATGGCATAATGTGCGCGGCCAAACCACCCCAACTCATCACCATGAGCTCCACCACTGATCCCAAGAAACTTCACATAGCCTTGTTCCCATGGCTAGCCTTTGGTCACATAATACCATTTCTTGAGGTTGCAAAGTGCATAGCTCGAAGAGGGCATAAGGTTTCCTTCATCTCCACCCCAAGAAACATCCAACGCCTCCCCAAAATTCCTACAAACTTAACCCCTTTGATCAATTTAGTCCAAGTCCCACTTCCACAGGTCGAAAACCTCCCAGAAAACGCAGAAGCTAGCATGGATGTCCCATACCACATTATCCCATACCTCAAGCTAGCACATGATGGACTTGAAGCTGGTATTTCTGAATTCCTAGAATCTCATACTCCAGATTGGATTATTCATGATTATTCCCCTCACTGGTTGCCACCAATAGCTACTAAGCTAGGCATATCACGAGCTTATTTCAGCACCCTCAACGCTGCCACTGTATGCTTCTTGGGGCCAACAGCACCTGATGTAAAAGATCGCTATGCTCCTCGAACACGGCCAGAAGATTTCACTGTCCCACTCGAGTGGGTTCCTTTTCGTAATTCCAAATTGGCTTTTAAGCCTTTCGAATGCAAGAAAATTTTCGAGGCTACTGTACAAAACCCTTCTGGCTTTTCGGATTCGTTACGCTTGGAGTTCACGACCAAAGATTGTGAACTCTATTTAGTTCGAAGTTGCAAAGAGATCGAGGGTGAGTGACTGGATTTGGCTCAGGATATTCTTCCAGCACCTTTAGTGCTTCCGGTGGGGTTGTTGCCACCAATAGTAGAGCAATCTGATGAAGACAAGGAGGATAAGAGCTGGTCTATAATTGATGTCTGGTTGAACAAGCACGAGAAGGGGACTGCTGTCTATGTTGCGTTAGGAACTGAAGTGAATCCAAGTCAAGAAGACTTCACAGAATTGGCTCTGGGATTGGAACTTTCTGGGTTGCCTTTCTTTTGGGTATTGAGGAAATTACCAAGTGGTTCAGGGGATGGTAACTTGGAGTTCAAGCTACCAGATGGTTTTGAAGATCGAACCGAGGGACGGGGGCTTGTTTGGAGAACTTGGGCACCTCAGCCCAAAATCTTGGCTCACAAGTCTATTGGCGGTTTCTTGACTCACTGCGGTTGGAGTTCACTCATAGAGGGACTCTATTATGGACATCCTCTTATGATGTTTCCATTCTTATATGACCAAGGGCTAAATGCTAGGCTTTGGGACAAGAAGGTTGGAATTGAGGTACCAAGAGACGAACAGAGTGGATCGTTTACGAGGGATTCGGTGGCCAACTCACTGAAATTGGTTATGGTGGATAAGGATGGGAAGGCTTATAGGGATGGGGCTAAGGAATTTAGTGTAACATTCAGAGACAGAGAGCTTCAAGAAAGATACATGGACACATGCTTAGACTATTTAGAAAAACACTAGCCTCATGACCTTGCGAAACAACTGTTGTTATTCAAAAACGTGAAAACTTTGTTAGCACCAACTTCTTCAACTTTTTTACATTAAGGAAAATACTTCAGTACATTAATGTATCGATACATCAAGTAGACTAGGTTCAATACAGATATTGACTAGCTCGGTACAAGGGTAGACTAACTCCATGCATGTCTAACCATGTACTGAGCTAGTCTACCTCTGTATTGAACCTAATCTACTTGATGTATCGGTACATTAATGTACTGTAGACAATCCCATTGAGGAAAATATGTTATTTGGTTTTTCGTTTTACCATAATAATTTTTTTGAATGATTTCTGTTGAAGGATATTCGATTTATGTGTGCCTTACCAAACTATGATTACTTTCTATAGTTGTAATAGGAGAGAATGTTCTAGATTCCTAGTTCTAATTAGAATAGGATTCCTTGTACTCAAAGATCATGTACTTGTATCCTCTATATATAGAGGCTCAACTATTCTCCCAATTCTCTGTACAGTTCTCTTTTCCTTAAACACGTTAGCAGCACAAGCCCTAACCCTGAAATTAGAAGCCAAAATTTTTCTGCAACGCATCCTGCTACACAACATCAAACCCTAGAACCCCAAAACCCGTGCACACCACCTTTGGCCGTGCACCACCTCCATTGCCGCAAGTCCTCATCCTCCTACACACCCATGTGCCATCATCTTCGAGTTCAAGATCAAGACCAAGAAGAAGAACAAGAAAAGAAATCCAAGTAAGTATTTAAGATTAAAGTTCCTGCTTTCTGCCTTTAATTTCTTCTTCTTTTTCTTCAGGGACTTGCAATCTCCATTCTTCTACATCCCACCTTTCTGTAACGTGGGTTCGATTCTATGAGAGCGGAATCGTGGGGATTCACACTATATGAACTAAGAGCGTTCGTGAAGCATTGAAATATTACGGACTAAAAGCGTTCGCTATGGACTAAGAGTGTCTGTAAGCGTCAAAATTTGACCATTCAAACATCATTATTTCGGTCTAATCCAAATATTCTTGGAAATCGATTTCTTGGTGGCATTAAGACTCAGCAATCTTATATTAGTTTTCGTGGAAGTATTGACTCCGAAACTAATCCGTTCTTGCTTTCCTCAATTTTACTCCATTGAATTCTACGGGCATGGGATATTTCATGTGGGCTGATAAAGTTGAGCTCCACCTAATTGCCCTTGATTTATTGCCTACAATCCAAGAGCCTGTTCTAAAGAAACCGCTTAAGACACTCAAACTGAGATAGATAATTCCATGGCACTTACCTTGATGAAGCGCCACATAGAGATGACACGCTAGTTTGAGTACATGAATGAGGATAGCGTTAGAAACCTTTGGGTAGCGCTCCGTGAACGTTTTAGTTAACATTCACGATCTTCCGAACTTATAAGCACGATGGAATAATCTTTGCTTCTCTAACTTTGAAATAGTTTTGGAATATTGTTCGGAAGCACAATTGATTGAGAAAACCCTAACTACCTTCCCTGTCACTGAATTAAGATTCTCTGAATTTTATCAAACCTTAATCAACGAAGGACGGATCACAAATCTCCATCAGCTAATTGGAGCTATGGTTTGTGTTGAAAGGCACAACCATGAATTTGTGAAGATAGAATTTGGTAGGCCTCAAGATGGCTACCATGAGCACTGTTCAATGGCTAGAAAAGTCGCCATGAACAATATGATCCATATAATCAACCTACTCAAGAAGGTAATCGCCAAAATTGGCTAATACATGACTAAAGGAGTCAAGAAGTTGAGGGTATAAGGGTTGGATACCAGGCGCCATTTTTGGCCATGGTGATGCTATTCCAATGCCATTGGTCCTGGGGACCATATGTATTGTGTCAATACGCCTCAATCAAGATAGCATCTTCTTCATGGTATTTTATGGAGTATCTTATCAATGGTGCTCATGACATCAAGTTAAAGGAAACTTTAAATCTGGCGAGAAAGATAAAATACAGCAGATTTTTCGTATAGTCTTTTATTTTCCAAGAATTATGTAATGGAAATTATGCCTTAAATCAATAAATGATAATTGTCTTAACTCTTTCTCACTAGGCTCACCCAATTAAGTATGATGTCTAGGAAACTAGTTGAGATTAGTGGTACTTAAGTGAGTTTTGCTCCACTGACATCTCTTCTTAGTTTCCTGGTCATGTTTAATTGGAGTTACCAAAAGAATTGAGTAACTACAATTTGTCTAAATTTGATTTTTACTTTGGATTAGATTTTGGTCCAGAAATTTTGAGGTAATCATTGGTCACTACAAGAAAAAGCCTTATTTGCGACACTTATTTGCGACATCAGACGCGGCCCTCGCAAAAGTCTTTAATTTTAGGCGGAATTAAGCGCCCAAAGTTGGGGAAAATATATTTGCGTCCCCCGTTAAATGCCGTCGCACACATTTGTCGTAAATAGGTAGAAAATAAGGAGATTTGCGACACAACTCAAACTGCGTCGTATCAACTCAAACTTCTTCAAATGTATACTCTGATCACCCTTAGTTAAATTCTTATTGAGCGTCTTACTTCTTAAACCCCTTGTCAAAGACCATATTTAGAATTGAAATTTTTGGAGGAAGAAAGTTATCTGAACTTGTTTTGTTTAATTCTGTTACCAATAACATATTTTGTTTTGTATCAACTTCATCATGCATATGGGTCAATATATACCCAAAAAAAAATATATATATATATATATATAATGTCAATATCTATATAAATGTTTCTTCTTTTTTTGTTTTTGCAATGTTCTGTCTTCTTGTATAGTTGTTTTATTTGTTAATAACAATTGATAACTTGTTGCATGCAGTAATTAACTGATCTATGTTGTATATACGAAGAACAAATGAAGCTAGTTTTCTTATATAATGGTCATCATCAGCATCATCTGGTATCTCACAGTTGTATTCATCTAGATCTTTTTTTTGTTTTGGTCTTTTAGGTGAAGAAGAAAAGTTACAACTTTGATGCACTATTATCATCACTAATTATTCCTAGGATTGGTCTTGGATAGGTATTCTTAATATTGAAGAGGTACCTATTGTTCTTTTTTTTTTTCTTTTCTTTTTTTCTAATGATATGATAACATTGTTTGTTGTTTTTCTAATTTGATATGCTGCTCTGCTTTGGTGATCAAAAAATATACATATATATATATATATATATATATAACATAGACCTTCTTTCTCTGATGTTTTTTTTTTTTTTGTTTTTTTTACCATTTGTTTCAAATTGTTCTTTGTCTTGTATTGCTTAGATGCTTCCTTATTCTTAATTAAGCAAAGCTTGAGTACTACCATATATATAACACTTCCAAATAAGTCAGTAGTTTAGTTTAGAAACAGGTGATTTGGAACTTGACCATTGCTTCCTTACAATAAACTGATATGGGATCTAAAGTCCATTGACAATAACATTAAAATTGATCCACAGAGCAATTCTTGAAAAAAAAAAGTCATTAGTTTAGTTGTTCAATATGCTTGTTGTTTCTACATTTTGCTGCATTTTATTTTCATGTTGCACATTGTAATTGTTTGTGTATTTTACTTTGCATATACTAATTTAATTACATGTCTAGGATACGTATTGTACTTGGAACATTTGAAAGACTACCAAGGAAGGTGTAACATTCTCTTGGGAGAAAATCGTAAGTATCGTTTCTATTTCATGTATGAAATTCTCTGTTTTTCCATGCTTTTTTTTTGTCTGCTCTGTTTTTCCTTGTTTGTTTTTTGTCTGCTCTGTTTTTCTGTGGTTAAATGATTAATAAATATGTTAAAAAAATCTCTACATAAAATTGAAGTTTTTTGTACTAATAACAATGCAATGTAAACATAATTTAGTTCCTACAGTAAGAATTTTCTTAGGGTCGTGTGCAGTAAATTTCAATGCCTATATCTCTAAGTGTGTGTTTATATTCAGCATGTTACATAAATTATTAATGAGCTTGTTGTGTTATTATTATTATTATTATTTTGTTTATCTTCTTCAAGATACCTAGGGTATAGCTTCTATTATTTATTTATTTTTACTTAAAATATAGCTTTGTTGACTTTCATAGATTCATGATTCCTCTAGTCCGCAACAACTTAGGCGTAATATAGATATTGATGGACATTGTTAATTGAATTTGGAAGGGCTGCGACAATTATCTTTGTCAACAAACATCATGATAAACTATAAGGTTGGAAATAACCGAATTTATCATTATAACAAAAATAATTTGATTATTTGGCTGAGTATATTGATGGGTTTTCTTCCCTTTTTTTCCAGGTTGGAGAAATATCTAGGTGTTGATGCTGGAAGTACAGGATGTTAATAAATTTTACAATTAGCATGCTACTCTAAACTAGATCATTTTGTTTAGTATTTTGACTACTATTGTATTCGCACCAACATTTTATTTGTATGACTCAAGATATTTGTTATACAATTATTATATATATTACTTTTTCGTATCATTTCAACTGTGGTGAATCTTAAAGTTTATTTTGGTTATAAAAAATTAATTAAAATTACAAATAGTATTTATGACATTTACATGTGTCGAAAATAAGTATCGCCAAAACTAATTGCGACATGAAAACATTGTCACAAAAAGTCGTTGCAATAAAATTAAATTTTTAACGACATTTATATGGGCGTTGCAAATATCTTTTGCGACAGACCTTGGCGTGGCAAAAAAGCGTCGCAAATAATCTTTTGCGATACACTGTAGCGTGGCAAAAACATGTCGCATATATACTTTGCGATGGACTATCACGTAGCAAAAAGGTGTCGCAAAAAAAAAAAGTAAACTCGACGGAATTTTTTCCGACACAATGTCAACCGTCGCAAGTCCGTCGCAAATGATTATTACCGACGTGAGTCACATGTCGCAAAAAGTGCTCGATTATTTGCGACCCGTTTTTTAACGACGTTTCCTTTCCCGTCGCAAGTCCGTCGCAAATAATCTTTTACGACGCTTTTGGCTTCTTTTACGACGCTTTCTTAAGGTCGCAAAAAAATGACTTTTTTGTAGTGGGTTATTATTATTAAGAAAGTGTCGATTCTTTAATTCTAACTTTATTATTCTAAAAATATAAGAGCCAATGGTTTTTATGTGGAAACACATAGTAAGAATGGACATAAGTTCCTTTGCATTACCTCTAATGACTACGGACAAAAACGAGTATTAGAGAAGCTTATGTGTCGCTCTAGTAGGTTATATGTAACCACTATTCAAATAATTAAGTCCAATCACATCATAAGAGATGACCTTTGGGACACTAACACATATATGTTTTGGTATGACCGTTTGGGACACCCAGGTCATGATATGATGATCTGTAATACTAAAAATTTCACACGGACATCCCTTCTTCAGAACGAAGAGAAGTAAGAATCAAAAGTCAATTCAAAGAGAGCATAGCACCACCGTCGCGCCTTCAGGCGCCGCCGCCATGCACCAACGGCAGGCGCCGTAATGCCCCTGCTGCAAAATCATGGCTTTTACACCATGTATGGTGACTTGGCTCTTCTCTCTACTTCTCAAAGTCAATTGTGACATTGTGGCTCAACCAAAACCTTCATTGGTTGATCATAAGGCCAATCTTTCGTTATGTAAAGCCTGTTTTTTAGGATCGAGACCATTCTATGCAAAGGACACTAAAGAAATAATTACATTCTTACATAGAATCCAAGGGGATTTTGTGGATCGATTCAACCAACTTGCGGACTGCTTAGATGTTTTATGGTGTTGGTTGATGTGCAAACACGCTGGTCACGTGTCGCGCTATCGTCCACTCGTAATGCTGCTTATGATAAACTCTTGGCCCAAATCATATGGCTACGGGCTCACTACCCGAATCATCGACTTATTCAATCAATTCAACTTGACAATTCTAGAGAGTTTACATCGAAAATTTTTGATGACTATTGCAGATCATTGGGAATTGATATTAGGCATCATATTCTCATGTACACACCCCAATGGTCTCGCGAAAAAGGCACCATTAAACTACTACAATGGTAGCCCGGACATTGGTAATGCGCACCAATATTTTCTCTTGGGGTTATGCAATATCGCATGCAGCTATGCTAATTCGTCTACGACCCATAGCCACTCAACCTTTATTTACGTGATAACTAGTGACTGGGTGCGAGTCTAATATCTCGTACTTATGAATATTTGAGTGTGCGGTTTATATGCCAATCGTGCTGCCACAGCGCATCAAATAGGTCATTGCAACAAATGCATATTTGTGTTGGATATAAATCTCCTACTATAAGTCCACTATGTAGAACACCTGAAAGACGATCTCTTTATAGCTAGATTTGCGGATTGTCACTTTGATGAGATGGTCGTTAGGGGGGAGATTAGAACGTCAACGTTCAATAGTAACGACAGGAATTGTCGTGGTCTGTCCCCACTATGTCTCATCTTGATCCCCTAAAAGTGACGAGATCACATATACCTGCTGCAAACATGTCTACAAGGATGGATGTCCCCACAAGAGGACATGGTGCTACCCAGAGGAGATGGGTACAGTACCACCACCATGGATGGTGGTATGGTGACGCCTTTAAGGTAGCATAATGGCGTCATAGGCCATGGGTTCCGTTAGAGAGCATAGGAGACCCATATGTTCAATGGATTCTCGCCCTAGAAAGAGAGCGAGTTTGGCACAATTTGATTCATTGATCATTGATATTCAAAATCCGTCTCATGAGTATATTCTGGATTGTGCTCATGTCTAAGAGACATCGTTGGGAGACGCCTCAATGTTAGAACAAATTCTTGAGAATATAGAGATCTCTACAAACTACACTAGTGTACATAAGGACGTGGGATTATTGAGATCAATGACATCGGACCTTACTCCGTTGAAGAATTTCAACGTAGAGAAAATTGGCCTAAATGGAAAGATGTGATCAGGGTTGAATCGGATTCACTAACGAAGAGGAAGGATTTAGGGTCTGAGATGCCAACACCTCCTAACATAAAATCTGTTGACATTAATAGGTCTTCGTTAGATAACGTGATGAGAAAAAGAGATGGTAATCTTGCCTTATGGCGCAAGGCTTCTCACAAAACGCCTGGAATCGATTACGAGAAGAAATATTCTCTCGTAATGGATGTCATTGCACTCCACTACCTTGTTAGTTTGGTAGTTTTCAAATAACTGAACTTGCAGCTTACGAATGTAGTAACTACGTATCTTTATGGCGATCTAGATACGGAATATAATGAAGGTTTTTATGGACTTCATTTACCCAAATCAAGTGGCTCTAGACCACGGAGTGCGTTTGCAATGAGGTTGAAACGCTCACTAAAGTGACTACTTGATTGAGAAGGGATATGATGAACTATGCCCACACGTTTCCATGATAAGTTTCGGATTTGCAATTGTCGCGGTTTATGTTGATGAACATAATTTGAACCTTTGACAGTTAAGAGAAACCGCTGAACACCTGAAATCCGAGTTTGAGATGAAGGACCTTGGGAGAACACAATTTTTTCTTGATTTAGAACTTGTATACCGTGTCAATGAATGTTTTGGCATTTTGATAAAGTCAAGATGCACTCCTATGGTCGTCCGTAGTCTTGACCCTAACAGAGATACTTTTCGTCCCAGGGATGATGACGAAGACGTGTTAATTGGAAAAAGTGCCTTACTTAAGTGCAATAGGTGCATTATTGTACTTAACACAATACAAGACCAGACACCTCATTTGTTATGAACTTATAGGCTAGACGTAGCCCTACACCAACGCTATGTCATTAAAATAGTGTAAAGACAATATTTTGATACTTGAAGAGTATGATAGATATGGGCTTGTTTTATCCCTACAAAGAGAAAAGGAATGACGGAAGAATGTGATCGGATCCCATTAGGCATAATGCCACCATCCCCACCGCTGTGACCGGCGTGATGGCCGGCGCCGGCACCACCAAGAGTGGCTGACTTCACGCTCCTCCCCTCCGTCAAAATGATGGTGATATTTTGATGGGTTTTGCTTATGCAGGGTATCTCTCTGACCCTCACAAATGTCGCTCCCAAAACAGGTTATGTTTTTCCATGGGAAGCACCGCGATATCTTGGAGGTCTACAAAGCAGACATTTGTTGCCATTTCCTCGAATCATGTAGAGATTATTGCTCTACATGAAGCCGTGCGTGAATGCATATGGCTAAAGGTCTATAATTAGACATATTTGAGGAATTTGTGGTTTGAAGTCTACCACAGATGAACCTACATGCATATATAAAGATAATGCAGCTTGTATTGAACAAATAAAGTTAGGTTTCATCATAGGCGACAACACCAAGCATATATCGCTTAAGTTCTTTTATTATAAGCGATAACATACACTTCTAAAGATTGAAGTGACTCAAATCCGATTAGAGGATAATGTAGCAGACTGATTTACTAAGTCATTTCCTAAATCCACTTTCGAGAAACATGTAAAAAGTATCAAATTGAGAAAGTTATCCGAATTCCCATGATTGTAGCAATCAGGGGGAGATGTCGACATCAGGGGGAGGCATGATGTCTACATGTGTTGATCTCAAGGAATGAAGGGCGTGTTGTACTCTTTTTCTCCTCCTCGAGGTTGTTTTTATCCCACACGGTTTTTATTACTCGAGTAAGGTTTTTAACGAGGCAACATTTGAAGCGCCATGGTGTCACGATGACATCACGTTTGGACTGCACAAGGGGGAGTGTTGAAGGATATTCAATTTATGTGTGCCATACCAAATTAGGATTACTTTCTATAGTTGTAATAGAAGAGAATGTTCTAGATTCCTAGTTCTAATTAGAATAGGATTCCTTTTACTCAAAGATTATGTACTTGTATCCTCTATATATAGAGGCTCCTATTATCAATAAAAGTTACAACTATTTTCCCAATTCTCTCTACGGTTCTCGTTTCCTTAAACAAATTCTAATAAGTTCTTATTTTTTATTCAGAAAGGCATTATAGGCAACTCACATTTTGGTGTCACTTTTTGACACAAAAACTCTTTCCTTGACTTTATAGATAGATAGATAGATAGATAAGAGAACAAAAGTGTTTAATAAATAAGGTAGAGTTGTGTTAGTTAATAAAGAGAACATTAGAGAGAGCACAGAGAAATTGATTACATGTGTATCTTCATTCCATCTCATTATATATTCTCTTCATTACTTCAAAACTTTTCTATTTTTTGTCTATAGCATATTAATGTCGATATTATAAAGTAGATATAGAAGTAGATTGACTTGATTTGTTTTTAGACTGACTCAACCTGATCTTGAGCTCGTCCACAACTGTAAGAAGCTAATCGTCTAGTGTTGTAGAAAGTTAGTTTTCTTGATGTACAAATATGTTGATATATATAACAGACTTTTCCTTATATTAGAACTACTATAATTTATAATTACAATTAGTTTAGGGAATTGACAACAAAATTGTGAGAAAGGAAAATGAATTTTTAACATCATGTGGATACAAATTGTCATCACTGAAATAACTAATTCTAAAGCTCGAATGACTCTTTGAGATTATCGCATTCCTCTTTGATTATGTGAAAGAACATCAGTACAAGCCTAATAATATTTGGTCTAGTGACATTAGAATTTATTTTATAAGTAGAAGGATCTTGAGTTTGATTCACGGACAAAATTGTAGTACATTATCAGTTATATTATTATCAGTTGTTAATGAAGTTTCTACTAAAATATAAGCAGCAAATTATTATACATCCAATTCCTAAAAAATCTAATGAAAAAAATCTATCTGTGTTAAACTAAAATGACAATTGGAATTGGTCTACTCATTTCATTCATAACCCTTTTATATAGGGATAGGATTACAACGGAAATATCAATTACATTGATGATACTAAATACTGATTGAGCTGTGATTTGTGATTGCTTGATTCCCTCTTCGTCTATTTCTTTGACGAAGGCACATAATGTGCTTTTCCTTTAACACTCCCCCTTGTGCCAAGTCAAAGATGAAATGGTGCATGAGTTGTTGCCTCACTAAAAACCTTGCCAAGTAACAATAAAAACCCTGTGGGACAAAAATACACCTTGGTCGAAGGAAAAGAGCACAACGCACCTTTTACATTTGAGTATGACATGTGTGTGTTAGACTCCCCTGACGTCTACACCTCCCCCTGATACTTACATTAATCAGGGGAGCTTGGAAAGTCTTCGCATTCCTATGCTTTTCACATGTTTCTCAAATATGGCCTTAGGCAATGATTTGGTGAACAAATCTGCCACATTCTCCTCAGACCTTACTTGATTCAATTGAATCTTGAGGAGGGCCTGTTGTTGCTGATTGTAGAAAAACTTTGGCGATATGTGTTTTGTATTATCACCCTTGATATATCCCAGCTTCATCCGTTCGATGCAAGCTGCATTATCTTCATAAATGCAAGTAGGCTCTTCAGTGGTAGAACTCAAACCACTAGTCCCTCGAATATGTGTGATAATAGCTCTTAACCATACACACTCACGGACCGCCTCATGTAGAGCGATGATCTCTGAGTGGTTCGAGGAGGTAGCCACAAGGGTTTGCTTGGTTGATCTCCAAGATATCGCCGTGTTCCCAATGGTGAATACATAACCATTTTGGGAATGACCTTTATGTGGGTCAGAGAGGTATCCAGTATCAGAAAAACCAACCAAAACGTCATTTGGTGTTTCAGTTTAGTGAGTGGCGCTTTCGCCATCAACATTTCCTTTAGGGATTGCAGTTCCGTATGCGGTCTCTCTTGTCTCTCTGTAGGGAAAGAACATTCTCAAGTCAATGGTTCCTTTTAGGTATCGAAGATCTTCTTGATACCATTCCAGTGACGTTGCGTTGGCGCTGAGCTAAATCTAGCTAACAAGTTCACTGAGAATGCAATGTCTGGTCGAGTAAATTGGGCTAAGTACAATAATGCGCCTATTGCACTTAGATACAGAATTTCAGCTCCCAACACCTTTTCGTCATCTTTCACTACACCACAAAGTGAATCAGACGACACTTATCAGACAACACATCAACTTTCGGAGTTGTCTGAGTTAGTCAGACGACACTTTCCTTAAATCAGTTGTGTTTTGTCTTCTCAACCAACACATAGTAGTTAGATGAAATTTAAAAAAATCCGGACAACAGTTACAATGTATTTGTGTTGTCTGAAAAATTGATAAGCCCAAAAAAATAAATTTTTATTACCCAATTAATGAAACCCTACTCATTTTGGGTTCCCACCCTCAGGCCAAAAACTTCCCTCCTTTTCTGGCTCTCACTATCCAAAACACCCGCACACTCACTCACTCTCTCATCAGAACAAACGGAGAGTACCAAAGACCACTCTCATCATGAATCCTAGCTAGTTAGGAATCGATTATCACTACTCATCAAAGACCACCGCTGCGAATATCACCCCCTCGATCTCTCTCTCTCTACATCGATCACGGCCTCCTTTTTCGACTACCTCTTTCCACCTCTCTCTCTCTCTCCACTGCGGGTTTTATCCATAGCGGTTCTCTCTCAATTAAGCCTCCATCTCTATCTCTCTCTCTCTCCCTTCCTCCCTGTAAGTTCTTCTTTTTTGTTACTTCTCAATCTTATTCAGTTCTTCATTTTGTCTGATATTGTTGTCTTGATTGGGTTATTAATTGGGTTTTCTGATGTTATGGTTTGTTATTGATTCATGGGTACAATTTTCACAATTCAAAGTTCAATGCTTTTCTAATATTAATGAAGTTTGCTTCAGATTATCTAAATCCCTTCATCAATTTTCATTTTTAAAATTGCCAGATCGTAACAACGCCCAAATCCAACCAAAGTATTGAACTTTGGTTCTTCCTCAATATGCATATTTTTGATCTATTTGGGTTTAGTTTTAATTAAGTTGGGTTTTAGAAATCTTACGGATTGGTATTATGTTACTGTATGTGTTTAGTGTGTTTAAAGATTTAGGCTTTGAGATGCCCAGATGATTTTGGTATAACTTAGCTTATGGTGTGTGTTTAGTGTGTCAAACCTTCATGTATGTAGTATAATTTTCCCAATCTGCTTCTCGCTCATTATATTACACTTATATTAATGATTAATTGTCTATAAAAATCTTTACTTCTTTGAGTTACATAGCTTTAAGTTGTGAAATGTGGGCTGGGAAATACATAGGCGATCATTTGCATTTAATTGCTAGACTTGTAGTTTTGTTGATTTTCTTTTCCAATTGTAATTAGTAAAAGTTTACCTCTTATATAGAGCATTATTACTCATATTTGTAGCAAGTCCTGACATATTTAGTTTCCTCTTTATTTAGACCAAAAATTTATATTTCTGCACTATAGTTGATTAATTTGGCTTGGTTTGTAGGTTGTCATTTCCCTGCTATATTTTCTTTTGGATACATGAGTGAATAATATCTTTTCCTTGTGCTTTGTTAGGTCTTGCTCCTGCAATTTTAAAAGATTTGTACCACCTCATTAAGAAGACAGTCTCCATTAGGAAGCATTTGGAGTGGAACAGGAAGGATAAGGACTCCAAAGAAGCTTCCACCAGTTTGGAGATAGTAATTTTTCTTTTCTTTGAAGATACTTCTATCTTTCCTTTCTAAACAAATGGATATTGCTTTCATTAGCTCACCCAAAACCTGTAAATGAATTTTATTGCTAAATTTGATGGCATGTCTGATTTATGGGATTGAGTTGTGAGGACCTTAGATGTTACTAATATGGTGATACCTAAAGGGTGATCAAATGGTTTCGTCTCGTGTGTAAAAATGGATGCTTTATGAAAAATAAAATTCCATTAAGAAACATGGCTGGTAGTGTGTATTGCATATAGTGATATGTAGCAGATTTAATGTGTATTTCATATAGTGATATGTAGCACATTTAGTGTGTCAAACTTTCATGCTCTATATATGTAGCAGCTTGAGACAATGGACTGCCTTATGGTGTAGTGTTATCATTGTATTTTCCTAAAGGTTTGGCGTGTGTTTACATTAATGAAGGTGACTGCATAAGTTGATATGCAAGCTGATTGCATATTCACATTTGTTTTCAATTTGCATTTATTTTGATATTAGCACTGAGTGATAA
Source organism: Rosa lucieae (assembly GCA_024704745.1). NCBI lineage: Eukaryota > Viridiplantae > Streptophyta > Magnoliopsida > Rosales > Rosaceae > Rosa > Rosa lucieae. The sequence goes on along the minus strand of CM045493.1, from coordinate 20,995,389 downwards.
CATGTTGGTTATAATTTCAACCTTGCCTAAGTTTTTAATTGTTCATATGTTGTTCTTGATAGGGAAGATTGATACTGCAAGATCTGAGGCTTGAAGAAGGTCAGCTGGGTTGCTAGAATGAATTAAGATTCCTATCCTAAAGTATGTCTCTAATTTTCTTATTTGATATGAACTTATAAATATGCCTCATGCCTTGTAGTTTGTTGAGTTGTCTCTATGCCTTATGTCATATATATGCCTTACAATATAATAGCTTATGGTTGTGACTTATATGATGCATAGTTGGTGTTTGTTTTTCTTAGTTATCCCAAGTTTATCAATGGTCTACATCTGGACACTAAAGGAAAGAGATAATACGTATTGTTCGATATGCTCATGGTATTTATGAGAATGGAAACCTAGTCACTAGTTGTTACATCTAATTTCAATTAGCTTCTTCTGTTTTGTGTTTGTGTGTTTTTTCTTTTTGTCTTGTTTTGAACACAATTTTTTTTTTCTTTTAAGATGGATAAGTCTTGGATGCATGCTGATAGAAGATCACACAAGTATGAGCTAGGTGTTGAGGAATTTCTTAAGTTTGCTTTCGAGAATGCTAGTGATGTCGAAAATATATCCTGTCCTTGTGCTAAATGTGGGAACACAGATGGGACGTTTTCAATTAGGGTCATAAAGGATCATTTGAATTGGAATGGTATAGATGAGAGTTACAAAGATTGGGTATGGCACTGAGAACCCTCTAGGGAAATGATGAATGCCAATGAAGGGCTATCTGAAGCTACTGTAGATATGATAGAAGAGGGAGATGGAGCAGATAATATAGAGTTAGGAGATCAGGGAGAAAATGGGGCTGATGAGGATGAGCAGTTTTTCGATGCTGGGGAGGATGAGCAGTTTTCAGTAGACTCGAATGACTTTATGAAGTTAGTCGAGGATGGGGATAAAGCTTTGTACCCTGGTTGTACCAAGCACACCAAGTTAAATGCCCTTATACAAACCTATAACCTTAAAGCAAAGCATGGAATGGGTGATACATGCTATTCTGACATGTTGATCATGATCGGAATGTTTCTTCCTGAAGGTAACGAGATACCAGGTTCACATTATGAGGCCAAAAAGACTTTGGTTTCATTGGGAATAGACTATAAAAAGATACATGCATGTCCTAATGACTGCATTTTGTATAGAGGAGAGCATGTTGATTTGATTAGTTGTCCTACATGTGGGGAGTCAAGGTGGAAATTAGGCAAAGACAATGTTGAGAAGCAAAGGGTACCGGGGAAGGTATTGTGGTACTTTCCCCCAATCCCACGGTTTAAGCGCATGTTTCAATCGACAAAAACTTCCAAAAACCTAACTTGGCATGCGAATGAAAGGTGGAAGGATGAGTTTATGCGGCATCCGGCAGATGCCCCTACATGGAAGTTAGTAGACCAAAAATGGCCAGAATTTGGAAATGATCCTAGGAACCTTCGACTCGCACTCTCATCTGATGGCTTTAATCCCTACAGCTCTTTGAGTAGCAAATATTCTTGTTGGCTAGTTATACTTGTCACGTATAACCCACCCCCATGGCTATGCATGAAAAGAAAGTTCATGATGCTAACATTGTTGATTTTTGGACCCAAACAACCCGGAAACGACATTGATGTGTACTTGCAGCCTTTAATTGATGACTTAAAAGTTTTGTGGGATGGGATAGATGGAGTGTATGATGCATTTAGGGGAGAATACTTTAAACTCAAAGTTGTCCTGTTTTGGACAATTAATGATTTCCCAGCTTATGGGAACTTATCAGGCAGTGTTACTAAGGGTTACAATGGTTGTCCTATATGTTGTGAGAACACAAAACCTCATCGGTTATCTCATGGACAGAAAATGAGCCATATTATTCACCGGAGATGGTTACCACGCCATCATCCATATCAAAGGTAAACTAAACAGTTCAACAACCTACCAGAGTTTGATACAGCACCTGAACCTTTAAGTGGAGAAGAAGTCTTAAAAAGGGTTGAGGGTATGAATTGGCCATTCGGTAAAAAATACCCTCCTCCAACTTACAAGGGTTTAGAAGATGAAACCAGACCTTGTTGGAAGAAGAAATCTATATTCTTTGAGCTTGAATATTGGAAATTTCTTCCAATTCGACATAATCTTGATGTCATGCATATTGAGAAAAACGTATGTGATAGTATTATCGGTACATTGTTCAATATTCCTGGAAAATCAAAAGATGGGGTCGCTGCTAGGTTGGATATGGTGGACATGGGTATCAGGACTGCTTTGGGACCAAAACCTGGGAAAAAAAGGATAAGCTGCCTTGGGCAAGTTGGAATCTGCTTCTAGAAGAGAAGAGAGCAATGTGCATGTCTTTTTTCAACATGAAGGGTCCTTATGGCACTTGTTCAAATATAAGGAGTCTTGTTTCCTTGGATGACCTAAGGCTGGTTGGTCTCAAATCACACGATTGTCATATGGTGATGCAGCAGCTACTACCTATTGCTATACGTTCAAGTTTGGAGAAACCAGTCCGCATTGCAATCATTCGATTTTGCCTCTTTTTCAAGCTATATGTAGTAAAGTCATAGATGTTAGAGAGCTGAAGAAAATGCAAGAAGATCTAGTTGTGACAGTTTGTGAGCTTGAGAAATACTTTCCACCGTCATTCTTTGATATCATGATTCATCTCACAGTTCATCTTGTTAGAGAAGTTGAGCTTTGTGGACCAGTATTCTTTAGGTGGATGTACCCTTTTGAAAGGTACATGAAAACCCTAAAAGGTTATGTTAGAAATCGAAACCATCCAGAGGGTTGCATTGCTGAGTCCTATATTGCTGAAGAAGCCGTTGAATTTTGCTCAGATCGTGTACTTTCTGGTGAAGATACAGTGGGCATCCCAAAGGTTGGCATATTTTGTGAAAGCTGCAGTAAACCCTTATCTGGTGCTAATGTTGTATCTATCTTTGGAAGAGAGTTGGAGCTAGCACACCTTAATGTATTACATAATACAGAAGAAGCAAGACCATACTTCCAGTAAGTATTTGTACACATTTCAGCTACTATTTATTTTTTATTTATGTGTTAACTTCAAAATTTTAGTACCAATAAGTATATTTGTGTTTGTAGAGAACATATGGAGCTTTTGAAGCATATGTATCCTAGGTTCCAAAAAAATGAAAAGTGGCTGACCGATAAGAAAAATCTAACCTTTGCCAAGTGGATAAAGGAGAGGGTTAGTGTTGTAGACAGAAGTACCAATTTTGATTTCAAATGTACACTAGTGATTATTACTTCAAAGTGGTTGTGCATTAATTTATTTATAAAATTTCACAGGTTCTTGAAGAATTGGGCGATCCTAATAATCGTGTCTCAAAAACGTTGAGGTGGATTGCAGATGGAGTGAATTCAGATGTACCAACATTTTCTAGTTACATGGTTAATGGGGTTCGTTTCAATACTAAGGACCTAGACAATGTTAGAAAAGTGCAGAACAGCGGTGTTTTTCTACATGCTGAAGCTTTACAAGTAGCTAGTGCAAAAGACAAAAATCCTAAGAGTGATGACATGCAGTTTTATGGAGTAATAACATCAATATGGGAGATGGACTATCAAAAGTTCAGAATTCCAGTGTTCAAGTGCGATTGGGTTGAAAATGCAAAGGGCATTAAAGTAGATGAGTTTGGGTTTACGTTGGTAAACTTGAATAGGATAGGTCATGTGGATGATCCTTTTGTTTTAGGTAAGGATGTGAAACAAGTATGGTATGTAGAGGATCCTATTGATGAGAACTGGTCAGTATTTATAACATTTCCTGATAGAGATTATGCTCACATGGAAGATGTTGAAGAACAAGAGGTTGGAAATCTAGAAGTTGAGCAGCAGCCCTATATAACAACAATGCCACCCATCAACACAGATGAAAATACAATCGGTGATGAGCAGAACTCCTACATGCGAGAAGGGAATGAAGGGATATGGGTTGATAAATGATAACTAAAGTTATCTAAATATCTAAATTAGGGGATGTATGGATTCTTCTATTTTCATTTGTAGTATAGGCAGCTAGTTTTGATGCACGTTGAAATATGTATTGAAGTGTTCTTGACTGTTGGTTTTATAATGCAAAATAGTTGAATTCCCATTAACTTTTCGCAGCCTTAAATGTTATGAACTGTTATTGTTAATTATTATCAGGATACATTTATAATATTATAAGTGAAAAACTAACTGTATTTGGTTTCTGTTTTCAGATAATGGCGCCTTCAACGCGAAAACCTTCATCTCAAGCATTGGCAATGGCAAAAAAAAATGAGGGAAATTCAATCGAGAACCAAGCGATCCGCAGCAGCGACAAGGAGAACCAAGGCTTCGGTGCAAGCTTACACAAAGGCATCATTGAAACGACGAAGTAGATTGAAGGGTTCAAAGGCTATGAATAGGCCAGGACTGAAGTTGCTTAAACGGGGTTGTGTAACAATGTGTCGTATTGTGAGACAAAAAATTGTTGGAAAGAGGATGACAGTTAAGTTTAACCAGAAAGGACAACCCATAGGGAAAGCTGGTAAGGAAATGCAGTCATATATTGGGTTGTTAGCTCGCAAGAAGATTCCAATCTCGATACCTACATGGAAGGATGTGTTAATGGTAGACAAAAACAAAATCTGGGAAGGCGTTGGGGTATGGAAACCGGTTTTTTTTTTTTTTCCTTCTTTTGCTATCTCTGAAATTATGAATATCATATATGCTTTCATGTTCAGGTTCTTATATCTTGCTTTCCACTATTTTCATGTTTGCAGTTGGCGTTTTTGTTGCGTCCAGAAAATAAAAAATGGTTTTATCGTCAGCATCCCAGAAATGGAGAGAATTTAAGAGCCACTTGACCACTCGCTACATTCTCCCATATAAGGATAACCCTGAACTTATCGAGCCGCATCCAGATGACTATCTTTTTATTAATCAACTTGATTGGGAGATTTTTGTAAAGGATAGGTTGTCCGATTCATTCATGGTAAGTTAAGTAACAACTATTATGTTAATGTTTTGGTTTTGCATTTAGTGTTTAGAAGTTAAGCTTTAATTGATTGGACATTGTTGTGTAGGAACTACATGAAAAACAAAAAAGGAAACGGGCTTTAAGCAAGTATCCTCATAGGATGTCACGTAAACGATACGCTGGATTGGAGGAAGAACTGGTAATCAACTTTATTTTTCTAGGTTTGTGCATATTGATTTGTCTATCTAAATGTAATCTGCTCCTAGATATTGATTTAATCAATTTTGCAATCTGGAACCATGGATGAATTTGAACTTGATCGTGCAACAATGTGGATAAAAGCACGTCAAGATAAGAATGGTGGGTTTAAAGATCCTTCAGTAGAGGAGAAAGCTAAAAAAATTGTAAGCATATTTGGTTTGTTAAAGGCATTATGAATTTAATGATACAACATCACTACCATCTGATATATCACCCCAATCACTTATACTTTTTCAGGCAGAATTGAAGAAAAAAGAGGTTGAGGGAGAGATAAGCAGTTGTGGCACAGATGATGTGTTGACATTGGCATTAGGCAATCCTGAACATTCTGGAAGAATAAGAGGAGTAGGAGCAAATGTGCCTAAAGCTACCTACTTTCACCTCCCAAAACGTCGAAACCAAAGTGTTGAACAGAGCATTAGGTTGAGTGTTCTAAAGATAATGGAACAAGAGAGAGAGAAGATTTTGGCTGAAGAACGAGCAATTTGGGAGGAGAGGTTAAAGAGGTTAGAAGCAAAGTTTGACGGGAAGGTTGTGGAAAAAGATTCCCCCAAAGTTTCCACCATTGACAAGCAAGTCGGTTCTAGACAAGGAAGTTGTTCAAATTTGCATGAGAAGGGTGCCAAGGGAAATGAAAATCTTGTTCATAGCACTGTTAGAAAATGCTTGGAGTTAGAACAAGAAAAGGAGCTTCTGAAAGATGTGAATCCCACTAATGGTGTGGACTTGAATGCTACTAAGAAGCAGGAAGTTTCAAATTCTGCCATGGTTGATCTGGAAATCGAGCAGGCTGAATTTCAGGTAATTGTAAATGTGTGCTATATTGAATTGTGTTATGGTGCCATGTTATATATTCAACTATCTTATAGTGCCCCACTTAGATGCCTCTTTATCTGCAACATATTCTTATCCTCTTAGCCCTCAGATTGACCTTGTAATAATTTTTTAGGCACAGACAATTGGGACAGAGTGCCAGCTGGCTTCAGGTTCAATTAATAATATTGTAGCTATTGCAACGATTATAGAAGTCAATGCTGAGAGGAACGACTAGCTTATCCATGGTGTTCCGTTGGGGGAGGGAAACGTGCATGTGTCAATTGTACGCTCTCTAGTGGATGAAGCTTTGCTTCCATTTCCAATCAAAGATGAAATAATGACTGTTCGTGATGCTATCGGGACTTATGCATGTAGCCTGGCCTAAAGACTTGATAATTTTTCCCGCACATAAGGTAACAAATTCTACTTATACCCTTAATTTAAATTCCCCTATATTGACCTCTTAGAAGAGAATGAGAATGCTTATACAAATTTTGTCTTTTTTCATTACATAAGGAGATGGCAGCAAAGACTAAATCTATCAAGAAGAGAAAAAGGGTAGAAGAACATGATGATGAGGAAGATCTAGACATGGCATCATTGGCACCGCAGATTCCTGCATCCCTAAAAATAGTATGCATATGGGCCAAACAAGCACTGACAAGTGGGAAGACAATTACCTGCACATTTGATGAAAAGATTTTCGGACGTGCATCAAAAACTTTTGTTGCTAAAAATGATATTAATAACTTTGTTACCATGAAGGAAGTATCAGGGAGCATCATATGCATCTATATGAGGTAATTTACTTGGTTTAGTTGGAATTTAAGAGTACACATGTCCAGATAATTGGTGTTAATGTTATATATTATTTGATTTGTAGTTACCTTTATGGTCTGTTGAAAAAATCAAAGATGCTGGAGATGGTAGGATTTATGAACACTTCAGATATTGGTGCCATTGGGTCTGGTAATCCAATTGAGCGCTCTCGTGCAATAGCTAATAGGATGAAAAACGCAAAGCGTGGCCAGATTTTTTTGTTGCCATACAACTCTGGGTATGTAATCTTGATATATTGTATAAATGCATTTTTAAATTGATAAGCTGCTGGAATATTGCCATTGGTATATAACTCTATGAATTTTGTTGTTTTTTGCTTTTAAAGTTGTCACTGGATGCTAACCATAATAAAGCCTGATGAAGACACTGTCTACTTCATGGATCCATTGAAGAGGAGACTCATTACAGGAGAATGGAAGAACATTGTGGACAAGTAAGTTGTTAGTTTTTAACAAGTCCCACTATTAAATATCATGTTTTTTGTTGCATATATTCTGTTCTTTAACATAATTTTTTGTTAATATTAAAGCGGCATCAAAATACATAATGCTCAAGTCAAAAATCAAAGCCGAAAAGCAACTACTTGGAAAAATTGTGCGGTACGATATATGAAACCTTTTTTTTTATAATGTTAGTTTAAGTAGTTGACTATTCGAATTTTTTTTTTCATATGTTTTTAGGGTATTCCGGAGCAATGGACTGACAAAGACTGTGGATATTTCATAATGAGATATATGAAGGATATAGTGGAGGATAAGAACTTGGACTTTTTCAGCAAGGTAACTAAAACTTGCTTGAATTATGGTTATTGAAATTGTGGATTATGCTTATTAAAATTTTGGTTGCTTCTAGCTGAGATACTTATTTTACTCATTACTGCATGTTACGAAACTGTATTTTATTGGTATTACTTATTTTGGTTGTAATAGCTAGCTGTATCATGCAAAATTTTCCAGAATTTGCATAGCTAGCTGTATTGCTGCATGTTAACAATATGGACTCATGCTTTGTTGTATTGTTGCAATAGCTAGCTGTATTGTTGCATAGCTAACTGTATCACATATTGCTGCATTGTTGCATAGCTAGCTGTATCACCTATTGCTGAATTATTTTATAGTAATTTTGAAACAACTTGTGGTGGATCAGTTTACAGTTTTGGAATTTGTTCAATTTACAGTTTTGGAATATGTTCAAATTGTTTCATAGTTATTTTGCATGTTTTCTAGTGGATATATTGTCATTATTGGATACTAAGTGCAAAATCATTTGTTTTAGTGGGAGAGAAGAGGCAAAGCAGCTTACACTCAGCAGCATATTGATGAGGTCAGAACGGAGTGGGCGAAGTTTGTAGTTAAAACTTATATGTAAGCAGTACTATGTGTTTGGAGAAGTATTTTGGTAACCTTGATTTTACAAGATACATTACTTACTAAATTGAGGCTACTTTTGGTTGGGATGGCTGGATTGTGATGTCTAGACATGAATTTGTAATTTTTGGTATGTTTTGGATATGGCAATGTATGAGAATGATGTGGTATAGCATGCGCAGCTATTAAATGATGTTGGAACTGATTTGTACAAAATTTTTCATATTTGTCTATTTTTAGAAATCAGTTGTACTAATTTTACTCAAACAACACATATAAGACAAGTAATTGTAGTATCCATAGTTATCAGACAATGCAATGGTACATAAAAAAGAAACAAACATTGTCTAAAATCTATTCAGACAACACATTCATGAAGTAGCCATTGTCTAGAACTACTTGCAACAATAGAAACAAATTGTAAATCTCGTCCCTACTACATTCAGGCAACACATATACTGAACAAACTGTTGAGTGAGATTCTGATAACATAACAAAAGAAAATTGTATGTGTAGTCTGAGCATATTTCAGACAATATATTCAAACAACACATTGTTGTTTGCCATGCAATTCAGACAACTGAAAGAAGTGAAACCTACTTGTAGGATAAATGTTTGGGACAATAGATTTCTAAAACCACTGATGTCTTAATTACACTCGACACAACGATGACAAAATGTACTCTTGTTTGAGATTCATATCAGACAACACATTTTTCTTAAAGTTGTTTTCTCTCATATACTTCATACATCAGTCATTTAAGGAAGGGTTGTTGGATATCATCACACACAACACATTGCTGAAATCATTGTTATACAAAGTTCTTTCAGACAACAGCCTATTAATAAACTGTTGTCTGAAATCATACTCTACAACAGATTAACCATATTATCAGCCATTTGGAAAATTCAGACGACATATATTGTCTGATTGAGGCCCATCAGACGATAGGCTACTAGACAACGGCACTTTTTTCATTCAGACAACAGTTATTTGACTGTTGTCTGATTCACTTTGTGGTGTAGTGTTTCTTTGGACGAAATGGATCTTTCCTTGCATCCAAACTTCGACCGATTATGGGAGTGCTAGCAGGATGCGCTTTGTCCATGTTATATCGCCTAACTTTTGGACATACGCAGATTGGTGGATTAGTATTCCACAAACTCGGTGTTCTAGTTCAAGGCCTAGAGAGAATCGAGTTTTCCCAAGATCCTTCATCTCAAATTCGGATTTCAAGTAGCTCGTGGTTTCTCTTATTTCATCAAGAGTACCTGTTATGTTCATATCATCGACATATGTAGCTACAATTGCAAATCCGGAACTTGTTTTCTTTATGAATACGCAGGGGCATACTTCATCGTTCTTATATCCCTTTCCAATCAAGTAGTCACTTAGACGGGTATACCACATCCGCATGGATTGTTTTGATCCGTAAAGTGAGCGTTTCAACCTAGTTGCAAACGCACTCCGTGGTTTAGAGTCACTTGACTTGGGTAATGTAGGGCCATCAGGCACTTTCATATATATCTCTGAATCTAGATCCCCATAGAGATATGTAGTAACCACATCTATGAGCTGCATTTCCAGTCCTATGGAAACTACTAAGCTAACTAAGTAGCGGAACGTTATAACGTCCATTACAGGAGAGTATGTCTCCTTGTAGTCAATTCCAGGGCGTTGTGAGAAACCTTGCGCCACAAGGCGAGCCTTGTACCTTAGGACTTCATTCTTCTCATTACGCTTTCTGACAAATGTCCATTTATGTCCTACAGGCTTTACACTTGGTGGGGTTAGCACTACCGGACCAAATACTGTCTCTTTGTCAGAGAATCTAATTCTGCCTGGATTGCTTCTTTCCATTTAGGCCAATTTGCTCTTTGTTGACATTTTGCAACAGAGCATGGTTCGATATCATCAATGTGTATGGAAGATCTTTCTATCAACTCATACGCACTCTCATAATCCTCTGAGATTTCTTTGTTCTCTGGAATCATTTTTAACATCGAAGCATCCTCCAGTATTGATTCATGGACATAACTATAATCAGAGACAATCTCATGAGAGGGATTCTATACATTGATGATTGGTTTGTGCCTTACTCACCCTTTTCTTCCTTGGGTGAGTGTCAATCGAACCAAGTGACCTCCCCCTCTTCCTTGGGGAGCCACGGCCTCAACCACACTTCCACTGACAGGACCCGCCCCGAATTTCACCCTGAAATCGAAGGTGGCCCTGTGGGGCCCACCTTAGGGATAACTCTACCAAAAATTCGGCAGAGTCACCCCTAAAATGGACTACCCAAAAACTTGTAAAACACACAAAACACTTCAAACAAACCAACCTTATACTCCTGGAGCCACCCTACTTCCAATTACCAACAACTCCACTTCACAAAACACAAACTCAAAATACTAATCCCAAAGGTTAATCAGAGCAATACTACTATACACAGGGATATAAAAGAAGAGTAAAGGATCAAGCGATCCTACACTGCGGAAGTAGTGACAACTATGCCTCAAATGTCATGTACGCCCGACCTCCACTAATTCGCCTGCAAATTGGGCATTAGAAATCGAAAGGCCCAGGGGAAAGTAGACGAAAAACGTTAGCGTGAGTGGACAAAAATAAACAATTTGAAAGAAAAAGGATTTCATACTTTCCCACAAATTTACATTATAAAATCTCGATGCATGCAACATTTATAAAACGTATTTCTTAAATTTAAAACTCGTGCAAAACATACCAGCCCCGCTGGTAAAAATAAATCGGACTAGCCCCGCTAGTCAAGTCATAAAAAAAAATATGGGGAAGAAATTTCACCATACGAAAGAAGGGAGCCTCCCAGGCTCGGGTCGGAGTGTCCCACACTCTGGAGCATCCCATGCTCTGCTCTTACTCGCCCACGAACACATAGTAAGTAGGGAGGAGTACTAATAGGCTAGCTAGCAATATAATATAACGACCCAGGTATGGTGGGTAAAAACTAATAAAATCCAATAAATCCTTAAGGTTTCCCCATGTCCCACGAATAAAGAAAGCACGGGTACGATTCCCAACCGTACCTGAAAATTCTCGTAAAGTCGTATAAATTAACAGCGTGTCCCACACGCTAAAGGAATAAATAGGTTGTCAATGAGGCATTCCCAATGCCAAAATCGAAAATCGGTAAATAAACATGGAGATTTATTCAAAGAAGGGAGCCTCCCAGGCTTGGGTCGGAGTGTCCCACACTTTGGAACATCCCATGCTCTGCTCTTACTCGCCCACGAACACATAGTAAGTAGGGAGGAGTACTAATAGGCTAGCTAGCAATATAATATAACGACCCAGGTATGGTGGGTAAAAACTAATAAAATCCAATAAATCCTTAAGGTTTCCCCATGTCCCACGAATAAAGAAAGCACGGGTACGATTCCCAACCGTACCCGGAAATTCTCGTAAAGTCATATAAATTAACAGCATGTCCCACACGCTCAAGGAATAAATAGGTTGTCAATGAGGCATTCCCAATGCCAAAATCGAAAATCGGTAAATAAACATGGAGATTTATTCCAACACAACTCAATTTGCAAATAAAGTCTCAAATCGACGAATATAAATATAATATAAATAGTATAAATCCGGAAATCATATCGAAAACCATTCGTCAAAAATCAACATCAATTATAAATTCGAATCCGAGCATAACAACTTAATAACCGAAACTCATAACCGGTATAAATCATAATTATTCATGAGAATCATTATTTAGAAGCAAATCCATGAGATAATTCGCAATCAACTTTATATACTCGGAAAATAATATGTTAATAAAATAGAACATGCTTTAATAAATAAATGCATGCATCACTTATTTAAAACAAACGTCCACTCACAGTACTATTGGGCGACCACGCAAACGAGTTCCTTCATCTAGCCATAGCGCATGATATAGCCCTGTACATAATTATATTTCCATAAACGGTAATCCGATAAAATAATTACGAACCTAAACCAAATCCGAAAATCCCTATCTCCATTACTTCTCAAATTCAACCCAAACCTCTTCCACAACACCAATTCCTCAATTTATATATTCCACAACGAAAACGAGGGAGATCCAACGGCCGGATTTCCCACAATTCAATCACAAAACTCCAAACTTCGGAAATTCCCAAACAATTCCAAACTCCTCCAAAATTCACCAAACTTCACATATATGCTCTATGATAATTATAGAATTTAACTAGCCAAAAATTGAAATTAAAAAAACTACCCTAGCGGCCGCTACAGCCACCCACAGTGGCGGCGCCGCCGCCACTGCCACCAACTCCAATGGACACCAAAATTTGACAGCGGCACCTACTCAATACACTGATCATTTTTCACAACTACAACAAGTTCCAATTTTACCTTGAAGGGCTCCAATTTGGCCGGTGCAGAAATTTCCAGAAATCCCAAGAACCCTAGAAATTGAAATTGTTAATTCGACCTCCACACTACAAATTGAAATGAAAGACCTTAGGGGAAATGATCATTGAGAAAAACCGAACCTTCGACGTTAATTTGGTGGCCGGATATGGCCGAATCACCGGAAATCGATGAAACCTCAGTTCGGCTACAGTGACCGTCCTCTTCTTCTCATTGCTGCACCTTCCACAGTCCATATTAGGCTACCAAACGAACCCATAAATGAAGAGAAGGAAGAGAGCTTTCCAACGACACCTTACGCGTCAAAATCCGTCGCCGGATGGAGGAGATATGGCCGGAAGAAGGTGAAGAGGTCGAAGAGGAAGAGAGAATCGGGGAGGGAGAAGAGAGAGCTCGGTAAGTTTCCGAAAATGGAAACTTACCACAGTAACTCGGCTATTTATAGAAACTTACCATATAAACAGTAATTTTAGTATTTCACTTATAACTTTTGTATACGAACTCCGATTTTTACGTACCACATATGCACGCGCTCGGTTTAACGTTCTCTACAACCTTCATGATGGAAATTTTCTCAAATTTTGACCCGAACAAAAAGTCAACTTTTAGGGCCACTAAAAGCATCAAAACAGAGTAAAAAGTTGAAGTAATTGTTGTTTACCATCCAAATGACTAGTAAACGGTTAATTTAAGATACGGGACGTTACATCCACTAAGTGCGGTTGCAGTGCCTCTATCTGCGACACCGTGCCCCTTGTTGGTGACTTCTAACCTTGCAGGCACATTTGCAGCTGGTATATGTCATCTCGTCACTTTTACGATATCAGTAAACGCATCAGGCATTGAATCTCTTATGTTCTGAAGATCGATTATTCTTTTCACTTCACTTTCACTTTGTGAAGTGCGGGGATCAAAATGAGACAGAGTGGGGACAAACCACGATAATTCCTGTCGTTCCCTTGGAAAATCCTTTTTCCTATCTCCCCCTAACGACGGGAAGACTGTCTCATCAAAGTGACAGTCGGCAAATTTAGCGGTAAATAGATCGCCTGTCAAGGTTTCCAAAATCGGATAATTGTTGGGGATTCGTATCCAACATAAATACTTAATCGTCTCTGAGGACCCATTTTGGTGCACTGTGGGGGCGCAATAGGCACATATACTGCTCAACCAAATATGCGTAAGTGTGAAGTGTCAGGCTCATATCCAGTTACCAACTGGTACGCAGAAAATGGTTGGCTAGCTGTGGGTCTGAAACGAATAAGTAAAGCTTCGTGCAATATTGCATAACCCCATGCAAATATAGGCAGGTTGGTGCGCATAACCAATGCCCTAGCCACCATCTGTAGCCTTTTGATGGTGGCTTCTGCGAGACCATTTTGTGTATGCATATAGGGTACAGGATGCTCTACATCGATCCAAATAGATATGCAATAATCATCAAATGCTTTTGATGTAAACTCTCCAGCATTATCAAGCCTTATATACTTGATAGGGTGATCAGGGTGGTGAGCCCTTAAACGTATAATCTGTGCTAGGAGTATTGCAGCATTTCTTGTGGACAATAAAACGACATGTGATCAGATTGTCGAAGCATCCACCAGAACCATAAAGTACTTGAATGGTCCGCATTCTGGATGGATAGGTCCACAGACATCTCTTTGTATCATTTGTAAGAATGGAATGTTTTGTTTTGTATCTTTAGCATAGGAAGGTCTCGATCCTGTTTTTGCTAAAGAGCAGGCTTTGCAAAATGAGTGATGTGCCTTTGAAATAGTCAATAAGGCATAATGGGAGGGAGGTAGTGCTTCTGGTACTTCAGAAGGCAATGACTGCATTTGAGCAATACTAGAACCGACACCTTGCAGTGTGGCGAATTTTTCTCCCATTTTGCACTCGAAAGAAGGGATGTCCGTGTGAGTTATTGAAAATAATGGATCATCATGTCACGACCTCGGTGCCATAGGTGGTCATGCAAAAGCCTGTATGAGTCAGTGTCCCACATTTCATTGTTGGTGACAGTATAGGATTCAATGATCCGAATCGTAGTGAGGTACAGTTTACTAGATTGACTCATAATTTTCTCTAATATGTGTTTCCTTCCACAGTCATTAGATGTAATATCAAGGTATTCAGTTCCATTCTCACAGTGTGTTTCTACTGGATAATCGTTGGCACAAATAGCTTTGAAACTTAACAAGGTTCGATTAGCTCTTGGTGCATATAGAGTGTCTGTGACTTGAAATGTTGTGCCATTAGGCAGCAAAAATTTGGCAATTCTTCGCCCTTTTATTACTTGTGATGATCCAATCATCGTAGTCACAGATGAATCATAGGCTATTGATTCAATGAATAATTGCCTATTTCTTAATATTGTGTGGGTAGTCCCACTATCAATTAAGCACTCAAGTTCTCCTCCATTCATTCCTACAAATAAATGGGAGGTATTTAGAAAATATAACTCATATTCTTTAGAGTATTTCTATTTGCGTAGAATGATATTCTTTTCATTCTAAAAATTTTTCTCTAGATGTATTGATTTACATCTTTATAGTGCTATGTCGAACCATGTAAATATGTGTATGGTAAATAAATTTGAATAAATTCAGTGCTTCAGAATAAAATTCAAAATTTATTAATAAGCCAACGATAATCAAATCAAGGTCTTGTTCAGAAATCTTATTCATCAATCCATGATTGAAAATAAGCTTTAAGACCAAACAATAGTCTAAGTAAAAGTGAGGCATTATGCCTTCACAATTGTCTTTGGAAAATAAAACAGATCAGTCATGATTGAGAGCATCCATTGACTTAGCAAGTTCCTCTTTGCCATTGAAGTCTGCAATTGTAAGGTTGACGTCTAGGTCATGACCTCCTTCTTCCATATAGTAAGCCTCTTGTTCTTTAGACTCTCTATACCTCTTGTAATTGGCTACTACTCTGTTGTTTGCTTGGCAGTTCTTGTACCAATGCCCAATGAATCCACACATATAGCATGGTTCATGCATTGTCAACTCTTTCCTTTTTCATCTTGTTTCCACCCATGTCCCTTTCCACGTGGTGCATTGTTGCCACGTGGGTAGGGATCAACACATCTAAACTCCCTTGCATTGGAGTTATTTCCACCTTTGATTTTTCCATAATTAGCCTCGGGAATTTTCTTTGTCCCAGTGGGCCTGGCATTATTATTCAAGAGAATCTCATTTTGTCTCTCAACCACTTGCAGTAGGCTTATCAACTTATTGAAGGTTGTGATTCTTTTGTTGTCAAACTCCAACTGATACTGGTTCGCTAGTATAAAAGCTGAATTAGGAAAAGTGGTAAGAGTCTTGTAGATCATATCATATCATTTTCTGTGAGTTTCCTTCCACAGAAATTGAGACGTGCCTTGAGGCGCAACATGTCTTTGTTGAAGTCTTTTACCCTTTTTTAGTCAAGTAAGCGGATTTCATTCCACTGAACGGTCAGTTCTGAGAGTAAAGTTTCATGAATATTCCTAAAACATCCCTGAAGGGCATTCCACAGTTCTTTGGGTGTCTTCAGCTGTAGGTATTCCCAGCGTAGGCTAGTATCAATATGCCGCCTCAGAAATATTAAGGCATTTACTTTCACCTTATTAGATAGTTCATCATCTTTGCGGTCGGTAATGGTGGCAGTGTAGTCTTTTGCCACAAAGGCAGTTTCTACATCGGAAACCCAACAGTGGTACTCAAGTCCTTCTGAGTTCAAGATGTCAAAGATCAGTCATCTACATAAAGAAGAGGGAAGATATAAATTACGCAGTCATAAAGACATCCACGTAAATTATTTTCCAAACATATGAATTAGATTTCAAGACCAAGATTCGTAATGGTCACATTTTTTTCGACACTATGTGAAAATACTTTATCACAGTAAGTGTGTGTATATAATACGCATGAATTTTCATTATCATGGCAAAACGCAATTTTTTGTATATTGCATTCTAAAAATAGCCATAGCATATTTAATAATAAATCATAGCAAATAAAGGCATGCATAGGAAAATTATATAAGCGTAAATAAAATAAAACATGCTAAAATTGCATAAATCACAAAATATATATGGCATGCTAAAAAAAAATATAAGCAATAACATAATGAAAATGCATGTGTACGCATAATTATAAAGCGTAAATGAAATTCACAGAACATGCTTGAAATTTTACTAAACAGTAAAAATATATAAATCATGCTTAAAGAGAATCATATAAAACATAAATGACAAAGCATGCTTAAAATGATTAATATAATCTAACTAAACATGCTTGAAAAATTTATAATAAAAGCATAAGCAATAAAATATATAACATGCTCAAGAAAATAAATAATGAGAATCTACCAAAGTATGAAATTAAATAAATTAAAGAGAACACACTTGGTTTCGAAAAAAATAAAACAATCCTAGCGCACGCGCGTGTTGATGCAGGCGTGCGTAGCGATGTTTTCGAGCTTGAAAAAAAACTGGGCCGCTTCCTCTCTCTTTTCAGCAGTGGGCCTTGTTCTTGTTTTTTTTCTTTTCCTTGTTTTCTGTATTTTTTTTCTAGGTCTGGTCTGTTCTTTGGGCCCTTTTTTTTCTCACTGTTTTTTTCTGTGGGCCTCAAGGCCTTTTATTTTTTCTTTGCTTCTTTTTTTTCTTTCTGGACCGCAGAGGCCAGCTTTTTTCCTTCTTTTTTTTTTTTTTTTGTTTGGGCCGGGTCACCTCCTTTTCATTTTTTTTTTTAATTTCTCTTTTTTTTTTTCTTCTTCTTCCTTTCCGGGTTTTCCTCTGGTTTGCTGCAGGGACACCTCCAATGGAAACCGGTGACCACGTGCAGGGAGTTTCCCGCACCACTGGCCTTCCCCAAACACAGTCAGGCAGGCGACGCAGTGGTACTAGGCGGAGGACGACATCATGGGATTCTGGGTTCGGAATTGGAACTGAGGGAGGGTGCTGCGATGGTGGAGATAACCTAGATGGCTGCTACTATCTTGACAAGATCTAACACGGGGAGGTGGCTTGTGCGTGCTGGGAAAGAGGCCGCGCAGGTGGGTTGAAGCGCAGGGATGGGCAGGCGCGGGGGCTGAGGCCGGTCCAGACAAACCGTTCTGGACGATTTTTTTTTTTTTTTTTGAATTGGGGTGATGGCAGAAAAGAAGAAAAGTTTTTTTTTCTTCTAGGTTTTTGGTTTTTTTTTTCGAAGCTGGGGTTTTTTCTCTTGGCTATTTGCTCTGAGTGTGCTGATAATGTGTTAAAGTAAAATGACAATTGGAATTGGTCTACTCATTTCATTCATAACCCCTTTATATAGGGATATGATTACAACGGAAATATCAATTACATTGATGATACTAAATGCTGATTGAGCTGTGATTTGTAATTGCTTGATTCCTTCTTCGTCTGTTTCTTTGACGAAGGCACATAATGTGCTTTTTATTTAACAATATGTTATTTCTTTTCAATCTACACCCAATTATTGCCAACTAGGATAAATATTAGATTTTATTTTTCAAATAATTACACATATTGTCATAATTTAAATCTGATAAACATAAGCCAACTAGCAAGATTAACATCATTTTTAAATATTATGGAGTTTTTCTTATATAATTTTCTGAATTCAAAGGTTATATAGATTTAAGTAAATTTACTTTTCGGTAATTTAAACTTTCTATTTTAAAGGTAACTTTCTATTTTACTTGAAACCTAGTACAAGCATGCTTGCCCCCTGCCCTTTCTTTCAAGTAGGGATGGCAATGGGTGCTAAAACTCAAAGTCACAGTGAAAAAGCTTGAAATTGAAGCAACAATGGTGAATGAAACCCTAAGCTAGAGGAGGAAGAAGACAAAGAAAGGCAGAGAGAAAAAACAGAGAACCAATTGTATTGAACTTTAGTAACCGTACAGTTTTCTCAACTTAATGAAAAATAGCTAAGCATGACTATTTATACTACTTTGTTTCTATTACTGGTGTAACAAACCGCAGCAAATCACGACACGTGTTCATCATGATCTGAACCATTTTCAGCTTGACTCTCTCCTACTCTCTTAACATCCACCCTCAAACTAGTGCTTGATTATCAAGTACTAGGTTGCAGCAGGGATAAGTAAATATGGAACTGGAAATTTAAGAATTGCTGCATAGTGATGTGTCTTCAGAACTTTCTGCAGTGGTGAGTGATTGTTGTTGGAGGTCATATGGTTTGTAGCTCCATAATCAATGTGCCACACTCCATGAGTTGATGGTGTATTTTGATAATAGGCAAGAATTGCTTGATGACCATTGTGAGAATTAGTTGAAAATTTCAAGTATCTACAGCTTACGGTAGAGTGCCCAGGTTTCTTGCATATCTGACATATCACAGATGAGGTAGAGGCACCATTTTGTGGCCGAGTGTTTCTCTGAAAGCATTTCCATGCACCATGACCTAGTTTTTCACAGATTTGGCAAACAATGACACACTACTACAAAAAGGTCATCAGACGACGGTGAATTTCTGTTGTCTGATGACCAAACTCACCGTGGTCTAAGTGAGTGTTGTGTGATTAAAAAATCAGACAACAGTGATTTCACCGTTGTGTGATATCACTTTGCTCAACAGAATACTAGTTTCCGTTGTGTGAATGCTGCGCAGGCATGTGCCTGCCATGGCATGCGCGGGGATGCCGCGGCACAGTCAGACAACAGAAAATGAAATTTACCGTTGTCTGAGATTAATAACACACAACAGATATAACTCATTCTCCGTTGTCTGAGATTCATAACACACAACAGATATAACTTATTCTCCGTTGTGTGAGATTCATAACACACAACCGGTATAACTTATTCTCCGTTGTGTGAGATTCATAACACACAACCGGTGTAACTTATTCTATGTTGTCTGAGATTCATAACAGACAACATATATAACTCATTCTTTGTTGTCTGAGGTAAGTAACACACAACCGAAGTGAAATTATCTCACTTGTCTGTTGATTACTCAGACAACAGAGATGATTTTATTTCCGTTGTGTGTTATGAATCTCACACAACAGAATTTTGTTTTCTTTTGTTGTTGGTTGTTAGTTCACACAACAAATTCTTTTTATCAACCATTGTGTGAGCAACATTAGATTTGTTGTCTAAGCTTGTTTCTCACAACATTGTTTTGAGCTGTTGTTTGTTCATTATGTATATATTCCATACCTAGAATATCTTTTCATAAATAATGCTCCATAATACCACATAAAACCACACTAATCCATATCATATAAGTTTTTCAAACTTCCAAACATTCAAGTTATTAGATAATGTACTAAACAAGAAAGCCTTCCTAGCTACTACCTACACATGAATCAAAAGCATTATTCCTAGCTACTAGCTAGACCCATGAATCAAACTTGGTACTCATTTGCCTTATCCCTTCTCTCCTCATTACATATTGGTGGTGATCCAAAAGATCTCGAAAAGATGCTTATACAGCTTACACTTGAGTTTCTGTCAAAGCAGGTAAACTGATCACCATCTTCTCTTCTTTGATAAGCTGTCCTTATGATATATGCAGGGAGCTCTTAGAGTTTCCATGACAAGTCCAAGATTTATCTATGAGCCTTATGCACCTCGTGAAACCTAACAAAAAGAAAAAGAAAAAAAGGAGACTGTCAACTTCTTTGTAGAAATTGCATTAAGAGGAATATAGGATATAGGATTCATTGAGGTCCATATAAGGTCAACCAAACAAAAAAAAACTTGAACACAGAGATACCTGATTATAACATATATATGGAATTCTAAATAGAGCTTTAGTTAAGCAAGGTTGCTAGGTGCAGTGCTATTCCTGCTCTTTCAATCACAATCTTATAAAATACACGAACTGCCTAATAGATGGGAAAAAAAAAGAGCAAAAAAAAAGAATAAGAATAAGAAAACCACTCCTGTACATTTAGTTTCTGTTCTCAGAACATTTATTATCACTGAAGCCATTATGAACATTTAGTTTCTGTTCTCAAAAGCCAAAACTAAATGCAAAACAGTATTATAGGGCATCAGAAAATAAACAACAAAAAGCAAAACAAATTGAACGTATTGAAAATTTGCAAAATTGCAATCACCATAGTTACTTAAAACTTCCACACTACTTTTCCTTACTTTTTCTGAAGCTTATGATCTGATCCGGCTAAATTTAGATGAGTAAATTCAGTCTAAAAAGAGAACTAAACTTAATTTCAAGCTCTTGCATGGTAAGAATCTAAATTAACTACAAACTCATGGAATCACTTAATCCTAGTACGTCAATTTACCTCAACAAAAAGAGTGGACTCTGCAAACTGAAGTTTGAAAGTCACTTGTTGCAATCCACCAGTATCCCTGAAAATATTGAAAATTCAAGCATTGTGGTTAACCAAACAAATCATGCTAAGTTGAAACCCATTTGAACTAAAATTCAAAACTAAAGAATTGATGCTACAGAAGTGCTCATAATCATACTACTGCCAAACTCTTCAAATCAACTAAAGAACTTAGAAAGAACATAATTTACAAGACTTGATTGTAGGGATCTAACTAAAGAATTGATTTCAATAAGAACCAGTATATTTGTACCACATCTAGTAAGATGCAGTATATTTGTACCACATCTAGTAAGATGTAATATAACTAAATGTATACTTGACATAGACACACACAAAACGGACATCTTATGCCTCCAAGTTCTGTCAAGCAAATGCGAACTCGCAACAGTTCATATGGCAAAACACTCGAGTATATCTTCTCATTATGTATCAATGCCATGATATGGAACTTAACTGATGGAAATTGGAAGAAAAAAAAAAGATTAGAAGAGGCACAACTAGCTGAGGAAGTTGCACATTGGCACTTGTAAAGAGAGAAAAAGTGATTCGTAAGGCAGCCATTAAGGCGGTAGAAGCAGCTCAAGCATTGCTGAATAGGAATCACAAAAAAGGAGGAATGCAGAACAGAGAGCCCTTAAAGAAGCTAAAGAGAGAAAGAACGCATCAGAAGCAAGGGCCTGTGATATTAGTGATAGAAAATACACAATTGAGGAAATGAATCAGCAACAAATAATTTTTCCATATCTTGCAAGATTGGAGAAAGAGTTTATGGTCCAGTTTACAAAGGGGAACTGAACCACACACTAGTGGAGATAAAAGATCTGCATCCAGATGCAGCTCAATGACAGTCACAATTCCAGCAAGAGGTTTGTTCTTTGAAATCTTAAATTTCAACTACTATCCTCGTATATCCAGAACACTCTTCAGATATTTAGCATATAACTAAAAGAATCAGTGGAGAGTACTACCATTAAATTCCTATCTTGAATCTGATTTTGAATTAAGATACTACATAGTTATAAAGTGGGGGTAATGTTATATTGTTTGAAGAAAAGGCAACTGATTCAAGTGATTTTCTTGCGATAGTAAAGAGAAAAATATGGCAGTATTTACAGAATTAAAGATAAAAAGAGAAGACATTCGACTCAAATGGAAAAACTCCAAATCAGTCTTACCTGATTTCGGATCAGAAGAGGTGGGAGAAAGATTTTATGGCCTGTCTCTGTACTGCTGTTTCCGCATTCTTAAGAAACTTCCTTCTTTCAAGTGTTATTCTAGCCTGTTTAAAATAATAAGCTCAAATCTTTGCTACTGAAGGTCAAGTAAACAGTTTGGAACCGACATAAGAGAATATGCAAACAGAGGAAAGGAAGCCAAGGAAGACAAAATTATAGCAGTCTAGGCCTCTTCTAAAATGCTTTCCACAATTAAAGCATTATACAACATTATAATCTAGAGAAAACCTTAACCCTGAAGACTCAGTCAAGTAAGTATATGCAACTTTTCCAGGGCATATATGAATGTATGATGCAAAACAATATAAGTATGAACACACTCGATCACAACTTCAAAACGCTATTGGGAGCAAACATCATGCATGCTTTAAGTTTTACGTGCGTGGTCAACACTACCTTTGTAACAGGAAGTAAAGTGGCTGCATGTGAAAAGGCCACATCCGTCAATGATGCGGGAAGAGGGTTAGAAGCTACATCAGCTGCAAATGTCCGCCTATGAACCTCTCGCAAAGCATGCAAAGAAAGTTGCCACAGAAGTTCTACAAACCTGCAGTCCATTAAGCAAATGAACCATAAATACCATCACAAGGACCCAAATGCATCGCCATCATACACGTGTATTTTATTTAGTTGTAACAGATTAGTGAAGAAAAAAAAGAAAATATCTCTTTGAGTTTTCTCTCTCTTTACAATTCTCTCTGTTTTTCATCATGTGTTTTATTTGATTGAACAAGTAATACCATTGTCATAGATATTAGACTGTTTTATTTAAGATATTGCGTTCTTCTTATGGTATTTAATTATTCACTACATATTGAACTACTTTTGCTGGGCACTTGCAACTTGGTCAAATGTTAAAAAGGCAAAACTCAGAGATTAACAACAATCTTAAAATGTTTTGAGGCATGTCATATATATGTAGGCATAGAATTATAAGAACATGAGAAGAGATATGCAGGATCCAGGAAATGTTACCTAGAAAAGAGGATCGAAAACTGAAATTTCAAAACCAGATTGTGCAGAAACTATAGAAACTAATTGACATATTATAGCAACCCAGGAAATATCAGATGCTCTGGATGACCCCTAATTTAAAAGCAGAACCTGGAATGCAGCAAGTGCTTTTGGATCTGACACGGCTTGGTCTATCTTACTGATACTCCCAAGGGTTCTTGTACCTGTAATCAACAATTACAATCCTTTAATCACTCGAGCAACCAAATAACACCAGAGAGTAAAATAATAAGGGGAAGAAGAACAAATAATGAACTTAGGGGGAGGACTAAGATACAAGTATAGCAGAGCCCGTAAAGAATAGCTGTTGTATTTATCATATATCAAAATAATCAATCAACATCTGAGCAAATTAAAGGTAAGCTCCATTCATATCGACATATTTGAGAGACAATACCAATTAATCATTCAAGGCTATCGATTGACATACAATATATCATCAAACAAGAGATTTTGCCAAGATTTTTCAATACCAAATCGAAACCCAATTGACATACCCAACCACCAAAACCAAAAAACATAATAGATCTTCCACAAATAAGCAAAATCGAAAGTAATTTCAGATACCCAAACAAATTTTCTGTACTTAATTCCTCTCAGACTACAAAAATCTTATCTCTTTCATTTGGTAATTTGAACTAACCGATGAAATTGAAAGGGGGTGATGAGATTGAAGAAGAAGAGAGCATGAAATTGAGACAAGAGAGATCGAGAGACTGAGAGGGAGGGGTTTCGTGGGGGGGGGGGATCGAGAGACTGAGTGAGAGGGGTTTCGGGGGGGGGTTGGGTTTCACGATTGGGAGAGTCATAGGGAGGGGTGGTGGAGAGAGACGGGGTTTCACAACTGAGAGAGCTCGAGAGAATTTGTTTCATTTTTCTTTCGACACGATGTGGCTTGGGCTGGGTGGGAGGAACAATTAAACTTCAAGTTGCTCACACAACAGAAACCTAACAAACTGTTGTAAGAGTATCAAAATGTCAAAACATGGAGGGAAATCTGCCGCATACAGCAATTTGGCTCAAAATGTTGCCGCCTATATGTTCCCACTTTCACACAACAGAAAAGTATAACTTCTGTTGTCTGATTTCTACAGCTTGCACTAGGTTTACCTTGTGGAAGACATTCAATCAAGCTTCCTCAAAATTTGGCATCCAGTTTTCAATCACAGAACGGAAATTATAAAGCACCGTTGTATCAAGTAGCACAAAATTCAGATTTCAAGAGGCAACCAAGGCTCCAAAGTGGAGGGAAATCTGCCGCTAATTTTTTTAAGACTCAGACGACAGACATTACTTAAATCCGTTGTGCAATGTAGTTCTGATAAAAAAGTTATCACTTTGTTGGCATTCACACAACAGAATATAACAAGTACCGTTGTGCAATAAAGCTTACTTAAACACACAACGGATGATTTCTGTTCCGTTGTGTGATTAGTGTTGTGTGATTAACTTTTTGTAGTAGTGACATTGTTGAAGTTCCCTATGTTTCTTGGTTTTACATTATTGTTATTGGTCCTGTTGTTGTAGTTGTTTGTACCCTTGTCATTTGGATATGAAACACTGACATCTGAGTAGCCACCATCAGAATATGAGTTGCTAAAAACACCCTGCTGATAACCATTGTTAGATGCTACAGTTTGTGCATTCTTCTGAGACAATTGCTGTTGCGGCATCACTGCATTCTATTGTGAAAGATTGTTGTAGTTGCAATTATTCATTGTAGGAGCTTGTTGCTGTTGATTACCATATGACACAGACACATTACAACCATTTTGAGCAAGACAACCAGCTGACTGATGTGAGAAATCAAATCGGGATGGCATTGAATTGTAGCTTCCTTCAGTTCCCAAATTGTTGTTCATCATGAATGTGTTATTTCCCATAAATGACATAGACTGATAGCTCCCATTAGGCAAATTGAAGTTATGCTGAAATGTGGTTGGTGAAATAACTAATGTGGGTGGCACAACAAAACTAGTACTTGCAGTCATAGTGGTATGTGGAGTGATAAAGCCATATTGTGTGGTTGCAGGGGAAGCACTATATTGATGCATATTAGTCATGTCATAGTTCACACAAGGGTTCATACTATTTTGAGTGACTCCATGATTATCAAGGGAAGAGAGTAAGATAGATTGCATTCCAAAAGGTTGACCAAAATCAGAAGATGGCATCAAACCAGAGTTCATCCCATAGTTAAGGTTGTGAAACATGCCATTTTGAGATAACGTTGCAGGCTTTGCAGCAAAAGAAGCTAAGGATGCAGACTTATTTTCAAATTCAATTTCACATTCAGCAGACAACAACAAAGATCTCACTTCTTCCAAATCAACATTACTTTTGCCTCTAATAATTTTCCTAGTATGACCATATTCACTAGGTAAACCAGCAAGAATCTGTACTTTCACATCTTGATTAGTCATTCTAACACCAACTGCAACTAATTGATCCCTTATGCTCTTAAATTTCAACAAGTATTTCTCTATAGAATCAGATCCCTTTTGTATACTTTGCATAGCATACTTCAATTGCATTATACGAGACTCAGATACATTAGCATATCTTTTCTTGAGAGTAAGCCATACCTCCACTGCAGATTGGCAGCCAACTACCAAAGTAAGAGCATCAGAACAAAGTGTGTTGGTAATCATAGAAATAACGAAGCTATCATGCTCTAGCCAATGCTCATATGCATTTGAATTGCTAGCTGAGAGTGAACCATCATTACCAATAACAGATTGTGATGGACAAGGATATGAACCATCGACAAATTTGAGTAAACCATGGCCACGAAGATAATGTTTCATAAAAAACAACCAAATGTGATAATTGGTTTCATCGAGTCGAACGGAAATAACAGTACATGCCTGATTTGATAAGCATGCCATTGTCGAGGTTGAGACAGGTTGAATCTTGATGATGAACAGATTTCTAGAACTTGAAGATGAACAACTACGAATCTTGTGACTCTTGTATGATTCAAAATACTCAATGTTCGAACAAAACTTCAGAAGAAGAGGAACTGAGAAATTGAGAATGAATAGCTACAGATCTACTTGAAATCGTGCTATGGTTGATGATTTTACTTCATAATTGCACATGAATTTGGTATTTGATTTGGTAATTGAACAAATCTGAGTCAATCTAGGGTTTTGAAGAGTGAAATTGCAGCGGAAGAAGAGTGATCGAGCACTGGTCAGGCCACCATGGCCTCTGATACCATGCTAAAACTCATAGTCATAGTGAAAAAGCTTGAAATTGAAGCAACAATGGTGAATGAAACCCTAAGCTAGAGGAGGAAGAAGACGAAGAAAGGCAGAGAGAAAAAACAGAGAACCAATTGTATTGAACTTTAGAAACCGTACAGTTTTCTCAACTTAATGAAAAATAGCTAAGCATGACTATTTATACTACTCTGTTTCTATTACTATTGTAACAAACCGCAGCAAATCACGACACGTGTTCATCATGACCTGAACCATTTTCAGCTTGACTCTCTCCTACTCTCTTAACAATGGAGAGGGTAGGGTAAGGGGATTAAATTACCATCCCCATCACTACGTCGATAAACTCATCAGACGACAGAGCTCAGACAACAGAATGATTGTTTTCTATTGTCTGAATAATTTTTACGACATAATGAAAAAATTATGTTGTCTGAACATAGGGATATACCATGGTAAATCAGTTTTCTGATAAATGTTTTGTTTTAGACAACATATTTCTGTTGTGCATTATGTTGAGATTGATATAGTTTTGGTTGCCTGGGTTTTTTTTTTTTGTTTGAAAGACACAATGCTCTCAGACAACAGAAATCTATTGTGCATTAAACTAAGTTTGATTCAGTTTTGGTTGTTTGGGATTTTTTTTTTTTGAAAGGTAGTGCTCCTTTTTTTGGCACAACGTGGTCTAACACTTAAATGAAATTTTGGCCCGACAAATTTATGAAACTGAAACAAAACCTAACACTCAGCACAAAACATGGCTCTCTCAAACTATGAATGAGCTATTCTCTCTACTTCGTGGCACACAACAGATCTCCTCTACCCAAATTATCAAAATGAACTCCTCTCTTTCAGTCCTAACCCAACATCAATCTCTCCTTGATTAAGTGTTAATAGATTTAGGGTTTCTCCAAGATTGGGGATTTAGGGTGTTTTTCGATTAAGTGTTCTGCTCAAGATTGAGGATTTAGGGTTTTTTTTTTTTACTGCATTAGGCAGAGGCGACTACCTCGTCTAGTTCTCTTGGCGATGACCCAGTCCCAGCGATGACCTCATCACGTTCTCTCAACATCACAATATCAGTCAGTCAATCTAGATCTGTCTCTCTCTGGTGAGCTCGATTTGATTTACTTTTTTGTTTAAAGATTGCTTGATTCGAATTGGCATTGAATGGGTTTTGCATTGAATCAATTTTGATTATTGCTAGCATGGGTTTTGATTATCACTTAATTAGTTCTGATATATATTCGAATGGTTATATTGTGGCTTTGTTTAAAATCTTGTCCCATCTGTATATCAAACAAGAAGAAGCTTTGCTGTTCTGGAAATTGTCTCTTTCATTTGTTTTTGAAGGGAATATAAAGATGAAGACTATATATGTTGATGGGTCAGAGAGCAATTTCAAAAATTATGATAAGGAGAACTGGAATGCTGAGTTCTATTCTCTCACTACTAGAATAAGTTAATCACACGACAGTCATCACACAACACATGAGTTTTTGCTGTTGTCTGAGTTAATCAGACGACAGATTTTTTAAACCAGTCGTTTCACCTCTACTCATCCAACACATCGTTATTTGTTAAATTTGAGAGATTTCAGACAACAGTAAGAAGGACATTTGTTGTCTGAATAATGGAAAAAACAAACAGACAATTAATTTACATTTATTTTTTTCCACTCAAAACACTCAAAACCAAAATCTTGTTTCCCTCCCTTGGCTAAAAAATTAGGTCATTCGATCTCCCACCCAAACCGCTCTCGGCCTCTTTGGACTCACCAAAATCGTGTTCCCTCCCTTGGCTAAAAAATTAGGTCATATTCTCCCACCCAAAATCGCTCTCAGCCTCACTAACTGACCAAAATTGTGTTCCCTCCCTGGGCTAAAAAATTAGGTCATTCTCCCACCCAAAATCGCTCTCAGCCTTTCCCTCACTCACCATTGCCTCAGCCTCGCTCTGACTCACTATGAATCCCCCTCACCCTCAATCCAGTTCACCCTTTCACCCTCATTGAGCCTCTATCTCACTCACTCTCGCTCTCACTCACACTGGATACACTCTCAGTGGGCTGTCTCCGTCGACGGAGACTCACCCTTGTTCTTCTTGGTTTAAATCTTCTGGGTTTCATAACTCATCTTTGTTCTTAAAGACTTCACCTTTCTATTTCTCTCCCTTCCAATTCAAGACCCTTTTGATTCTTCCTCACCTTTTCTCGCCACTATTGCTCTGAAACTTTGATGGGTTCTCTCTAATTCCAACTCTTCTGGGGTCATTCTGGAGCTGCTGAGCTTTTTGACTTGAGGGGGCTCAAAGGTGATCAAACTCCGTCTCTTTTTGTTGTTGTAAGAATCATGCTTTTCATATTAGATTTTGATTATTCAGTGGTTAAATTCAAATTGACTATTCAGTGACTTCAAACCTCCAATATAGCAGAGAGAGAAGACTGCGATTCACACAGATTTTAAGATGGTAACTAACTCTGCGTGTCATTTTCTTTCAGTTTTCTGATTATACGATGAGTGATGACTATTTCGTTTGAAATTTTTTATTAGACGATGGCGGAGCTGAATCTGCTAATCACATGCACTTGTTAATCCACAGAGTAGAGACTCTTCCTGCTTCCAAATACCAAAATAAGAAACAGTTTATAACTCTCTTCACCACCAAAACACAGAGAGAGAGCTCTCCTCTCTTGCTTTGGTTCAGTCATCTTCTTCCTCTCTCGACCCAATTGCGTCTTCTACAGACCAACTCGTTTCCAGAAATGAAGCCCCAATTTGAGGTTATTTCTAGGGATTTGATCTAATTTTCTTCACAATTATACTTTAATATGCAATTTGATTGCCTTTCCCTTGCTATGTGTTTGTATGAAAATGTTAAGTTTTCGATGGCATGAGAATTGAAGAGACCGTAGATGCAATGTACAATTTGGAATAAAGTAATTGAAAGATAATGAGATAATGTAGTTTTGTGTTAGGTAGGTGGCGATTGACACTTCATGAACACAATTTGTTGTAGGTGAAATATGGTTCTTTCGCATTGGTTTAAACGCTTGTGATATAGTTGGAAGGGCTGAATTTTATTGATTCAGATTTAATATGAATAGTTCACTGTGTTTTTTGGACAAGCCTCTTCCTCTATGGAAACAAGAGCATAAGATATGCTTCCGAATTCAAATAAGAATAGAAGAGAAGAAAGAGGAGAATTTGGCAGCTTTATGTAGATTTTTATTGGTGTAAAACTTGTTGGCTTAATTTTTTCTCCAGGAATTATTACTCCAAGATCTAATGTGTTTATATCTCATACCATCGGGCAGTGCATTTATTCAAAATTTGTGATCATTAGCTGAATTGTAATTTCAATAAATAAGCATGGGCTTTCGAACTCTCAACAATTGTGGCATTGGAGATAGAATATGAGGAGTATGTCTTGTTTGCTGGTTTTAGTTTGTGGCTGTTTTCAGTTTTCTTGCTGATTCATAAAGTAATAAGATAACTGCAAGCATTTATCTGAAGGAGCTAGGACATTTTGAATTGAATTTTGCATTGTGAAAATCATGGGAATGGTCTCAAAACTTATGACTAACAGATAGTTGCTGCTCTTTTATCCAACTAGTAGTACTATCGTTACTCTATATCCATGTTTGGCTTTCTGTTTTGCTTTGGGTTTATGCTTTAGTTTATTCGTTTTGTTTTACTTTTTCTTCAGTGTGGTTCTTAACTCAGGCGGGTACTGATAGTAAATTTCTTTCCTTTCTTGATCATAGTTATAGCCGGAGGCTTCCTATCCACTATAGGGATCATTCGTCGCCTCGAGGAATTGCAAGGCAGAACCTTTTCTGCTAGTTAGCGCCAAGCTTGATCCCAGTAAGCCCTTGAATTAGAACTTTATTCATGATCATATTAGGAGCCTAATCAACTAGCTACTTAAAGTCTAGTTAACTTTTGATAATTTCTATTCAGCTGCTAGGTAACTGCAGGTGTAGTTTTCGTTAGGTCTTAATGTTTTGAAGCCACTATGCTCTTGATTTAATTACGTTTATATATGAATACATGAATATTGAAGAAACAACCTTATTCAACTGAGCAGCTAGCAGGACTATGCAATTTGCATATATATTTTTGATTCCCACATCACCACTGCACTATTTCTTTTTTAATTCACAGCTATATATACAAGTAACGTCAAGAGTAGTTGATAGTGAAGTAGTTGGCGGATTTAGTTTTTTAGAGTAATGGAACAGAGAACCTTATCATCAGTTAACTTGAAACACAAAACCCATTATAGTTGTTGCCAGTACTCCAAGAATCTATCTCCATTTCTTAGATTCTCATATCCAACTAATAGAAATACATTGGATGGTCTCTAGTGTGGGAATCAAGTTTATCTGTTTTTATCTTTAAGTTTTGTTACAGATTAACTAGATGTATGTGTTCTTGTTAACATTGAATTTATTATAATAGAATACCTACATTTAAAGCTCTCCTTTGGTTTTTATTAATATTGGTGTTTATATAGCTACTAAAGGTATATGGTATAGGCATTGAGTGATAACATGCATGTTGATTTATAATTTCAGCCTTGCCTAGAGTTGTTTTTTATAGTTCATCTATTGCTATTGATAGGGAAGGTTGGTTGGTATCTGGTTTGTATTTGGTTTTATGTTTTGTAGGCTATCGCAACATTTAAATATTATAAATGAAAAGAGCTGATTGTATATGGTTTTGTGCTTCCAGATAATGAAACAACTTGGACTTTTTCAGCAAGGTAAGCAAAACTAGTTGAGGTCGCTTGGATTATGGTTATTGAAATATGGGTTACTGTGATTTTGCATGTATTCTGGTGGATATGTATATAGTTTTGGTTGTTGATTGTTCACTGGCAATTAATGTTCTTCTATTTAGTCCATGTATCTTGGCCTTGATACAGTAAAGATATATATGTTATCTCTTCATGTCAATTACCTGTGTATTGCTTAGAAGTTCTATAGAATCTTGTTTTATTGGCTGGTTAGAGTTTCTTATATATATATATATATATATATGTTGCATAGATTCATTGTTGTTGCACAATTGAGTTCTATAGATTCTTTTTAGGAATTATGTCAACTACTAAGTACAAACCATTTTGTTTCAGTGGGAGAGAAGAAGTAAAGCAGCATATTCCCAGGAGGATATTGATGTGGTCAGAACTGAGTGGGCAAAGTTTGTGGTTAAAACATATATGTAAGATTTGTGTTGGTACTTCTTGGAGACCTAGTTCAAAGTTTGTGGTTATGTTTTGGTGGACATGATCAGTAGCTAGTACTTTGAATTGATATGTAAGAAATACTTTATACAATTGGGTACCCTATTTCTAGTTTCTGTGTGTTTTGGCAATGTATGACAATGTTGTGCTAGTAAATGACATTTGAACTCATTTGTGTTTCATATTTGCCTATTTCCAGAATCAGTAGTGCTTATTCAATTCAAACAACATATATTAGGCTATTAACTATGGTAGTACAGTATCATCAGACAACACATAAATTTACACACATAATACCTATTGTCTGAGGAACATTCAGACAACAGTTTTAGTAAACGATACATTGTGTGCAATTCCTTGCAACGACATGAACACACTATCACTAATGTCTGAGTTTCATTCAAGACAACAAATGCAGTCAACATATTGTTATCTTAATGGATTTCAGACAACACTTACATCTCGCAATCTGTTATCTTAAATACATTTCAGACAACAGGGGAAAAAAGTATGTGTAGTCTGAGGTTCATTCAAGACAACAGATGCTTCCGGCACATTGTTATCTCAAATGCTTTCAGACAACACTTACATCTTCCAATTTGTTATCTTAAATACATTTCAGACAACAGGGGAAAAAAGTATCTGTAGTCTGAGGTTCATTT
Source organism: Rosa lucieae (assembly GCA_024704745.1). Lineage (NCBI taxonomy): Eukaryota > Viridiplantae > Streptophyta > Magnoliopsida > Rosales > Rosaceae > Rosa > Rosa lucieae. The sequence goes on along the minus strand of CM045493.1, from coordinate 20,962,991 downwards.
CAGACAACAGCATTCATGTATTTTTGTTGTTGGAGATTCATCAGACACAACATAACATTTAGAAAATAGTTGTCCTAAAATAATTTCACTCAACACCAAAATAACAAGCAGTTGTCTAAGTCAACACGCATTAGATTTTGGGTAAATTCAGACAACAAATTTTTTCTTATATGTGTTGTGTGATTGAGCAATAGACAACTGTTTATCGACAGTTGTCTGAATGAGGTCAATCAGACATCAGGCTACTAGACAACAGCAGGTTTTTCATTCAGACAACAGTGGTTCGACAGTTGTCTGATTAACTTTGTGGTATAGTGTCTCTTGAATATTATGTTGAATTAATTTGTTGCTTCATTAGTACAGAACTATAATACATAATCATATGCAGTAGTCTAGGAACATGATGTGAAGTACTGGCTTATCATCTACGTTAATTACAACATTCTATTTTCTTGTCTTCAATGGAAATCCCTCATGTGGTTGTTAGATTCTTAAGCTGAAAATTTGGCAATGTAAACTTTTTTAAATCAACGTTGTTTTTAAAGTGGAATACTTTTTTTTTTTTAAAGATCACAAAGAATACTTGCTTGTTATTTACTTCCCAAAGTGGAATTCCCTAAACTCTGAACAAGTAGTCATGGAAAAATTTCTGCCCTTTTAAATTCCCCTTTAATATACCAATGGGAGAATCCAAACATTAGTTTTTCTCTTCTAAACCAAATTCGCAAGTGGTGCCCTGCCATGAGCAAAAATCTATGGTCATATAACATGAGATCATGATTTATATAACAAAAAGTGTGCATGTGAGTGAGACAACATGCCTCCTCTTGAGTGATTCTATAACATATGACTGCAATGTCTGTATATATATACATATATGTAAGAATGACATGTACTGTATATTCATTTTCTTTGTCTTAATATCTATAATTATCTTTCTGATCTTCTCTTTTTATCGGGCAAAGAGTGAGCTCAACGATCCTGAGAATGCTATAATTGGAGCTTTTGCAGGTACTTAGCTTTGGACTCTTCCATTTCATAGGAAATCAGTGATCATATTATTCCATTTCGACATCTTTTTGGGGATGGTTGTGGCATCTTCTTTGACATGCATAATGCTAATCTAGTCCGCGCCTTTGGTTTCTCGTTTGAGTGCAACTGTACAGGTTCATGCATATCATGATAAATATATACCTACAATGGTAGCGAGCTTTGATTAAATTTTTACTGGTATACTAAGACTTCCATTTGTTTTTATTTTTATTTTTATTGTAATTCACATACTTCTTGCTGTATCAAACTTCAGCTAAAATGTAACATATATAAAAGCTCTTCTACTATATCAATAATGTATAACGATTCCTGTTTCTTATTTGATCCTTTTAATTTCTTTACAACAACAAAAATGGCAGCAAAGTGCGGGTCAATTTTCCAGTTATATATGTGAAATCCGAATCGAAAAACTTTGCTACATGTCTAATAAAAAAGCCACATAATAGATTAGCAATTTATCATGCAAATATTTAGACCTTTCAGCCCAAATTATTGGTCATCCAATATATCTTAACATATTCTTTTGTGCAGGTCTATTTGATACTTGACTAATTCCGTCTTGCTGGAGAACTCCAAGAAACAAACAAGAAGGTGAGATGATTTGATCTACCCTACAATCTTTCCACATTTATCTTTTTCTGAAGTAAAAGATATAAGTGACTTAAATCATAAATCTACTTTATCTAAAATGAATTCAGGATTTGTGAGAGCATGTAGTGTTTTAATTTGCTTTGTGTAAAATGGTCTTCTTGCTAACAAAAAATACCAATAATCTTGATAGATCAGCGAATGTATAATTCCAGAAAAGTATGCAACTGAAAAATATATGGTGTGCAAAATGTGTTAATAATTTTGAGAGATCTGTATATGATCGATTCTTTTCCTCTTAGTTTAGGTATATATCATGATCTTAACAAGTTTGATTAATAGCTGGAACCAATTGTTATGATCCTAAATTACGTATAAATAATGATTTGTTACAAAGAGTATAGTTCATACTAAATTACGTAGCTTGTACATGTTTGTGTGAACTAGTTTAAGCATATGTCATGATCCTAGCTAGGTAAAATGTTAGAATTCTAATTGTTTTGTGTGCGTATATATATAAGATGGATAAATCATGGATGAAAGAAGATAGAAGATCACTCAAGTTTACGATAGGACTTGAAGAATTTCTTAAGTTTGCGTCGGCTAATGCGAGGGACATAAATAGCATATGTTGCCCTTGCTTAAAGTGTTGTAACAATGATGTGTGGTCCATAGGGGTTATCAAGGACCATATATTTTTTAATAGTATAGATGTCAACTATAGGCAATGGAAGTGGCATGGAGAACAGTCAACTTCTGCCTTGAATGCTGCTAGAGGGGATTCTGAAACAGTTGACATGAACCCTGATTTAGGGATAGAGGATGTCGAAGAAGGCATGGAAGGTAGTGAGGATGAGGCAATTTCAGAAGACTCAAATGAGTTTATGAAGTTCGTAGAGGATGGAGATAAGCCTCTATATCCTGGTTGTACCAAGACAACCAAGTTGAATGGTTTAATACAAACGTTCAATCTGAAAGCTAAACACGGCATGACTGATGCTTGCTATTCAGACATGTTAATTATGATTGGCCTCTTGCTTCCCGAAGGGAATGAGTTACCAAGGTCAGTTTACGAGGCTAAAAAAACACTCTGCGCATTACGGATGGAGTATGAAAAGATTCATGCTTGTCCAAATGACTGCATCTTATATAGATTGCAGCATGCCGATGCGACCAACTGCCCCACTTGTGGTGAATCAAGGTGGAAACTAGGTAGGGACAAATCTGAGAAAAAAGGGGTGCCCGGGAAGGTATTGTGGTACTTCCCGCCAATCCCAAGGTTCAAAAGGATGTTCCAGTCAACTGTTTCAGCAAAGGAACTTACTTGGCATGTCGATGATAGAAAGAAGGATGGAATGATGAGGCATCCGGCGGATTCCCCGACTTGGAAAATGATTGACACAAAATGGCCAGATTTTGGTGTAGAGCCTAGGAACCTTAGACTAGCTCTTTCTTCGGACGGGTTTAATCCACACAGTTCTCTAAGTAGCAAATACTCATGCTGGCATGTTATACTTATCACATATAACCTTCCTCCATGGTTGTGCATGAAGAGGAAGTACATGATGTTGACATTGTTAATTTCTGGACCTAAACAGCCCGGAAATGATATTGATGTCTATCTGCAGCTGTTGATTGATGATTTGAAAGTGTTGTGGGATGGGGTTGAGAGAGTATATGATGCTGTAAGAGGAGAGTATTTTACATTGAGAGCAGCATTGTTTTGGACAATTAATGATTTTCCCACATATGGGAACTTATCGGGAAGCATTGTCAAAGGATACAATGCTTGTCCAGTATGTGTTGAACAGACCAAACCCTATCGGTTGAAGAAATCTAAAAAAATGGCATTCATGAGGCATCGAAGATTTCTGCCACACCATCATCCATATAGAAAGCAAGCTGCTGCTTTCGACAACACTGTAGAAGAAGGTGAAGCTCCTAGACCATTAAGTGGAGAGGAGGTTTTGGCAAGAGTTCAAGGTCTTGGTTGGCCATTTGGCAAAAAAAACCCTCCTCCTCTTTATAAGGGTCTTGAAGATCAAAGCAGACCTTGTTAGAAGAAAAAGTCTGTTTTCTTTGAGCTTGACTATTGGAAACATCTTCCGGTAAGACATAATCTTGATGTAATGCACATTGAGAAGAATTGTTGTGATGCTATCCTTGGTACGTTATTGAATATTCCAGGGAAGACTAAGGATGGGGCTGCTGCTCGTTTAGACATGGTTGATATGGCTATACGCATTGATTTGAAGGCTACAAGCACTGGAAAAAGGGACAAGTTGCCATTGGCTAGTTGGAACTTGTTCCTAGATGAGAGAAAGATTGTTTGTAGTTCATTTTTAAATATGACTGTTCCGGTTAGGTTTTCATCCAATGTATGAAATCTGGTGTCAATGGAGGATTTAAGACTCATCGGTCTTAAATCACATGATTGCCACACTATAATGCAACTTCTTCTCCCTGTTGCATTATGTTCAGTTTTAGAGAAACCGGTTCGGTATGCAATTATTTGGTTCTGCCTCTTCTTCAAAGCAATATGCAGCAAAGTGATTGATGTTTCTAAACTGGAACAAATGCAAGCAGACCTGGTTGATACTGTTTGTCTCCTTGAGAAATTCTTTCCACCCTCATTTTTTGACATAATAATTCACCTAACTGTTCATCTCGTTTGAGAAGTCGAGTTATGTGGTCCGGTATTTTTTAGATGGATGTACCCTTTCGAGAGGTACATGAAGGTGTTCAAAGGATGGGTGAGGAATCGACAGTTTCCTGAGGGGTGCATTGTAGAGTGTTATATTGTTGAAGAGGCAATTGAGTTTTGCTCAGAACGTGTACTTCATGGAGATGTTACAACTGTTGGGATCCCTTTAAGAACCAAATCCGGACTCTTAAATGGCTGCAAGCCATTGTTAGGAGCTACCATCATTCCTGTGAATCACAAGCAACTAGAGCTAGCCCACCTTTGTGTATTGCAGAACACAGAAGATGCAATCCCATATTTCACGTAAGTAATAATTAATCTCTTATTCTTTTGTTACAATTTTAATGTTGTACTATATTAATATACACATCAGTTATGGTTATTATGCTCATTTCTTGCATTTCCCCCTTTGCAGTGAGCATATGGAATTATTGAAGTTAAGTTTTCCAAGGTTTAGCAAAAATAAGAAGTGGTTGAAGAAAAAACAGAACCTTACCTTTGCTGGTTGGTTAAAGGAGAGGGTACGTAGCTTATCCTCTACCTTATGTTATTTATGGTTTATGAAGAAAATTGTAAGTTTTGAGTCCCACAAAACTTGTGAGGTACGCTGTTTGATATATGATGTAATTTGCAGGTTGTAAATGAAATGAGATTTGCCAATAATGCTGTTTCAGAAAGTATTAGGTGGTTGGCAGGTGGACCTAAAAAGAAGGTCCCTACTTTTAGTGGGTATCATGTTAATGGGCTTGATTTCAACACTATTGCGCGTGACAAAGTCAGATCAGTTCAAAACAGTGGGGTTTTTTTGGTTGCAGATGCAATGCAAGTTGCTAGTGCAAAGGATAATAACCCCAAAACTGATGATATGGAGTTCTACGGCAGGATACAACAAATCTGGGAAGTGGACTACTACAAGTTTAGGGTACCAGTCTTTATGTGTGATTGGGTTGAGTCAACTAAGGGAATCAAAGTAGATGAACTTGGCTTTACATTGGTTAAACTGAATAGAATAGGGCATTTAAATGATCCATTTGTCTTGGCCACACATGTCAAACAAATTTTCTACATAAAAGATCCCCTTGATGATCAATGGTCAATAGTAGTACGGTGTCCGGATAGAGACTACCATGGGGCTGGTAACGATGAAGAGCTAGAAGGTATTGAAGTAGCACAGCACCCATTTATTCCCATAATGCCATCAATTGAGACATTTGATGATGTAGTTGGTGATGAGCCAAACTCCTACATTCGAGATGGCGATGAAGGAATATGGGTGGATTAGTGTTTAGGAAAAGATGAGTGATCTGATATGTATGCATATTTTCTGTAGGTTGGGTTTCTTTGTTAAGTTGCAATCAAGTTTTTGGTATATAAAGACCACTTTCATTCTTACCTTTCCTGCTCCACTATTACTTTTGTTATTTTCTCCTCAAGTATTTGTTTCTTGTTTAACTATTAATTTATGTTGATTTGATACAATACTTGTCATGTTATTTAACATGTAGCTAACTATATTTTGCTTTATGTGTTTCAGAAAAAGTCACCATCTACAAGATCATCAGCATCTGCAAGATCCATAGCACTAAGGATTAAGACTGTAGCGATGAAACGGTCAAGATCAGCATCTACCACACCAACAAATGCGAATGTTTCAAAAGGGCCTGCCTCCTCTGGGAAGTTTGTGACACCACCACTGATAGCTACATCCCCCAAGAAGTCTAAAAATACTAGAAAAGCTTCCTCCCCCAAGAAGCTTCAAACTACATCAAGAAAAGTGAAGCTTAGCAAGACTATTGAGTTGAAGAAATTTGTGTCATCAAGTAAGTCATCTAAATCGACTTCCATAAAAAGCAAGGCCCCTGCTGAAGCTGATGATGATGAAAACAAAACTGGTGGATTAAAGCTGCTAAAGCGAGGAATGGTAACTACGAGCTGCATCACAAATAGACTTATCTGAGGAAAGAAGCTAACTGTGAAGCTCAATGATAAAGGGGAACCTGTTGGTAAGGTGGCAAAGGAAATGCAATCTTACATAGGAGTGTTGGCTCGTACAAAGATCCCAATCTCAATATCAGATTGGAGAGACGTCGATCTAGACGAAAAGGAAAAAATATGGGAATTAATAACGGTACACATACTCATCATATAACACAATTTATACAAATTACATCGAGTTACACATGGTTTTAATGTTATCGAAATTGATTTGTGCTATGTGTGTAGGATGCATTTGTCATACCTAAAGAATGTCGGAAAATGGTGATCACATCGGCTGCAAATAAATGGAGAGAGTTCAAGAGCAAGTTGACCAAGTTATACATTATTCCTTATATGAATGAACCTGATCTCTTAGAATTTCCACCGGATGATTATCGAAGCATAACGAAGGACAATTGGCAAACCTTTGTTGCTGACAGGCTTTCAGCTGATTTTTTGGTTGTTGTTCATGAAATGAATTCTGTTTGTTAGTGTTATTTGTTAAAATTCTGCCAATAAGTCACTGCAATATGTAATTTACTTTTGGTTTGGTTTACAGGAATTACGTGAAGCCCAAATTATAAAGCGAAAGGAGAATAAATACCCTCATCGTATGGCACGTAAAGGGTATGCAAATTTGCAGGAAGAACTGGTGAGTTTTAGTTGGATGGCTAACTAACTTGCTAAATATTTTTAATGAGCATCTTTATCAGTACGTATATCTATAGTTGATGTTTTTTGTTTTTGTTTTTTTTTTTTTTGTGGCCATTTAGTCTTAAAGTGTGCCGTTAGAACAACTGGATAGAGCTACAATGTGGATTAAGGCAAGGCAAGATAAGAATGGTCAGTTCAAACAAGTTGAGGTAGAGGAGACAGCAAAAACAATTGTAAGTAAATAAAGGTGAACAACAACTTTTTTCTATACATTATGATTTCCAAGTCCACTTATGTGAACCTATTTTTCGTGTCTCATATAGGAAAATTTAAAGAAAAGGGAGGCTGAAGGGGAGATCACCACATCTGGGTCCAATGATGTGCTTACTATTGCATTGGGAAACCCCGAGCATCAGGGTAGGGTTAGAGGTGTTGGTGGGAATGTGAAGCCAGCTGCATATTTTCACTTGCCAAAACGGCAGAGAAGGAGTGTAGAAGAGGCTGTAAGGTCATCGCTGAAGAAAATATTTGAGGAGGAGAGGGATAACTTAATTGCTAAGGAAAGAGCTGCATGGGAGGAGGAAAGGGATAGACAGTTGGCTGAGGAAAGAGCTTATTGGAGTGAGAAGATTGCCAGGATAGAAGCAAAGATAAACGGAAAGGAGTTGCCTATTAATACACCCAAATCTGCCACACCAGTCATTGAACTTGGTTCAGGACAAAGGAGTTGTTCCCGGCAAGGTGAAAAGGGTATAAATTGTAATGGGGAAACTGAGCTAGTGATGGCTGCAAAGAAGAAGTTGGTTTTAAGAGACGATGTGAACATGGTGTTTGAAGAGGAACTTGTGCATGCCATTGATGGGAAGCCAACAATATTGGAAAATGAGTTGAGAGATGTCTTTTCTGTTCCGAAGGCAAGAGTAAAGGATGCAGAGGTAAATTTCATACTAGCCTAAATAAAGTTTCCATTAGACATGTTATGCTGATATAGCTTTCATTATGTGAATGGTGAAGAGGAAAATTGATACTTGCTTAAATAAAGTTGAACTTGATGTGTATATGCTGGTATAGGTTTTGTTAGGTCAGAACGAGTGCAAATTGGCTATTGATTCAGCGGAAAATATTGTAGCCATTGGAACAGTCATCAATGTCGACCTTGGGACCAACCAACAAACTATCCATGGTGTTCCATTGGGAGAGAAAAATGTCCGCGTCTCTATCATTCGGACATTGATTCATGAAGCTTTGCTACCATTTCCCATAAAAGATGAGATAGTGATAGTTAAGGATGCCATTGGGACTTGTGTTGCTTGGCCGAAGAACCTAGTCATTGCCCCTGCAGCAGATGCCAAGGTAACTCAAATTTGTTTTTACTTCAATATGGATGTCACTTGGACAACTAAATTGAAAATGTGACGTGGCAGTTTATATATAGTAACTTATTTTTGGAAACAATAGAAAAAACCAAAGCGTAAAAATCAAAAGAGGACCACAGTGGATATGTTTGAAGATAATGAAAACTTGCAAAACCTGCCTCCGAATCTCCCAGCAGCTGTAACTACCATGTGCATTTGGGCCAACACTGAATTGTGGGATGGGGCCACCATTCACACCACTTTTGATGCTGAAATTTTTGGTCATCCAAGGAAAGCTGTTGTCTTTAGAAGTGACATCTATGCCATGGCACATATGTTGGAACTAGCAGGCGGCTGCATTGTTTTTTACATGAGGTAAATACATTAAGCTAGGTAACAATTGTTTATCATTTGATTGGAACAATCATGATGTTTTTGTGTATATGAGGTAATTAATATATTGCAGGTGGCTATATTGTTTTTTACGTGTTTATGATTTTTCTTATGTGAATCAGTGGTAATATTGTGAATCTGAATTGTCTATGTAGCTACCTGCATGATGTTTTGAAGATGTCCAAGATGACTGACATGGTAACCTTTGTTGACCCTGATCACACGGGTGCACTTGGCTGTGGAAATCCAACTGAACGAGCTCGGTCTTTGTCTAATCGGTTTAAAAATGGGAAGCCTGGCCAGATTTATTTGGTGCTATATAACTCTGGGTATGTAAATTGGATTTCAAACAGTGGGTTTGTTTTGTTATATTACTTGTAAGTAGCTGCTTTTTATAGCATCTACATCTTTAACTAAAAACAAGTTTTGTTTGTGTTATAGTTCTCATTGGATGTTGTCTGTTGTGAATCCCGATGAAGAGATCATTTACTTCATGGATCCGTTAAAGAGGCGTCTCATAACCGGTGAATGGAAAACAATTTTGGATAAGTACGTCTTCTTTCCACTATATAAGTCGATCATAACTTGGTTTTACTTGCACATTATATAAATGCTTTACTTATGTTGATGTTTTGCAATTTATTTTGAAGCTCCATTAAAATCTACAATGCCAACAAGAGTAGGAAAGGGACGACACTAATCCAATGGAAAAATCTTGCTGTAAGTTGATGGAGGGATATAAAGTATCCTAGCATCTTAAGGTTTACATGGTAAGTAGTGCTTCTGATATGGTGCCTTGTGTTATTTTCAGGGTATTCCTGAGCAAAATGGTGGGAAGAGTTGTGTTTATTGGATAATGCGTTACATGAAGGAGATAGTTGAAGACAAGAATTTAGAGTTTGCTACTAAGGTATTTGAGCAGTTTCCAATGCTATAATACACTTTATTTAATGGTTTCAATGTAATCTTCATCAGTGGGATATATCATACTATGGTTTTTTTGCAGTGGGATAGAAGAACAAATCTTGTTTACACAGAACAGGATATTGATGAAGTTCGAGCTGAATGGGCGAAGCATGTTTTGAAGTTTCCACAAATGTAGTGCACACAAAGAGGGTCTATGGTATATGCATAGTTAGGGTCGACTGTGATTTTGTGCATATTGACATTGCATGCATAGCTAGATTATGGAGGGTTTTTTTGCCTAGCTAAGATGATCGACTTTTGCCTTTATCGATCATTATTTTAACCTCCTAACAGCTTATCAACTTTAGGATGAATTGATGGAAATGTTGAATGTTGATGTAGTTACTAGTTGATTGAAATGAAATGACTTTTGACTTGTTATAGTTAGATGTTGTTATTGTACGTGCCTATCTGTTAGCACAGGTTTTACAATATATGCTATGGTTATAAGACAACTCAGACAACATAAGTATTAAAAGAAGCAATGTTGCACTAAACATCACACAACAGAAAGGTATGGTTTTAAGAGAACTCAAGCAACCTAAATACCTGGACAAACTGATGTTGCACGAAACATCAGACAATAGAAAGATATGGTTATAGAACAGCTAAGACAACATAAATAACAAAGAAACTGTGGTTGCACGAAACATCAGACAACAGAAATATGTGGTTATAAGACAACTAAGACAACATAAGTAACAGAAACTTTGGTTGCAGCAAATATCAAACAACAGAAATTTGTGGTTATAACAAAACCCGAACAACATAAATACCAAAGATACTGATGTTGCACCTAACATAAAACAACAGAATTTTATCAAATATCTGTTGTCTGAAGCAATTGAAGACCACATAAGAAACAAACCACCTATAATCCTTATGACAATCAGACAACAGAAAACTTCAAAATTCATTGCTCAAAGTTAATTACCACAACAAAACCTACGAACCAATGTCGTTGAAGCAAACTCAGAACCACAGAAAATTTCCAAACTATTGTTTGTTAGTATTGTACATCGACATATTTTTGTGGTCTGAAACATAGTCAGACAACAATACAGCCAAAAAGTTTTGGTCTATTTAGACAACTTATTTATGTCGTTTTAATCAAAAAGAAACAATACAACATAATAAATATATGTTGTCCAGAATAGAGTCAGACAACAGAAAATAGTCAAGATTGTTGTATTCACACCACAGATTTCTGTCGTCCCAATTAATTACATACGAGAGAGTTTTATGAAAATATGTTGTGTAGGGTTCTGTATAAGAACATATAAATGTCGTTTCGTTACTACTTCAACCACAGAAAGTCATAATTCATCATACCTCGACATAATCAGACAACAGATTATTGGCAGCCTCTGTTGTTTGAGTGAAATATAAACCACGGGTAATATCTGTCGTCTAAAGGCCTAAGAGACCTCACGCTAGGAGACAACAGAATTTTTCTGAATCAGACGACAGATTATATCTGTCGTCTAATAGCTTTGGTGACATAGTTCATACCCGACTTCATTCCTCATCCCCTTACCCACCCCGATCCCCTTAATAAGATACTGGGGATTCCCCATCCCCATTGGAGATTAGGTCCCTGTACCAGCCCCAATCCCTATTAACAATATTACTAATTTATTATATAAAATTTCATACAAATAATTATGAATTGTAAAATATGAAGTTAAAATCAAACATCAAAATAAAATAAATTTCTTATTTCAATCAAGGAAAATTGACATGTTGATGAAGATCTTTTATTAAAAGAATCTTTTTTTTTTAACATATTTATTAACAGAATTTAAATATTGACAAAAAGATGAAGTTTACATAAATATTTATTTATAAATAATATATATATATATATATATTATTTCAGATAATTCTTATTGGGTGGGTATGGGGATGGGGATCAAAATAGCATCCCTGCCCCGTACCCGATTTCAGAATTCGAATATTGGGGATCTCCATCCTCGTTACCTGATTTCCCCCGAATCTCTCCCTACTAGGGTCAAATGTCCGATGGGGATTTTTGACATCCCTACTTTCAAGCAAGAAAAATATTTTCTCTCAGTGTTTGAATCACTACAAGAAATCTGGGCTTTTACCGCCTAAAATTTACGGCGTGCATATTATACGCGCCGTAAAAGACTCCTCTCTGTAGCCTTTTACGGCGTGCTCCAAATGAGCGCCGTAAAAGACTCCTCTTGCTTAGTCTTTTATGGCGTGCTTTGAATGCGCGTCGTAAAAGACTCCTCTCTGTTAGCCTTTTACGGCGTACTTTTAATATGTGCAAAAGCACGCCGTAAAAAACTTTTTCTAATTGGTCTTTCACGGCATGCTTTTAATAAGTGCCAAAGCACGCCGTAAAAGACTTTTCTAGTTGGTCCGGCATGCGTTTAGAGTGTGCCGTAAATAAGTGCCCCACATATTTTGAGAACCCGCCTATTTATTTCGGCTAAAATTCTAATCTCCCACCCAATCGACCTCTTACTAATAAACCCAATCTTCACAAAACAAACGCCAGACCCATCCCTTCCTCTCTCTCTCTCTCTCTCTCTCTCTCTCTCTCTCTCTCTCTCTCTCTCTCTCTCTCTCTCTCTCTCTCTCTCTCTCTCTCTCTCTCTCTCGCCTTTGCATATAGAAGGAGCTCAAATCCAACATCTCCTCTTGGGGATCTGGGTTGGCTTCAACCTTTTTCCTTTATTTTTCTCTTCTGGTATAGCTGGACTTCTTCCCCGAGTGGTGGTGGATTGGAGAGTGTTTCACCGGAGCGAGGTCGAGCAGCGCATCTCGATATGGTGGCTTTGGCCACTTTTTCTTGTGGCGGTGGGGCTGGCAATGAAGAGGCGGTGGGGCTAGCGATGAGAGGCAGCGGCGACTCCGGATCCGAAAGATTGGGCATGGTGGCCTGGCCACCAGTGCGGCGTTCCTTTCAAAGATGTGGTCTGCTTTGTTAGAACTGGCGGTGGCCTTGGTGTTGGCTGTGTTAATCAAGGCGATGGATTGTGGGTAGGTTGTCAGCGCAGCATCATCGATCGTGGACTTGCAGGAGCAATGGTGGAGGGTGGCGACTTCCGAATGATGGTGCTCAAATCCAATGTTAGAGCAAAGAAAATTTGCTCAGCATGAATGGGTAATCCTTCTCTCCTTTTCAATTTGTAGGTAATGGCTCTTATGGTTTGGAAGTTTTTGTGCAATACCTTCTAGGCTCGGCCATGAATTGTGACAGGCTTTCCTCGATCTCCCTCTTTAGGCATTTTTTTGTTCTGGAGTAACGAGCTGTCCAGATTTATTCTTTCTGTATACATTTTGATTTTTTTTTCCTCTCTTGTTGCTCTTTTCTACGTATCGGACTCAAGTTATGATTACACATATCTGCAGAATTGACAATGTACTTGTAACTCTTTTCTCTTATATAGTTAGTGTAATGTACTTGTTCTCCTTGTGTTGTCCATAGATGTTATGATCTATAGTATACTTAAGTAGTAGAGCGATCCTCTTCAATTCTCCATGTCCTCTGTAATGTATAATATATACATGCAGCTCCGTGTTGGTATGCTAGTCTAAGTTCATTGCATATTTGTATGAGTATTACCTGATTGGCATATCATGTTTTGTTGTTGGACGGAATATTGACATATTATTACTTCAATCAGTTTTCTGATAATAGCTTGTTGAATAAAGTAAGCATTGGTGCTAACCACAAAATTAAGCTTAATCATAGGCAGCTGCATATTATTAGGGAATGGGAGTGGGGCCATCTTCTACACCTAATCGTTTTAAGCGTAATATGCAAGAGTAGTTGTGGGTGGGGCGCAATATATTTAGTTTCTGAGTTATTCTAGTAAATACATTGACATATGCGCTATATATAAATGTTGATAAGATTGGAATTGCTAAACTATGTGTGCCATCTTTGTAGTGTGGCATTTTCACTTAAATAATTATTACTTTGTTTAGTTTGAGTTGGCTGCTTAAATTTGAGGAAGGTACTACTCTGGACATGACCTTTTTCTTGAATGAACTATGAGGACATTAAATTCTCAGTTGAATTCTCAACATGTTTAGTGACTCTGACTATCTATCTCGTGTGACTTCTCAATGCATGGGGTATGATCACAAATGCTTTGAGTCACATCTGGCGACCTATGAAACATGAGGTACCTTTCTATGTTATGTTCAGGCTTCCTCTCTCAGTCAAGCTTGGGGAGCAGCTTAAGTTTCTTCCTGATCAAATGAAAGGTAAAGCATTTTATCTACACAATTACAACCATGTGATAATCCTCAGCTTTTGTCTATTTCGCTGGCAAGTTGAGCTATGTTTGTTAGGTACGTTCTTGTTTTCAGTTTTTTTCTTTTTCTTTTTTTGTGTCACTATTATTGATTTTCTTTATCATGGCTGAATTTTTCTTTCATTCTAATGACAAGGTCCTCTATATTTGATTTATGCTTTCAGATATGTTCAACATAAAATGGGCAAGAACTTTCCACTTTGTGTGAAGGTGAGTTTTGTTGTTTTGGCTAATTGGTTATTTTATTAAGAATAAATTTTGAACTGAAAGCAAAGTGTAATTTTTGTGCAGTTGATCATCACTCCCTTCTTATATTGTATATTCTCTTGTATAAAAAAAAGAAAAAGAACTCCTCTGTATACCATGGTGCCAAAATATTATTTGGAAGATACTATATGGTTACCACAATTCTTCTTTGACAGTTGCTGATTGGTTTGTGAAGTGGTTGAAGTGGTTTTTATTTTAGCTAAGAATATATTCTTCATTTCATTTACTTTTTGCTCTTATGTTTTGTTGCCCCACTCTAGCTTAGCTTATTGAGTATTGATGTCGTAGTAACTGAGTTGAAGAAATTTTTTAATTTTATTTATGTTTGTGGTAAGAATATACTTTTCAGAATATTGATCTTACTAGCTAACTAGGCATTATCTAGAATTGTAGGATATTCGGATTGAACTTTAAGTTCTGTGTGCATTGTGCATGTCAAACTTCTCTCCTATAGTTAGAAGCATCAGTCATGTTGCAAGCATGCCTTGTCCAGTTGGTAGGAAAGACTAAGGACAACAGGCCGTTCGAAGTTCTGTAAATGGCAATTGCGCATGGCCAGTTTTCTGAAATAGATAAACTATAAGTGCTAAAACAGAGGCTGTTGATCACTTTAGTTCTGAAATTTGAAAGCAAGAAATGTGATAAGATGGTGCTGCGTTTGAGCAATGGCACATCAATCACTATATTAGTTTTGTATATGTAATGTTGATAGAAAAATAAAAACAGAACACAGAGGTTGAGAGATGAACTTGTTAGACCCTCCACCTTTGGAGGATGACTATTCATTGCATCTGATGTTAGAGATCGAGTTCCAGAAGCCATATATTCTTAATCGTAAATAGTTTTCGGTAGGCTCTACTTCAAAATACAAGTTGGATAGGCTGGTTTCTGGAGTGGTCCAAAACGTGCACACAGGTTTTCAAGGTCAAAATGTTAATAAAGTGAAAAATTGTGCCATGATTATGCTTGTAGGCCTTTGTCTATGACAAACTTTTTCCTTTGTCCTTAGAGATGCAAGGAAACAACTTACCTTGCTATAATTCTGTTCCTGAGCTTGCTTTGCACTATAATTACTATTTACTTAAAGGGTTGCTCATACATAATGTAGTTTTGTCTCTTCACCTGATAACTATGCTGTTATAGAATATGTTAAACTTGAACTGTTTCACCATTTGGTTTGGGTTTTATTACACAATTCATGTGCTAGTTATTTGCTCATTTCACTGTGTGCAAGGAGCTACTTTTTTTTTTATACGAGTCACCACTATAATCTTTGTTTCCTTCCTCAATTTTATTTATTTATTTTCTTTGAGTTTTTACCTTTTTTCTGGGTGTTATTTTTAGGGTGATGAACAACAGACAGTAGATGGCTTGCTGCAACACCTCGGATTGGGAAAATATGCCATTATATTCAAGGCTAAGGAAGTATGTTTCTTGCTATATTTGTTTCTAGTATGTTATGTGTTCACATTTTTTTAAGGATATTTAGATTTTGGTTCCTAGTTCATAACATCTTTTTGTATACAGTATCTTATTATAGGTTTGTTGGGCATCAAATCTCTCATGTGTTTATTACCTTACTACTTGATAGTGGCATGGTCTTATGACTATGTTCGAGCTCATTTGGTACTTGGTAGTTGTAGGATCCAGCATAAGAAACAAACATTATTTCCCAATCATATTAGCAAAGCAGCACATATCTGAAACTGTTTTTAAGACTTACCCAGATGGTTAAACACTGGAGTTTTGTTAGGTTAAATAGATAATTGTAAGTGAAGGAGACAATAAGTTTCTAAAATTTTTCGATTCAGCTTATTAGTAACATTTATGATCTTGTGCAGATTGATATGACTGCATTGAAGCTAAGGGAGAAAATGACCTCAAAGAGTTGGGAATACCTATGGTATTTACATTTTTCTTTCCTTTTCTGTTCTTCTGTTAGTTTGCTCACATATGGATTTGAGGTTGATAGGAGCATAAATGCGACGAATATAGTGTGAAATCCCTTGCACTTTTCTTAGCTATTTCCTTTAAAAAGTCAGTTTTAACTTGTTTTCTTTTTAGGTAGTTCGTGGAGTGATTCAAGAGAAATAAGAGCTGAAAGGGAGCAATGGAGCCATGGATAATGAAGTACTGATGCAGAGGATCAATTTTGATCAACCATTTGGCCAGAAATCACAAGGGAAATCCACGGAAATCGTTGTGCAAAACAGTTGCTGCAAAGCAGAAAACTGCAGTTTCAGAATCAGCTTTCTGGGAACGGTTTTGAGGAGCAATTCTTGCATCCTTCCAGATGTACCTTTGAATAAAAGACCAGTGATCCTTGAATACATGATGTTATACTTCAACTAAAGCCAAATAACAGGTCAAAATCATCAACGAGGCAGTAGGAAATCAAAGTCGAAGTATGCTTCCCGATAAGGCAGAAACTGTAAGCTTTTCACGAAGCTTTTTGGGAGATCTTTTCCGGCGATTTTCTTGGAGTTTTTCCAGAAGGTTATTGATCATTCTAGATGATATGATATCATAGAGCACGTGGGAGTCAAGAACCATCCAGAAACTTGTCAAGACGAAGTCGTTCCTTGTCCAAGAAGGAAGCTTCAGAGTCAGAAATTGAATCCTAGTCAAAACAGGACGGTTTTGCAGAATTCTTCTTTGGACGGATTTCCAGGGCATTTTTGGGAGGTTATTGCTGCTGCAAATATGAAGGAGAGTCCTAGAATGATTCCTCAAGATTTTGGGAAGATTATTAAGGCTTGAAAATCATTTAATTATGCACCAAGTAGAGTAATCCTCAAGCAACTAGGGGAGGCTTTCAAAGCAGAATTGGGAAAGGAAACTAGGGCTGTGTATTCTATATATATAGAGCAGTAGAACACGTTGAGAAGATACCATCCTACAGCGCCTCTTCTGCTCCCAAACCCTAGCACACAAAGTCTAAAATTCCCAAGTCTTCAAGGAGGAAAACCGGGCACATCATCATCCATCTCCATCAAGCTCCTGCCGTGACCCATCTTGAAGGATTGCCTGCATCCAAGGCTGCCTAAAAGTGAATTCGTGGCTCTCATACTCTGCTCTTTACGGTTTTTATCCTCTTGTAATCGAATACTCATGTTTTTAATTATTGAATTTAAGATGATGTGTGGCTAGTTATTTTTGTTAGGGGCGAGGTTTGAAGCCCCAATTATGTAGAACATATGTTTGTTTAAACTTAGTTTCTTGAGCTGTGGTGTGGATTGGTTGTTTATCTCTGATTGATTGAAAACTTTTGCATGTGTATGTTTTATGGTCGCGAACATAGGATTTATGCATGTAATTGGAGCTAGGTTTAGAAAATAATTCACCTAATCGTCTTGTTTTCTAATCCACAAGTATGCAAGGCTTTGAACAAAAGTTGATGTTTTAGGTAGAACACTAGACTGCAACTCTAAAATCAATCGTTTCCATGAGATCTTAATGCTTCAAATGTGTTGACACTATATGTGTTGTTGATAGGATAGCGTTCTATACCTTGATTGCATGTTTGATAGGCTTAGCTATTGTGCGTTCACGTAGACTAAGTACTTAGGGAAACATTAATAAGGGACATGATCTGCTCCGACTTGTTTCTTGGTTGATTTCTGTTCACACCTTAGTAATTGAAACTAGGTTAACTTAACATTGTTCGAAAATAATTGGTGGTGGATTTCCGAGTCTCTAATGCTTTCTCCATATTGTTTTTCAACTTAAAAATTGAAATTGCTTTCTTATTTTCTGTTTACTTTCGTAAACCCTAAAACCCCCAAAACATTTATTCTTCTTTTATTTCGTTGCCCCCCCCTCTATTCTTCTCCTTATTCTATGGTTGTCTTCTTTTCTTTTAGTTAGTTTCTTTTTGTTTGATTGGTGTTCTTTGATTAGTTTAGATTAATTTATTTTTGTTTATTTTTCTTTGTGATTAGTTGGTTACCCTCAATCCCCGGCTTGAACGATCCTTGCTTACTCTATATTGCTAACGACTACATCTTGCAGGGTTAAGTTGAGCGCTTATTTTTAGCGTATCAGAGGTATTTACTGAGAATTTGTTGCATTAAATTTTCATACTATCAGATAATTATGACGAGATTGTCCGAAGCGTTCAGCAATTGCTAACTAATGTTTGGCTTACTAGCTAGATAAGTACCTAATAGTTTGAAACTTTATATGAGCAGGTGGAGGGGGTGAATGGTTTAGTTTCAGAACTTACTGTTGTAGCAGCGCAGAAGAAAGCCATGCTTGACAAATGTGAAGCATTGCTGGCTTCAGCAGCAGCTATGAATTGTTTTAATTTTTGTTTGGTCCTTTGCTTACTAGAATTTAGGGATAGGGGGTTAATTGATTGATGTAATGAATTCTACCAATACATTTCCAATTGTTACTTTGTAAATGTGATTAATTATAGTGAGGGTAATATGAATATGAATATGACATTTGAGCAATATAAATTTTTTTTGTTTGTTTGAAGAGACCTCATTTACGGCGCGCAGAGTGTGCCTTAAATAGGAATTCAGTCACTCTTTTACGGCGTGCATGGGTATGCCTTAAATAGAAGGTCTTTTACTGCGTGCAATGTGGGCCATAAATGACCTCAATCACATTTGTGGAACCACTTTTATGACGCGTTAATTGTTCTTTTATGACGCATTTTTGTGCGCCGTAAAAGACCCCGGGGTCTTTTACGGTGCGAGCTTTTACGGCATGTTTTTGTGCGCCATAAATAGGCTTTTACGGCGCACATGGTGGGCCGTAAAAGACCATTTTTGGTGTAGTGAATCAAAGTCTCTTTCCATCTTTTGAAACAATAATTGATCCCGTCAAGGAAAAGAAATTTGAGATTCTATTCAGAAAGAAAATACCTACATATAAGGAAAATAAGAACTAAAATTTGTGTTGGAAATGAAATACTATTGTAATGAGCATATACAGAACTATATACTCAAGTTAGTAATCACAATATAAAGCAAGGAAAAAATTAAGGACGTAATTGATTATGATAAAGTCAAAACGCATTGATTTTTTAGCTCAATATTTCAAATTCAAATGGATGATAAGATTAAGGAAGATACTTGATTTAACTCTCAACATTCAGAAGGGCAAATTAGATATATAAAAAAAATGAGAAAAAACTATTAATTATAGACATATACTCTATATGGAAGGTTTGCTTATGTAGAGTGGTGTAAATTGAAAGAAAAATATACATGGATTTTTTTTTGAAAGAGGGACAGTGCGGCTGCCCTTAAGCCTTGATCATTAATGAAACTACAGAATACATGGGGGGGGGGGGGGGGGGGGGGGGAACATGAAACCTGAATCCCAAATTACAGGAAGCATAGGGAGAACATCCCGAGATAATAACGAGAGTCTTTACAAAAAGTATGTATTCTAACATGCACCGATTAGCGAAGAGTGCATCTTTGTCTACTCTATTCGCTTTACAAAGGTGGTGACATACTGGAAAGTAAATACTTACTCGAAGCCATAATATACAAATAAGATCAACTTTCCCACTATGTTACCACCGGCAAACAAATCCGGTGACACTTAGTTTCATCCTACCACTAGGAGGTTGCGACCATTTGACAAAGTTAGGAACTCGCCGCCAACCTATGGCAAACAAGGCACACAAGGTGTGCAGTCTGGCACAGAGCCCACGTTGCCCTACAACAATGAGGTAGGGACTTATTACCAGCATAAAGCCATGTCGAATTAAAATAGCAAAATAACCTACATAACAGAAAAAACACTTATTACTTAAATTAAAAAAGGTTGCAGCCCACTAGAAAGGGCCCAAGAGCCTGGGGCCAACCCAACAATCCACATCCCCAACAAGGTTGCCGGGCGGGTTGAGTACCCATCGGTGCTGCCGGAACTGCGTTTCAACCTCTAGCGGATCCAGTCGCCTCACCGTTTCTTGACCGCCAAATGACTTCATGACCGAGCGGATCGCCTTGGACGCCGATTTCACGATAAAATCATATCCAATACCAGATCGATCACCACGACCTCCGTCAACTTTGCTCAACCCCATCACAGGGGCAACAACACCGATCGTCCGCCATGAGAACTGAGATCGCCCCCATCGAACATTAGAAACCCTCTACCACTCTGCTCTTGCTCGGATCCTTCGCCTCTGCGCAAAATAGAAACAACCAAGGAGGTGCACCTCCGCTTGTCTGACCGTCCCTGACTGCGACAGAGGCAATCCTAGCCTCCTTCTCCTACCCTAAACCCACTGTCCCTCGTCGGTGGACTCACAGACCCGAGTCGCCCGCCCGACGACAATGTCCCATGGACGCGGAGCCAGACGGGGCATTGAAAAGTTTTTGGCTCTTAGGGTTTTCGCACTCTCTGGTTTACACATGGATTTTTCCCGATAGAAGTTTTTATTTTTTGGGTTTATATCTAATTTTCAAGCACAAATTACCTTTTCTGACAACCCTTGTTGTGCTAATTTTTTAGTACTATAAGTTTTATTTATTTATTTATTTTTGAATTGAAAATGTCATCCATTTATGTGATTAAGCAAGCATTACAATAATGACTTGTTCAAATGGCGGATAGAATAAGCCATTACAAATAGCATACTACACTAAGAGCATCTTTAGCAATGCTAGCCATTTTTGAGTTAATTTTTTGTCACAGTAGCTACAAAATCATTGTGGCTAGCTATTTTAGAAATATGTTTGCATCAATGCTTTCTATTTTAGCTAGTTTTGAATTTTTATTAATTTTTAAATAAATATTAAATAACTTAAATATATTTATAAATTACTTAAAATACTAAAAAAAATGTTTTAAATTATAGAGACCCACATCTCGCTCTCTATATTAGAAACTGCGCCAGTGACCAGAGATAGAAATAAACATAAAAAAATAGTGAATCGTAACTGACCCAGTAATCCAACGAGTGAACTTGCTCTAAAGAAAAAGTTGGTGAAACTATCCGCAATTCTTCTCTGACCAGTAGTTGTCATCAGATTAAAAATATTAATTAAAGTTTGAGATCTTTAAGCTAGGCAAAGATATGTTCCCAATGCAGATTGCTTCAAGAATGTAAAGAAATGCTTGCAGGAACACAAAATAAGAAAAATAAGAAACAAGACTACAAGAGACCAAGTATAACACTTGATATTGTAGCAAATCAACAATACGCCTTGCATTGCATCTTGACTCTTGAGTATGGACCATTATTCATAACTTGGCCTAAAATCAATCGAAACTAAGGCACTTGCAAACCAATTAAGCCTAAAAAGCCTTATTTTCCATTCAAACATTAGTCACTTTGTTTTCCAAATACTCCACGCATTTGTCCATGTATCTGTCATGGAGGTCCTTGTCTCCAAATAACCCACTGTACTCTTTGGCACAATCTCTGTAAGCCTTCCCCTCCTCATCCTTGACAACCAGACGCACTGACTCAGCCACCGTGTTCCTGGTAAACGATCCATTCTCTTCGTCTCTCGGTACCTCAATCCCAACCTTCTTGTCCCAAAACCTAGCATTAAGCCCTTGATCATATAAGACTGGAAACATGATAAGAGGACGTCCATAATGCAGACCTTCTATGACTGAACCCCAACCACAGTGAGTCAAGAAACCGCCAATCGACTCGTGGGACAATATTTTGAGCTGAGGAGCCCAAGTTGTCCAGACAACGCCACGACCATTTGTTCGGTCCACAAACCCATCCGGTAACTTCACCGAGTCACCATCCTCACTATGTGGTGATTTCCTCAATGCCCAAAAGAAAGGCAACCCAGAAAGCTCTAACCCAAGAGCCAATTCCGAGAATTCTTCTTGACTTGGATTAACCTCACTTCCAAATGCCACATAAACCACAGTCCCCTTCTCCTGCTTATCCAACCAATCGGCGATTCTAGGGTCTTCTTGATCTTCACTGCTCTGTTGTTGTAACTGCGGTGGGAGCAGACCGGCCGGAAGCACTACAGGTTTTTGGTGGAGGTCTTGGAGCAAATCAAGCCACTCCCCTTCGATCTCTCTACAGGTTCGAACAAAATAGACCTGACAGCCTTGAATAGTTGAGGTCATACGAACCCAATCGTTAACCCCGGAATCAGAATCAGAAGCATACTTTGGTTTCACAGCATGGAACATTCTCTTGGTCTCGAAAGGCTTCATAAACTGTTTCGAAGGAAAGGGAATCCATTGGGGAATGACAGTGAATTGCTTGGGCAGTTTTCTAAGACCATAGCGGTTTATTTGGTCCGGTGATGTTGGTCCAAAGAAACATAGAGCTGAAGCGTTGAGAATACTGAACTGGGCTCGTGAGATGCCTAGTTTGATAGCTAGTGCTGGTAGCCAGTAAGGGGTAAAGTCGTTAATAATCCAATCCGGAGTGTGAGTCTCAAGGAAGTTGGAAATACCAGCTTCAAGTCCATCGTGAGCTATTTTGAGGTAGGGGATTAGGTCAACTGTTACATCCATGGTGGCCTCTGCGTTTTCGGGAAGGTTTTCGACGTGGGAAAGTGGGATTTGGACCAAATCGATCGAAGATGCTAAGTTTGGAGGGATTTTTGGGAGGCGTTGGATGTTTCTTGGGGTTGATATGAAGGAGACACGATGACCTCTTTGAGCAATGTGTTTGGCAAACTCGAGAAATGGGATTATGTGACCAAAAGCTAACCATGGAAAGAAGGCTATGTGTAGCTTCTTGGACTCTGTCTCAAAGCTCATGTTGATGAAAATACAGTGAAGAGACCCGAGCTAATTAGCTAAGAAAGAATTCGATCTACTTGTCTATGCTTCTAACTTTCCTATCTCCTCCTACTTTATATTGTAAATGTTTCTGATAAAATAATTGTACATTGCAACTATATGCCTTTGTCCAGAGGCTATCATATGAATCATTATACGACTTGAAGTTTTATATTTTAATTGGATGGTCTGCTCTGAGGACACGGCAGCAATGCTCGTCTTCTTCATCAATAAGAATTTCTGTCAACCTAATTATCAGGTAATTTGTATAAATCCTTAGCGTTTCTCTTCATGCGTCTACCAGTAGATTGTTGGACTTGCAATAAATTTCGTCCTAAAATTGAAGAAAATTCTACATGGGACCAAAATTTTCTTGGAATATATGACAATTAACCTCCACGAAATTGAACCTAGAGCTTCCACTATAGTTCTACTAATTTTTTATACAAAGGTCGGTTAGCCAATGTCTCCAACTTTTGGTTTTTCCTGGATAAGTACAAGAGGGTACGTGTTGCTGGTTCCCAAACGTAGGAGAGAAATTCATAACATAAAAGCCAAAAATAAAGGACAGCACTTGTAATTATTGAAATTGGCTCATTGTTTTTGGAAAAGATAATTTGTGTTTACAAAAGAATTTTCTCGGGTCGTACAGCGAGATCGCCGGCCAAAGGATTAGTATTCTGCTAGCTACGTTTTATGATGCTGTAGACATGCAAGTTTGATACGGCAGATATTATACCATTAACATCATATTTGCAGTGGCTCCGCCCCCTAGGCCCCCATTATTTGGTATTAATACTTGTATACTTGACGCCAGCTTACGAGTAAATTGTTTGAGGAAGAAAGGAAATGTGCTTGGTGTGTCTTAAAAGAAATATCTATTAAATGAAGTATCTTTATAAATGTACTCAGTGTTATAAAGTAGAGAGAAGATAGAGAAAGAATAGTTGGGAGGAAGTAGAAGTATATCATTCAGTCTCATTAGCCTCCTTTATATAGAGGTAGGGTTTGCATCAAAGTACATAACTAATGAGTATTTACGTGGACAGCCATATAAATAATAATATTTACAACACTCCCCCTTGGATGTCCACTAATGAATGATGATATTGGACGCGCTTATTGTTGCCTCGTTAAAAACCTTGCCAGGTAACAAAAACCCAGTGGGACAAAAATAACCCTGGTCGAAGGACAAAAAGAGCACAACGCGCATATGTCCTAGGTAGCATGCTTCTGGATGCTCCCCCTGATGAGAATCTTCCCCTGATTGTTGCAAGCCTTAATTATGTATGCGATAAGCTACATGTACCATGTATAGTGGTTTGATGTGTCTATCACTGAAGTGAGACCATGTGTGCTTTGCATATAGGGGCTCATCACAAATTTTCATACCTGCAAAGTTTAAGCAATACCAACAAAGCTAGACGATTTTCAATAAGTCTTACCTCATATAATAAGGTTAGAAACAATCTTATATGCTCAAATTCATTCACTAAGTAATAGCTAAATAATATAAAGAAATTGACACATTTAACTTTGTATAGCTTAAAACATTGAAAATCATTATGGCATGCCTAGCCATACACATCAATATCTTTGTGTATTGATATGTCTCATATAGGCTCTTCAAGAGCTCTAAATAATTCATAACTTTGCGAAAGTTAGAATATGTTGCAACATTATAATCATAATTCGAATTTGATAGTAGTCTCATCATAGTACTCATTAAGGCAATTTAGATCTCGTTGACTAGAACGAAATGAGTACATATGAGCTAGCTTTAGACTCTTTGATTCCATGAGTGAGATTCAGGCTCTTTCAACCTTTCATGGACTTGCATTTGAATCATTCATGTATTTGAATCCCTTGAGGATTTGATAAGAAATACACTTATTATGACACTTTGCTTTTAGCAATGTGTCTTCACAATATACGATGACAAAGTGCCATAAATCTCTCGTCAATATAACAGCTATATGTAACACTGTACTTATAGAAAATTGTCATTCATATAAGGGAAGAAATTCATAATCTTATGTCTCTATAAATAGACATTGTGTCACAGTGATTTATCTTCACTTTTGATAAATACCCTTTTGTAACTTGTAGGGTTAGAGGTCCAAGTATTTCATCACGTTTCAAATATTGAATTTCATTGAATTGCCTCTTTCCAATTTGGCCAATAATATACTTTGTCGACATTTATGGTGAAACGTGGTATAACGTCCATACAGCCCTTAAAGATTTTTGGTAGCTACCAAATGTAAATTATCATCGATGATCAACAATCATAGGTCCCACACATTCTTATATGCATGCATTAGCTATAATAAGCTTATTGATATTGGGTACCCATGCCACTTCTGGGGCATACATTGTCGCTTCTAGGACAATCATCTCTCATAGATGAATTATGTAGCGAATGTGGATCTTTTTACTTATAATCTCATATAGAGCATTATAGGGCTTGTATAATCTTCCCTGTTTTGGGAATTTAAAACTTTAGACCTGGTGGATATAATCCACACAAATTCACGCCGTTATTCAAATGACAGTAGTCTTTCCTCCCCCTAACGGCGGGAAGACTGTCTTATTATGACCATGCTCAAAAGATGCATTCAAAAATCTATCACTTTCTTTGGAGTGAAGGTGTTCATTGGCTGGTGGCGAACCCAAACCAAGTTTTTGGTCAAAAATGTTTTGTCCATTAGCATCAACCATATTGATTTAATATTGTATCACTAAGACATCATTTCCGAATGGCGTACTTACACCCTCTGTATGTGTAGCCATATTAGAAGCTGTGATATTTTTTAATGACATTCTCTTCAGGAGAACCATGTCAATTGGATACATTTGCATCCTACAAATCAAATGGAGTCTACATTGTTTGTATTAATATGGTTGGTCTCAAGGACTTTAACCCAAGCAGATGCCTTTGCATTTAGCATATAATTTTGTCACTTTCTTTTATCAATTCACTAGTTTTGATATTTCTCAAAGTCAAAATGAGACGGTGGATAAATATCTCAGACCAATTCATATCGTTCTTCAAGAACAATATTTCTCCCCTTATTGCAGGAGGATTGTCTCATTAAAGTGACAACTCGCAAATATGTAAATAAACAATTTGCTTGTGAGTAAGATTAGCAATCATCAAACTTGTAAGTGATTCCATGCAACATGGTAGACAAAAGATGAAGTAACCGGTCATGCCAAAATAGTGTATTTGGTTCAAGGAACTTCAGGTTCATGACATCATATGCCTTAATTTACTGCAGAAAATTCGATACAGTATATATCCGATGGCATAAAGTCTTCTCCAACCATATAATAAGCAAATAATGCAACAATATTTCAAATTCGGTAACATGATAGTAGCTCATTTGGAGCCATAGATCAAGATCTACAACTCTTGATATGGTTGTTACCTTAGCTTCAGTAAACATTAATTGTGAAATACTGATAGTTGGAATGGACCAACTTCATTTTGAACTACTGGCCAAAATGATATACTCGAAAATTTCGAGTTAAAGACTACAATCCATAATAAAAGAGTAACTTTCACTATGCCAATAATGCCTTCAGACGACACATTTCAGACGACAGAATTTTTGTTTTCTGTCGTCTGAATCTTTTAAACTTCTTTAGACGACATATAAATTAATTATGTAGTCTGAATAGCATGAGAATCCATACTATTTCACTTTTTAGTAAGTTAGAAAATTAAGACGACAGATATCTGTCGTCTGAAAGAACTGATAAATTTGCATGAAAAAGTGGAAATTTAGGACAACACTCATATGTCGTGTGAGTAAATGGAAACAAGTGGAAAATTAGGACTACATTCATATGTAGTCTGAGTAAACGGGAAACTGACAGCTAATTTGCTAATCTAAAGTATTCGATCCCTCCCTTAGCTAAAAAAGAAAAACTCGAGCTCCTTTTGCTGGGACCTTTCCCTTAGCTGAAAGAAAAAAAGAACCAACCCTAAATCTAAAAACTCGGGCTCGTTTTGCCGCCTCTGACTCTCAGCCAATCTCTCCCTCGCACGCTCGATCTCACTCTCATGAACCTTAGTCCCTCAATCCACCCTCAATCCCTTTCACCCTCTCAAGCTCACACACACTCTCATCCTCCTGCGATTCCGGCAAAGCAAGTTTGGGTATGGAAGTTTTGGGTATAGAAGTTTGGGTAAAGTAAGTTTGGTAAGTCTTCAATCTTCAAGTCTGGGTTTCTCGGTTTATTTTTTTCACTCTTCAAGCTTCATTCTTCAATCAATCGGTCTCTTGCTTTCTGGGTTTTCAATTTCATGTGTTCAATTTGCAGCAAAGCATAGACGTCCTCAAGTTTGGTTCGATTTCTGGTTCGATTTCGAATTCTTCAAGCTTGGTAAGTTGCTGCCTTTCTGGGTATTCAGTTCTTGTGTATGATACTATGAATAATGAATGATTGGTAACTGAGAAGAGTTGTATGAATATTTGTTTACTGTCTTCCTATTATTGTCTTACTGATTTGAGTGATTTCAAATTTGAGAATTTTCAATTGAGTTGTACTCTTGTATTGGTCCTGTCTGGGTTCGATTTCTTTTTGCCAGAAACTATTGGACTTTTGAAGTTTTGATATTTGGCATCTGTTTTGCCAGTTTTGAAATTGTATCCAATAATGATAGATATATTGATAGCTCAAATACTTGTTTTACCTTTGTTCTTTTTTGGTTCAGTACAAGTCCTTCATCTACTGCTCCCCCACAGTACAATTGCCCTCAAATGAGTAATCAGAATCAAGTAGCTCCACAACAAGGACTTTTATGGGGCTGCTCTGCTACATATTTTCATCAAGAAAAGGTCAGTAAGCTTGCTTTATTGCTCTTTATACAAAATTGGATAAAAGATTACGTGTTTACTAGTGCCAATAATGGAATGATAGGAATTATTTTTTTGCAGGTTTCAATTTGGGGGAAAAACTTCTCAATGGTTTGTGAATATAGCCTCTATTTTCTGTTCATGGAAGGTAAACTTTATCTTGTAGTACAATATCATCATTACCAGCTCAAGCATTTTTATGAACTGGTGTCTTGCACATGTAGCTATTAGAAACTGTGTTTGAATGTCTTTATATCGCTGTGTTTGGTGATTTTGTGCACTTCCAATTTTAAAAGATTATACCAACCTTTGACTATTAGTTCCCCTTTTTGTTTCCTTCAGTTCTTGAAAAAGGTTGAAATGCTGACTCATGAACTTTGACACGACTCTTTTATGAACAGGTGGTAAGGGTTGTAAGAGCTAATCCACTAATGCTTGCAGCACTTGCTGCAATTACTTTGGCATGCTTGGTTCATCCAGGTTTGGGTCTACTTGTTCTCTTGCTCTCTCATGCTTTGTGCTGTCATACTGCTCTTTGCAGGTATGTCCCAACTTCGATTGCCATGTGGACTTGGACGAGTTATAAATATATTTTCTGTCCATTTATTGTATTCTTATTTTATATAAGTTTTTATTATTGTTTCTTGTTGATGCATAAAATTGTAAACTTCATGAGTCATTTCCTACAGTATCTGAAAAAAAAAATTGATCCTAAAAGAATATCAGCTTGTTATTCTTTTGCTTCATCCCTTTGAAAATGTTAATCTTATTTTGTTTACAATATGTCATGTCATCTCCATACCATTCATGTGCAGGCTACAAAATTTGTTCATCTAGTCTCCCTGTATTAGACAAATACTATGTTAATTTGCATACTAATCCAGTTGTGTACCTTCTGCGCTATCCCTATAGTTGCTAAATTTGGTGCAATTATAGGAAAGTAAGATTAAGTTGCCCTGGTAATGAATTACTATATTACAAGGGAAACTTAAATCTTACATGGTTGCCTCTCCTTGTTTCTGTTTTACTTGAACAATTTAGCTAATCAGTTTTACATACTCTGTGCACCTGCTTTATATGACTGAACTATGGCTTTGTAACAGTTATGTGTTATCTACACATGCTCTATCAAGTCCATTCCAAATAATGTAATTTATTCTGAGATTTGCAAAATTGGTGCTAGGTGCTGGTATTTTTTCTCACATTTGGTTCTCTTGGAATATAGAATAATGGAGCGCGAGAAGCAGCTTAGCATACTTTATCAAAAACAAGGTCGTGCGACCCAGTTTCCAAGTCCATCTATTAATTTATTGTTTTGATATTCATTGAAATATGCACTAGTATAGCTTTCAGATTATCTTTGTAGTGAAATCAGGATCTGTGTTATTTTGTTCTTTTCAAGAAGCAGCTAGAGCAATTGACTCATTGCAAAATTCATGTTGCTATTTTGCATTCTGTTATCCAAAGAGGGCATGGCCAACCATTTCAGATCCAGTGCTATATATTGGCAGGGTTGAGTGCACCATCTTGCTGGGATATACTGTGCAATAGTTACACTCAAGTGAGGATCATTTCTGACTCTTTTAGCAACCTTATGAATTGTTACTTTATATTTTGTTTTGTCTAAAGTAGTGTAATATGTGTAATGTGAGAAATCTAACTTTTACCAACTAATAGCCATAGGTCGGAACGATTAAAGAGAGCCCTTTCCTTAGCTGAAAGAAAAAAAGAACCAACCCTAGATCTAAAAACTCGGGCTCGTTTTGCAGATTTGGTTTCTTTTTTCTTTTTGTTCGTATTTTTTCTCATTTAGGGTTGTATGATAATTGTTTGAGTTGATTGTTAAGTCTGTTTTGTTCCTTGATGGATTAGTGGAGATGATTGACATGTTGGTGTCTGAATTTTAGGGATACTGGTATTGGGATGACGAAGGAGGAACTCATTGACTGCCTTGGTACCATTGCTCAGACGGCTCTGAAGGTCTCTCTCATAATGCATTGTTTTGCAGTCTACTGAATCTTGTTTTTGTTTATTGATGCTTTTGAATCTGATCTTTGTGCTTATATCTTGTTTGGAAAATAAGGATCTTGGTGCAGACAACGGTTTGATTGGTCAATTTGGTGTTGGGTTCTATTCTGCTTTTCTTGTTGCTGACAAGCAGGTGCAGTTTTGGTTTCACACTTTTTTTAGTCTTATGCCTTGTAAAAACTATCTACTCATGGTTGAGCTTCTAGTCTGGATGACTGTCTTGAGCAGTAGCTCTTATGTGATTAGGGTAGAAACTGATCCAGAAAATATCATTAGCCGTGGGATGCAGATCAAACTATATTTAAGGGTACCTTACCTCCTTCATTTCTTATTTCATGACATTTGTTCATTTTGCATGTGCCTGTGTTGTTTGTTGGCCAATGAATGTGTGTTCAATTCTTTTTTTCAACACTATGTCTGGATGGCCATCTTATATTTTTCTTCTTGCAGCCTGATGACAAGTATGAGTTCTCAGAGCCTGCCCGGATCCAGAGTTTGGTAAAGAATTACTCGCAAATTTTTCCAACATCAAATTTTTCTAAAAGAACTGTTGTATTATTCACTAAAGAAGTTAATGTTTGTGGATTTGGAAAGACAAACTCCTAGACTGGTGTCTTGCACAACATGAACTGAATACGACTTTAAATAGTGGATTGTGGAACAATTGCTGCTACAATAGTCAAGTTTCTGTTTTCAGATTACATGGTCTTTATTTTCTTACCTTCATTTTTTCCCCCTGAAATAGACTTGTAGAATTGGCATGCATTGGATTCCTCCTTTGGTTTTTGTTTATACATTTTGATTTTGCTGTTATATTGAAGTTTACATTTGTTATCTATTTCGAATGCAATTGTTGGAAATGTAAAAGTTATTAGAACCTATTGTTTGTTTATTTGTCTTTAGTTTTTATAATAGTGCTTTTGTGTGAGGACCATATTGATGTAGTTAAATTAATTAATTATAGTTTGCAGGGGTTGATGTTAAACAAGGAAGGGTATGCTTCTATAGGAGGTGGTTCACCCTTGTGTAAGATGACAGATGAGCAGGTAGATATAATGCGGCTGAGTCTGTTCTGTTCATGAATTTTTGTGGTAAAAAGTTTTTTACTACGTGATATACAGGCAAATGCACTGAAAATGGCTTTGGAATCAAAGGACATGCCGGTGAATGTCTATGTGGGAATGTGGTACTGGTTCCCGTTCATTGAGGAAGCAGTTCATCAAGTGAGTGTTCTAAGTCTTGTAGAAATAATGTGTAATGACTAGGTTGGTTGTAGAAAATATATTGTCCATCAGATAACCAATGAAGTTTGCATTTTGCAGCTTCGGGACTCAACAAATACATGTAACCCTTTATATGACTGCAATTGCTTCCCAGTCCACTTTGGTGCAAAAACCTATTGTCAAGGTACTTAACTTACACTTTGATGCATGAGAGGCCTTTCAGTATTGAATAAATTGGTCTAAGTTCATCGCCTTCGTTTGATGTAACAATTGCAGGTCTTACCAGAAAATGGCCTGGAGGTTAGGTTATCAGGGTCAGGAGTAACAGGGAGCCCTCCTACAACTGTCACCCACAATGTTGAATATTGATTGGAGATGTAGGGTTATTCTTTACTGTAGTGCGTACTGATATCCAATTTATGCTACTGATGGAAATGTACTTTGGAAATGTACTTTGGTGGGTTAATTTATGCAATGTACTTTGGTGGGTTAATTTATGCAATGAGGAATTGATCTTATAATTAATCTGCCTTTTTGATGACTACTGTATAGAAACGTGAAGTTTTATTTTCTATCAGACAACATAAAACTGAAGTTCAATTGATTATCAAACAACAGAAATGCGAAGTTTTATTTTCTATCAGACGACATAAAAACTTAAAACTGTGGTTGGAATACAAAACAGACGACATAAAAATAAAGTCTTACAACTATTTAGACGACAGATGAGCATATTTTCTATCAGACAACATAAAACTGAAGTTCAATTGATTATCAAACAACAGAAATGCGAAGTTTTATTTTCTATCAGACAACATAAAAACTTAAAACTGTGGTTGGAATACAAAACAGACGACATAAAAATAAAGTCTTACAACTATTTAGACGACAGATGAGCATAATTTACCCAATTATAAGTGATTTACAAACAACAATTAAATGTCGTTAAAAATGCATTCAAACGATAGATTGTCAAACAAGTCTTTATTTTGGTAACTTCAGACAACATATATATGTGTTCTTATTTGTTTTCAGACGACAGAGGTTTTATTAAAACTGTAGTTTGTACCTCATTTCAACAACATTAATATGTCGTTGTATGTGATTAATAACTACAGAAAGTTCCAAATCCTTCAAAGTTGGGTTGTTCAGACGACAGAGCCTTACGAAACTTCTGTAGTCTGAGTGAGAACAGACGACAGAGGATATCTGTCGTCTGATGCCATAAGAGATGACAGCTGGATAGACTACAGATAATTTGCATATCAGACGACAGATATCATCTGTCGTCTGAAGCTATTATTGGCATAGTGTTTATTACGTGGAGAACCTCAAGTTCACTTGTAATTAAGGATCAAGGAACTACAGGTTCTGATCTCTTTTAATTACAAAAATTCACGATCAAAAATTTGGGGTATACTCATACTCATTCGTCATAAACCAACTGTTAAATATCTGCTTACTTTTAAATTGATGTCAAAATAATCCCCTCAAAGCTTCAGGTTTGAGGTTGTCCCAGATTAAAACTTTATGATAAATTGTCTATATATTCACTCGAGACTTATGGCTCGAGTCTGCACAATTAGAACTTCAGGTTCTAAGGTGGAATGCTTTAAGCAAACATAAAGAAGAATGTATCAATCGACATATGAAAATTACTCGAAACTTCTAGTTCGAGTTGACATAAAGTCAAATAAACTATGAATGACTTATATGTGTAATCGAAGCTTCAGGTTCGAATATTTTTTCTATGAACTGCAAGTTCTAAGATTTCGTAATTTGAACTTCGGGTTCAAATAAATTTGGTGCTCGAAACTTCAGGCTCGAGGTGACTAAAGTGAATCTTCAAGTTCACTTTTAACTAATTTATATTTTATACTCAAAACTTCGGGTTTGAGTTTTACTGTTAGAACTTCAAGTTCTGCTATGAAATTTTGAACTTCTGGTTCAAAAATATTACACTCAAAATTCATATGTTCGAGGTATAGGACTGCTGGTCCGTATGAGTAACAAAAAAAATAGTTAATGAAAGAAAAGAAATTAATACATAGCGAGCAAATAAATAATAATGGAAACTTCTGGTTCCAGTAATGAAGAGAATACACAGAACTTCTGGTCTGGTTCATGAAAATCTTCTATCTGTTTTCAAATTGCACAAGAAAGCAATATTGTCTTCTGGACAAATTCTCTTTATAAAAAAAATATGTAGTCAAGAGGCTTCTGGCATTGACTTAGTCTCCATCCTCAAACTACAGCTTCTGGAGGTGGTTTGAACCCCATTATAGAAAAAAAAATTAGAGGAACTTCAGACCCTCTTATAATTGGGGATTAAGATGAGTTTATATAACGTTGAGGATCTTCTGGCCCTCGTTTATTGCATAAGTAGTGAGGAACTCCATGTCGTAATTTCTCATTGTATAATTCTGGAGGAACTTCAGGTCCTCATGTAATCGAATCTAGAAACATGAAGTTTTGATCAATTGTGATTACAGAATAAGGTGGTCAGATCAAGCAATAAATCAATAAAACAAAGGTTAAAATAAAGGTATTGATCAGTTAAGCTCACCCATACCGGCCTTGTAGACCAGTGGAAAACTAGTCCACTATTTCTGGAATAATCAATTGTTTTGATACAGAACCAAACAAATTTATTTCCTCACCGCAAGTCTGCAACAGTTATCAACTGTGTGTTCTATCAACCAATTTGGTTAATAACTCCGTTGTGTACGACTTAACATTGCATATGTAAAAAGATAATCAGTAACAAAGCATATATGAATTAAATAATCGATATGCTGTAGTATTGAAATATATATATATATATATATATATATAACTCCTTCTTTTCGAACATAAAAATGTATGCTCAATTGGACCATGGGATAACATTTGTGAAGCATAAATCAGGGATGTATCTTCAGCGGTATAATTAATTAAAACTAATCAAAATTTACCCGGCATTGAAGTAACTTACCAGCCTTGCCTGAACCAATAAATGCTAAACCTTTCTTTGTAGGAAACAAAACTAATCGATAATTGAAACTGCAATTATGGTCACATGCCCATTTTAGATGTATAGGAGATAAAAACGAATCATGACTATCCAAACGGGATTGATATGTTATTAAGTTTTAGTAAAACATCAAAACGTTTAGTCTATCATGCATCTAGTAAAACATGCTAGATATTCGCATCTGTATATGGGAAAATCAAAAATACCCCTTGATATGATAAGTACCATACCTATTAGAACTCGCAATTTACTTGTTTACAAAATGAATGGATATCATGGAAAGATGGATGACATAAGATAATCTGGGATCAAACGGTTGTGAAACAAGATGCCCATATAATAAAACATAATCAGAAAATAGATATGAAACCACATAGAGTTCTCGGTGATTTTTAAAATTGCATCACCCAATATGTATGTACTCATCCTCGTGATTTAAAAAAAAAGATCATATCAATAGAAAAACAAATAAGTAAAACTCGTAGATCATGAATCTTGGTTAGAAGTAACAACATTGCACCAAGAACTCTTTGATCATCATAGAGTTTATAAGAAAAAATTCTTTTAGAGCAGAGCGTGCTGATAACGTGTTATAAAGTAGAGAGAAGATAGAGAAAGAATAGTTGGGAGGAAGTAGAAGTATATCATTCAGTCTCATTAGCCTCCTTTATATAGAGGTAGGGTTTGCATCAAAGTACATAACTAATGAGTATTTACGTGGACAGCCATATAAATAATAATATTTACAACACTCAGCAAATATTTTATATTTAATAAATTTATAAAATTTCTAATTTCTAATTACACTTTTCTTATAATACATTTTTCTTTAATTAAATCCAGCAAAACTCATACACCTGACGAAGAATACCAAACATCCAGCAGACTCCCACGTTCTTATGAGATGAAGAATACCAAACTTTGTCAATATCAACCTTCTTGATTTGGTAAGACCGATGAATACCCAGTCTCGAACTCAAGAATTTCTCTATTTTAGACATCCATTGTACGTGAGATAATTAACACAAGAGTCATTTCGTGCCATTCTCATCCCACATTTATTTAAACTCTCAAAAAAAAGGTGGCCTTAGCCCACTTTTTTTTTTATTGGTAGTGTAATGATCATTCAGTAAGAAGATTGATCTGATACTACAGAATCACAAGCCACGAGTAATTTGTTGTGAAGGACAACTAGCATAGTTGAGATGTTATCTCAAGTGCAAGTTACTCAGGCAAGCCTCTCACTGCCAAATCAGCATAGCCTACAACACTATGACTGCAACAAGTAAACACCTATTAAGAAAAATAAAAAAGAGCTTGCTGCTAGAGATACAATATAATTTGGGATTGGGAATTCATCATCCGTTCTATTCATCCACAACAAGTAAACGCCCTATTCATCCGTCTTATCAGATTAAGAAGGTCCACATCAACAAAGTTTAGTATTCGATCTTCATCTTAGAAGAACAAGTGAGTCTGCTGGATGTTTGGTAATCTTCTTCATGATGTATGGATTTTACTGGGTGTTTGGTATTCTTTATCAAGGTACATGAGTTTTGTAGGGTGTACTTGGATACTTCTTGAATACATGTAGAAAGACCCTTATATGAATTTTGAAGTATTTTTTCTAGGTTTGCCAAATGATAGTTAATGTTTTTGTATCTACATGTGTATTTGCAAGCATAATTAGCAATAATGAGCCACGCTCATTGTACCGCCAGAAGTACCAACTCCCACCAAAGGAGTGACCTACCGAAACTGAAAATGCTGATTAACTTCTACAAAACTGCTGATCTAACTTCTGTTTAGTTTGTGAAATGCAGAAGTATGATCTTAGACTTGGGCCTGTCTTTCTTCAACTATTTTGTCATCCCTTATGAACCTTTTACGAAGACAATTGCGACTCAAAACGAGAAAATATATAGACGATGATACCCTAGATCGAACGATTCAAGTTGGAGCTTTAACTCCTCATTTCATCTTTACCTTGGTTCACAAGAAGGTTCATTAATTGCTCTCACATCATTCAAGTTAGGGTTTGTCGAAATAAATGATTAATGTGTTTTGGGGATTACTTTTTGCATCACTAGGGTTTTTCTTAGAAAGCTTAGGGTTGAAGTATTGGTTATTATTACTAGTAAAAGTTTTTCTAGCTGAACCTGACAAAATGGTTTGCCTAGCATTTGAGCCCCGGATCACCCTCCAGCCTCTTCACCTCGACCAGTCTAGCGGCAAACTCCCGCTGCAGGATCTCAGCCTTCTTCTCCTTGGCGGCCACCTGATCCTGTAGCAAGGACATGTCTTGCTCCAGCTTGGAGACATGATCATTCCGTTCCACGTCCCGCTGGACGGCCACTGCCAGCTTGCCGTGAGCATCCACGGCATCACAATCCGCCTTGGCCAGCCGCCGCTCCACGTCCGCCAGCCTGCCCTTGGCATCCCCCAGCTCTTTCTGGAGACCCTCGATTTCCTCCCGGAGCTCTCGCTCAACTCCAGGCTGCTTAGACGCCACCACGAACATTTCGTGCAGCCCAACCGACAGATGACCAAAGGCCGAACTGAAGGGCGATTAGTCAATAGCGGCTGGGCACGAAATCCCCGCTAGCCCGCCAAACCTGAGCCGCTCGCAGAGATGATAAAGAAATTCCCGCTCACGGTCAGTCAGAAACTCTGCGTACGCGGCGAATGAATCCAGGTCGCTCGCGAGCACCTCTTTCTCAGCAGCCACTAGCGCTTTGGGAGGAGCTTGTCTAGCCTTCTTCTGTTGGTGGGCCCCGATGGTCTCCGCATCATCCTCTTCTTCCTCATCAGCGGAGTCATTTTTTTGGCGCTTCCGCTAAAGCACCCTTGTGTTCCCAGCAGCAGGCCTTGATCCCTCCACCGGCTGCACCAGTTTCTCCTTCCCACGCCGAACGGCAGCCTCTTTCTGTGGCTCGGTTGCAACAGCATCCTTTCTCCCGCCCACACCGGCCCCCTCCTGAACTACGGGCATGCCGTCACCACCAAGATGGGAATGGTGCGGCATCGGTAGCACCACAGGAACCTCGGACGGGCCTAGCGCCAGCGTTTCCGGGTTCACAACTGTTTGCTGGGCGGCCAGCCCGGAAGCATACATGGTCTCCAAGAAGTTTTCAATCTCGACACGATCCATGGCTTTAGCAAAGGCGTCACGGCTCGCTTTGTTACCTGGCGGAGTTTCTACAAAAAACAACAAACCAGTCAGCCTGAGACAATCGGATCAAAGAAAAGGTGTGACGGACATTGCTTACCAACGTCACGAGTCAGTCGTAGATCAACCAATAACTCCCACCCAGTAAGGAGACGAAAATCCAGCAAGTTACGATTCTGCCAGTAACCTCTGATGCGTGCCACGCGACACTCTTCTTCTTGAGTCAGGTTATAGCGCAACCCCACTGCACAAAAAGTGTAATTGTCAATAGAGTACAAGGCCATATATAAAAAAAAAAATATATATATATATATATATACCGCCAGTTGTGTTCAGCGGAGACCGACAAACAACCTCGGATAAGCTGAAACTCCGACTTAATTCTAAACGTCGACTCCCCCTCGATGGACCCCTCCTGATATTCCCAACCCTCCGTAGCAACACAGAACGTACCCCACCAGTAAGACATGGAATCCCTCAGGTTCTCGATCAGCTTGGGTGCTCCCTGGCGGCGACTCAGGTTTACCTGCCCTCTGCAACCTTGGCGCTTCACATACACCAGTTCGTAGAAGTACAGCACCTCTGCCACAGTTGGTCCCTCGCAACCAGACAACCGCCATAGCGAGTTCAGTGCCAGCATCAACCACCACATGTTGGGGCAAATTTGCCCAAAAGCAATGCCAAACTCGCACACCAAGATTTTAAGGTTTGGCACCAGCGGGAAGGTCACTCCCTGGAGGAATATCGCCTTGTGCACGGCGGAAAACCCCGCTAGAAGAATCGAGGCCTTCTCGTCCGCCGACGGCGGACGCAACTTCACCACGCTTGGCAACCGGAACGCCCGCTTCACCCGGTTGATGCCGGAAACAGTCATCCGCCCTCCCACCTCATCAACAGGGGTGCCGTCCTGGAGGACCCACGCTGACTCAGCATCCTCCCTAGCCAACTCTCCCCTATCACCGAAACCACTGGCGGCACTGTTACTTGCTAACGCTCATCACGCATATGTTGGGCAGCGGCAGCCTCCCCTGCCATAGTACTCTCTGGACGCGAAGTACGACCCATAGCTATTTCCCAGGGTATGGTTTGTAGCGGCTCAACCTCTAGCGGTTCTGGCAGTGAGGTTCCTGCACGGGCAGACGGACGTAACAAGTCAATAAAAATTCTATCCGCCGCGCTGAATGACACGTCAGACCCGGAGTCCTCACTGCTTGAAATCTCTATGACGTTAGCCATCCCAAACCCTAAAACCCAAATCAGTCAATTCACACAAGATCTAACCTATCCTCAAATCAGTTTTCCCCAAGAACATCAAAGACAGTAACCCAGAAAATGCCAAACAAGAACAAACACATACTCAACCCAGATTCGACAATCTAGCAAATCCCTAAGCCCCAACTCTCTGCCGAACACAATAACCCATCCCCAAGACCCACTTTACACCCCCAGAACACATCGGGGAAGAACAATCACACACAAAAAAAAAAAAAGACAAGAAAGAAGAAACCCAAAAGCTAGAAACTCGCCATAGCAGAAATCCAATAAAACAGGGAGGAGGTTCAGGGTACCAACCTCAAAGGTGAAATCTCTGGTGAGATCGTGAACGTTTGTCCTCAGTGCAGGAGATCGTCGTCCGTCCAAATGTGATAACTCCAAGAAATCGCCCAGTTTTCTTCTCGAATCTCAGACGCACAGAGCTTGAAGACGATGAGTAGATTTTGAAGCTTTAGCAAAAGTGTCAAATCTCACTAAAGTTCCTTCCCTTTTATGTCAACGTCAAGCAATTTTACGCCGTCCACTGAAAAACAACATCACATTCCAGCCGTACACGTGTCCCACGTCTCCACTTAGTCTCCGGATTAACCGAGGTGTCGCCTCGGTTACAAAATCCATAATTTCTCGCATTAACGGCGAGGAGATGGCTAGGCTAAGGAGACACGCCTCCACACGCTAACCCACTATAAGTTAGCCACGTGTCCACCACCATTAGACGAAGCGTCTAGAGGAAGTAACCACTTGGGAAGAAATCGCCAATCGTTCGAAGTCTCCGCCAAGCGAAACCCTGCTAGCAGAACTTCTCACTAGTCACCTTCCAAGTGACGAAGTCTCCGCCAAGCGAAATCCTGCTAGCGAAACTTCTCCCTTGCCGCCTTCCAAGTGGTGAAGTCTCCGCCAAGCGAAACCCCGCTAGCAGAACTTCTCCCTTGTCCCCTTCCAAGTGACGAAGTCTCCGCCAAGCGAAACCCCGCTAGCGGAACTTCTCCCTTGTCACCTTCCAAGTGATGAAGTCTCCGCCAAGTGAAACCCCACTAGCGGAACTTCTCCCTTGCCGCCTTCCAAGTGACGAAGTCTCCGCTAGTGGAACTTCCACTTGTCAACTTGCAGAAAAGGCAGCCTCCGCTGCACTCAACACCACTGACAGAACTCCCTTTCCACATTGCAAACAGTGTACTTTGCTGAGCTCAACACTGCTCAATAAAATATCTCCAAGCACGTCTACCCGACGATGCTTCCTGCTACAACCAGCGGGGGGATATCCGCTAGCGGCGAATCCTGAGGCTACGCCTCACTCTGACAGTGACCACCATGCGGGCTACAGTCAGATTGTCCCTACGGGACATGGGACTCGTCAACTGTCTGCGACGGCCCTGATCAGGTACGTTGACCCCCGTCACTTGGGTACTAAAGATTGGGCTCGCTACCCAACACCCTCTGCTCCGTGCAGCCCCCCCCCCCCCCCTCAACAAACAATTTGTGACCATCCGGAGGTCCGTCTTGGCTAGGGAGTGGGGGACTCCCTGGCGGGCCTAGCAGGGGCCCACCCGAAAGGGTATATAAAGAGTTCGCTCAGTAAATCCATGGTTAAAAACGCACTGACGCTAATTATGCTTTTGCAAGTGTAACGGAGGTAACACTTCACACCGTCGATCAATTCCCCAACCAAGATTGCCCTTCTTGACTGGGGACTTAGGGGACTTGTACCTACATGTGCATTTGCAAGCATAATTATCAATAATGAGCCACGCTCATTGTACCGCCAGAAGTACCAACTCCCACCAAAGGAGTGACCTACGGAAACGCAGCCAGGGGGGCTTTCGCCTGAGCCCCGGATCACCCCCAGACCACCACTGACGCGCCGCCACGCGCCGCCAAGATAGCATCAGAAGCTCCAGACACTGGGAATCGAAGCACATCAGTCCCACATCGAAAACAAGAAGAAGGTCAACCTTCTCCTCACCTACAAAAGGTTCTCTCCTCTCTCCTCATTGAGGACACATGATTACTACTCATTTATTGTTATGCTGCATATATGCATTGACTGACTTAGGCATCGGAGAAGTGAAGACCACCGAACGCAATCTCCCTCTGATGCCCTGTCTCTGGTGTGACAGCTAGCAAAGGCCATCAAGTCCTCAGAGTAGCGGTCCACCCACCGGACCTGCGTTAAACAAAAGATCGGCTACCGCCGGACTTTGAGCATTAACAGTTTTGAACTTCCGATAACTAATTAATTAACAAGATTTTTTTTGTCACAAATTTCTATCGGCACACTCCCTACAGTAAAATCCTTATAAATGAATAATGTTGGGCTACAAATTATTACTTTGAAGGAGTTATTATATTATCAACAAATGAATCATTTATTCATTATGGGTAAATGAATATTTATTTTTTTTATTTTTGAAACAGGATAAATGAATATTTATTATTTTATAGAGAGATGATCAAGGTCTAGAAGACAGTTGTGCTCTACTAGATGTTCCTTCGAAAGATGTATTTCATGCAGTGATAACTTTGAATAACTACTTGCTACGAAATGAAGAAAACCATACCGAATTAAGTGCATGCATTGCAGAAAATTAAGGAAGATGATCAATTCGGTTAGATACAAGAAAAAAGCAATGGACTACAAAATTAAGAATATTTTGAGAAAGAGTTAAATTGAGAAAATAGAAATTGTTAAAGTTCCTTAATTTGTATTATGAATTTTTATTTACTACTTCATCAATTATTAATATTTTTTGTGATTTTTATGTATTTTATTAATATTACTTTATATATTTGCTGGGTCCTTAAGAATGTCTAGAAAAATTATTATCTTATGCATTTTTTGTAATCTATTTCTTTATTCAATAAATTTGTTCCTAAATAACCAGACCATTGTATAACTAAAATATTTTTTTAATTGAAAACTGAACTTATTAAGGGTGCGGTTATTGCCACCCTTTCATTTACTTTATTCA
Source organism: Rosa lucieae (assembly GCA_024704745.1). Lineage (NCBI taxonomy): Eukaryota > Viridiplantae > Streptophyta > Magnoliopsida > Rosales > Rosaceae > Rosa > Rosa lucieae. Next base: position 20,921,461 of record CM045493.1, on the reverse strand, counting down.
CTCTACTTGCTCATTACACCCTATTAATTTCAATTATTAAATTTACTTATGTAACACATTTTTCTTTCCAGAAATATCCTTATATGACATATCTAATTTAAAAAAAAAAATTAACAAAAATCTCTCATTTAATTTATACAAATAACAAAACTAAAATATATTAAATTTTTCTAATAAAATCATAATCTGATTTACTTCCATTTTCTTTCAGTTTCAATGTTCGTCTATTTTAATATATATCAAAAGATTAGTAAGTTGACGAGAGTTTCTAGTAGGGCCTTTAAATCTGCTCACTTAACCTCACTCTATTATGAATTATTAAATGACATATATAACCTACTATAAAATGACTATTAGGGACAATAATTATATCAAAAAAATGATTATATTTATTTTCTCTAGACTTTTCAATTCAATAATATTATATTGCATTCTTTATTATTTTCCCTATCTATTTTCATTTTCCAATTTCACTACATACTGATTAAAGCATTCATATATATATTTATTAAGAAATAAAACTATGATTAAGATAAAAATGTATGATATGCATATTGAACGCATATTGGTCAGGGAGAACAAAATAAATTGTAGGGTTCTTGACCAAAAGCACCAAAATTGTCTAAAGTTATCCCACTTACCCCAGCAAAATATTTTTATTCTCACTAACCCAATTTAGACGCAAATGACAAATGTACCCTTAGCCTAATTAAACACCTATATCAATGCCACTCAATTCCCTCTGTCCAACACGATGCACTCCCCCCCCCCTCCCTTCACTTCAGCATGATTGCGGCAGATCATCTCCCTTTCTCCTCCGGCTTCGGCGATCGACCCATGCCGTCTCCCTTTCTCTTCCCGAATCTAACGATCGACCCAAGTTGTCTTTCTCTCTCCTCCGGCTCCGATGATCTACCCAAGCCCTCTCTCTCCCCCCTCCGGCTCCGGCCCTCAACCCAGGCCGTCTCCACTCACTGTTCTTCCCGGCCAAGTCGCCTTGCTCGTGCTCTGAAGCTCAACCGCGACGCGAAGAACATCTCATTATTCTAGGCTGTGACTGTATCTCCGATTCCAAGCAGTGGTGAGCCAACCCGACCACTCTTCCCTCTTCCAGCTCCAATGGCTTTGATGACGTCGACTGCGACTGCGACAGAGCTAGGTACTAGGTAGGACTAATTGATCATATCCAATTGGGTAGGAAGGTTGGGTTTTGAACCTGGAATACTTGACTGAGTTGACTCTGTTTAGTTTTCGGGTCTTGGAGCACAAAGTGATATAAGATCATATTCCAATAAAAGACTTGGTTGTCACTTGTCAATTTGTCTAGTTTTTGGATCATTAGGTTACAAAATGATGTTCTACCATTATTTATATCCTTGAGTTTCGTTTTTTTGATCAAGCATGCATATCCTTGATTTTCTGCCATTACAGAACGTATTCATTTCCATTTTTTTTCTTTCTTTTGTAAGTAAACTTGTGGGCAAAAGGCCTAGAATGAAAGAAAAAAGGAAAAAAAATGTTTTATCATCTCGTAATAGATGTTTATTGGGGGCCGATAGTCGGCTATTGGGGGACAATAGACGTTTTGAATTAATGTAATCTCCTTGTTTTTTTTTCTGTAATCAAAGTTTTATTTGTCTAAATTTAGCGAGATTAGTTCCCATTTTGGTGACTGAAAGTTCTATTGGGGGGCAATAGACGTCTATTGGGGGGCAATACATAGCTGATAGTCGTCTATTGGGGGGCAATACATAACTGATAGTCGTCTATTGGGGGGCAGTACACTTCTATTAGGGAGCAATAGACGTCTATTGGGGGGCAATAGACCTCTATTGCCCCTCTATTAGGGGGCAAAAAAAATTTCCGGTTAGATTTTCAGCAAATTTTGGTGGGTGGCGGCAGGTGACCGGAATCCGGCAAATGTTGGCCAAATTCCGGCTGCCGGTGATCGGGCTCCGACAAAGTCTCCTATGGTTTATCTCTCTCTCTCTAAGTTTCAAAGGGTTGAGGGTAAAATGGTATTAAAAAGAATTAAAAAACAAAAAAAAAAATCTTAATGGGGTATTAGGGAAGACCTCTTTAGAGTGTTTTGGGTAAAAGGGAATTAAAAAAACTTAATGGGGTATGTGGGAAAAAAATCTCTAAAAATGGGGTAAATGGACAAAATCCCTAAATTGTATTATGCCCTAAATCTAAATCTATCCATTATATTTGTAAAAAGAAGAACAAGAAAAAAGAGCTAGCAAATAAAAAATATTTTATAATTAATCATAAGGTACAGAAAATAGAGAAACATTAAGAAAAAATGATTAATCTTTATTTTTTTTAACAGCTAAAAAAGAAAAAGTATTTAAATAAAAAATCACATAATAGTTCATGTTATTTTATTTTTATTAATTTTTAAAACTAAATACTTTGTGTTTGATTTTTTTTTATTGGATAAGAGATTTATGTTGTCTGATTAAGGAATGGAGATGTAATTAAGATTTATAGAGTAATTAAATCATTGAAATGACTAAGTTTTTTTTATTATAAAGATCTTAGTTTGTTTGTAAATTAATTATATGAGTGAGGTTATTTGAGGAACTTTAGTGAGGTTTAATGAGTAAATTTAGTATTTGAAAATTTGATAGGAGGTGTAAAAAGCATAGAGGTTAAGTGAGTAAATTTGGAGGTTCCAATAGAAAAACTTATGAAAAATTATAGAGGATATGATAGATTGATATATATATATATATATATATATATTTTTACTTTTAGTGTTCATAAAGAATATTGTAAAGATTTTGATGAACTTAGCACTAGCGCTGTCAATTTCGACACGACCCGACAACACGACTCGAAACTCGCACGAAATAAAGCGGGTTGAACCCGCACTATTAAAAAGCTAGTCGGCAGCGGGTCAACCCATCATGACCCATTTAATACACAGGTCGGCCACGAGTCAACCCTCTAACACGAAGTGAACCCGTATAACCCGATTAGGCTATACTTCTTCTTGAAATTTTGAACGTTGGGAGTATTTGATCCTAGGATTGAAAAATTTGAAATATTTTGCTTCATCATTATTGGATTTAATTATTTATGAATTATATATAATTATTTATATTCCTCGTCTTATGAAATTTTTAGTGAATTTAATCAATTTATGCATGTTTTTAGTTAAATGAGTAGTAGTGTTAACCCTTAAATGAGTCATTTTGACCGACACGACACGACCTATATATTAAATCGGTTAAGCGGGTTGGAAATTGGTAACCCGTTTAATAAATAGTTTGGGTTTGGGTTTAAATTTTCGACACGATTAATAAATGGGTTGGGTTTGGGTTTGTCTCTTGTGACACGACATATACCTTGCCCCGACATGAACCCAACCCGACACGACCCATTGACAGCCCTACTTAGCACTAATGGTTTTGTGAATTGGATAATGAATTAACCATGAGGAGAAAACAAAAAGACAAAAAAAAATAAGTAATAAATTCAAATTTGGGTGGAGAAGAAGAAGATAAATGTTATCCAATGAGAAATTAAGTAGTCTTTGCATGTATTTAATTAATTAGTTATGTATTTAGTTTTCTTTATAAATTTAGATTTTAGAAAGTTAGTGTACTTATTAGTCATTTTGCATATGATGAACTAAAAAAATGGTAAGATGACAATAACTGCACCCTTTTATTAATTCAATGATGGATACATAAACGAGGTAAGGACCCATAACAAAGTCTACTCATCTACATCAATGATCTTATGGAGCTACGAAGACCCAACTTCTTTGTAAGACATACCCTGCACCATAATCAACGCCCATGTTGCCAATTTGTGTGAAACCCGGTTTTGTCTCGTGTACATGTTTCAATGATATACAACCTCACTTAGATCCAAGCTAGGCAACGCTAATGCATTGATAACATTAAGAGCGTCACCGACGATCCTTACACTGTCCATTCCAAGTTGTTTAAAAAACGCAATCCTCTCCACAAAGCCAAATTAAGCTTCAGCCCATGTTGGCTTGAGCGCAGCAGAGACTGGTATTGGCAACGCCCCAATGTAAGTTCCTGCTTCCCTGTTTTCTTTATTAAACTTCAATGCTATTTGCTTTCTAATTAACAAGACACTATAATAAAATTTTGAAATTCTTCAACTTAGAGACTACTGTTTGTTTAGATCCATAAATTATAATACATCAACATAAATGGGTCACACGAGACGAAGACAAACTTACATTAAAAAAATATGATATACTTTTGGACTCGGAAAGGAAAGACTAGCCTAAATTAGGTTTTAATTTCAAACACTATTTATTTTTATTAATAAATACAACATTTTGAAAATGTCTTTGATGAGTGGGAAATTTATTGTTCTTAAGATATTGGCCAACTCACGTACTGGTTTTGGTTACGGTGGATGAGAATGCATGGGAAGGCTTATAGGGATGGCAACATTTAGAGAAAGAGTTTCAAGACAAATACATGAACAGAACGGTGTGTGTCATTAAATAAAGAAAAGAGCGAAAAATGTGAAAGCCATCCTTATTGCCATATATTGTAGACAAAGGGATATGATATATAGGATATTTATTGAATGTTTCCTCAAGTTGAAAGTTAGGTCCCAGCTGCTAAAGGAGGACAATTTATGATCATATGAACGAGAAGAGGAAGAAACTTTTTGGTGTATCAGTCTAGCTATCAGAGATTGCCGACCCATATCTAAACAGTTTCAAATTTTTTGCTCATATTATACAAAACCTTATGCACAGGCTTTTCGAAATACTCAATACATGTGTCTGAGTATCTGTCATGGAGGTCTTTGTCTTTAAATATATAGCTCGCTGTACTGTTTAGTTGGCACCATCTCTGTAAGCCTTCCCCTCTTCATCCTTGACAACCAAACTTAGTGACTCAGCCAGCGTGTTCCTCCTAAAAGATCCAGTCTCTTCGTCTCTTCGTCTCTTGGCACAATCCCAACCTTCTTGTCCCAAAACCTAGCATTAAGCCCTTGATCATATGAGATTGGAAACAAGATAAGAGGATGCCCATAATGTATACCTTCCATGACTGAACTCCAACCACAGTGAGTCAAGAACCGCCAATTGACTTGTGGGCCAAGATTTTGAGCTGAGGAGCCCAAGTTGTCCAAATAAGCCTACGAGTATTTAGGATAATGTTGCTTGTTTTGAGCAAATGAGATAAGGCTACATCAAAAGCGATAACACCAAGCATAATCAACAACAACAGACTCTTCTTGAGATCAAAGTGAACTTGGTTCGATTTGAGGACAGTGAGGCAGACTTGTTTACTAAGTCATTGCCCAAATCCACGTTCGAGAAACCTTGAGGAAATTATCTGAACTCCCATGATCGTAGTCATCAGGGGGAGGCGCAGACATCAGGGGGAGATGTCTACATGTTCACCTCGAATCGTGAAGGGTGTGTTGTGCTCTTTTTCCCCTTCGACCGAGGTTATTTTTGTCCCATTGGGTTTTTGTTACTCGGCAAGGATTTTAATGAGGCAACGAGAGAAGCACCGCATTTGGACAACATAAGGGGGAGTGTTTAAGGATATCTCTATTTGTGTTTGGCCCAAACTCTAAGTTACTTGACCTAGTAGTAATAGGGTTTGATTAGAAGAATCTAGAGATTATCTTTCCTTGTATGATTCTAACTCTATGCATTGTAATCCTCTATATAAAGAGGCCCCTATTATCAATGAGAATACACAGCGATTATCTCTCAATTTCTAATTCCCTGCAACAATTTTAATTTTATCATACACGTGATAATTATTTAAAAACTTGTAAAATACAATACAAAATTACGTTTACGTTAACAGATAGTAACTTGTGCAGTAAATTTTTAGATAAAGGAGTTAAGAATTTCAAACTTACACTTGCCTATTACGAATTTTCGCCATGTTTCTTTCGATTAACTAATTTCTAGTAGAGATACATTGATCAAAAGATGAACTTCTAGACTGACGATAGTGCATGTACATTGAGTTGTGTGCCACTGTGACTCACGTTGTTTAATTGTCTTCGAGACTCAGGACCACGTCATCATCTTCCAGCTCCAAACCTACTGATCCGATTTAATTAGGTTTGGCCGGATGCCTGGCACGTGGGCAAAGCACAGCGAGAAGCACAGCCTATACATTCATCGTTGATAAATAAGCAGACACGTCATTTTTGGTTTTTTTTTTTTTTTTTAATGTTACCTGATGATTAGGTTACTACTCATATAAAAGTCCTGCAGTAATGGTAAATTTAGAGATGTCATATTCATTGGAGAACAAATTAAGATCAAGAAAATCAAGAAGAGTACAAAATTGTTTTACGTGGAAAAAAAAAAAAACCACAACGAAAAGCACCGAAAACAAATTGAAAATAGAAAAAGGAACGCGCTCCACGCGCTTAGCAGTTTCCAGAGCTCTTCATGCTCCGTCTGGCGGCGCGTCTTGAGGGCCAGTTTTGATGGTTGTCTCCTCCCCTTTTATCTTGGTTGTCTCCGTACCCTGCAATCACCATCACTGGTGACCGAAGAGAGGGGTTTCAGGGGTAGGACCTTAATGCTGCAGATCGATCTCGATCTGGAGAGATAAAGGCAGAGAGCAGTAGCGATGGTGATTGCAGGGTACGGAGGACAGTCTACGGAGGGGTTTGCATTGGGGTATGGCTGTGGGGAAAAGAGATCGTGATCCATTTTCTCCTGGCGCCGTGGTGGACCGGATCGATCGGATCTGTTGCGGCTAAGCTCACCGAAGGTTCCAGGTCTGGCAATGCAACGTTAAGCGACTCTCATCCTTGCGAAGGTGCGGCGTTGTGCGAAGTTCTGCTTGGTGAAGGTGCGAATGTGGTTTGGCTATACAACAGCGGTGGTGATCAGGCGGCGGTGCCGAGTCGAATTGGGGCATTGGGTTGGGCCGGACTCTTAGGCCCATACAGTCACTTGGACATTTTGCTTGGGTATTGGGCTTAGGATACTTCTTTGGGCTCGAAGTGGTTGATTTTTATAATTCCTGTTTTAATTTGTTTTCTTTTAGTTGAATGTGGCTTTATGCCTGAAATAAGTCCTTACCGAGTTGTTGTAGGGCGACGTAGGCTCTATCCCGGACTGCACACCTTGTGTGCCTTGTCTGCTTTGGTTAGGTGACGAGTTTCTCGCTTCGTCAAATGGTCACAGCCTCCTAGTGGCAGGATGAAACTTAATGTCATCGAAATTGTTTTTTGGTGGCAACATAGTGGGAAAGCTGATAGTAATAGTAAATTATGGCTCTGCGTGAACAAAATCTTTCTGGTATGTCACCACCTTTGTAAAGCGAATAGAGTAGGCAATGATGCACTCTTCGCTAATTAGTGCTTGTTAGAATATATATTTTTTGTAGAGACTCTCATTATTATCTCGGGTTGTTCTCTTTATGCTTAGGGCAGCCATACTGACCCAGCCCTTTATTTAAAAAAAAAAAAAAAAAACCAAGACGAAAATGGATCTGTGGACTGTGGGTAAAATGCACATGACAAAACAAACTCAAACTACATTTTTGCGGATTGAAAAGCTACAAATACTTGTGTTGATTATATCTGTACATATATAAGAATAGAGTGCGTGATATGATGTCTGCCGGCCATAGAAATTTATATTTCATTTGTAATTTATATTAAAAATGAAAGATAGAGAAATTCCAAAGGGGTTGGTAACTTAGTTAGGCTATCATTGTGGTCACCCAAGTTCAATAGTTACAAGTGGGCCATTAGTGGCTTCTATTTGTATCATTCATACAACTTGTACTTTTTTTGTATTTTTTTTTTTAATCGGTTGTAACTTTTTTGAATAAATGTACTTATTTGATATAACCAAAAAAAAAAAACACCAACTTCAAAAGGGGTGGAGGTTGGTTTGTAGGATGAACTGTAAATTTAGACATTAGTTGGTCGAACCCTCGTTGACTCTTTGAGCTTTGTGTAAACACGAAAAATCCTGCAACGAATTAAAGAAGGACACGTGTACAAAATAATAATTTTATTAATTTAAATGCGGGTTACAATCTCTGTAGATGCTCTTTCACAAAATTCTCCTCTGATTCGATCTCTGACGTTGATTTGATCCAAGGGTGGCGAGCACTTGATCTTGAATAGAGCGGTTGTAGTGTAAGCTTCTTGCTATGTTGACGATCTAAGGAAGACGATTGACCAAGAGCTGTAGAGGCTTGAACTTGATCGGATTTGAACCACGAGCGGTGTCACGTGGCGAGTATGGCTTTTGATGGTGGATGAATCAGCACATGTGTTTGGTGCTTGTTGATCATCCGCGTGTTTGACGACTTCCGAGCTTGTAGGTGATTTCCCTTGCTTGTCTGAAGTCGGCGAGGTGAAGAGACCGGCTATTTGGCAGCTTGATGGTTCTTCACGAGCTTGGGGGACTTCTGAGCTTTGGAGAGGTTTCTTCCGTCTGCTTGCGTCCCTCTGTCTGTCGTCGTCCTCGATGGTGTACTTGGCTCAAGGGCGATTGACACTTGATCTTGAGTCGTATGATGGCCACGAGGGTTGACACATGATGAGTGCTTTGACTTGAGGTTAGTGATGAACTGGCTATTTGGCATCTTGAAGGCTCTTCACGCGCTTGAAGACTTATGAACTTTGGGAGTAATTTTTCTCTCTGGCCGAAGTCCTTTTCTTGATTTGAGAGGGGGTATTTATAGTGTCGACGTCTCTCTTAATTTGGAATGCCTTGATGACACGTAATTAATTACATTTTCATTAATAGCATAATCAAATCAATCAGCTTTACTTGATCAATTTAATCACTACTATTAAGGAATTGTGCTAATCAATTTGATGGCTGATTTTAATTGTATTTCATTAATAGCATAATCAAATCAATCAGATTTAATTAACTGATTCAATCATGACTATTAAGGAATTAGCCAATTAATTTGATGGCTGATTTTCGTCTTGATTATCAATTTAAATAAATGGATATCTAATCAGCAGACGAGATTTAATGCTTGATTTTATTCAGAATCAATTGATTTGATTGATCCGCTTTAATATCAATTGATTTAGCTGGAGCAAATTCATTTATTGCCATCGAACCTTTCATGTATCGCCAAGTGTCATTCTTTGAGTCTGCGTGATTTTGCTGACTCACAAGCCACGCGGACAATTTGCGGGACCCACATGCTGAATAAATTTGTTAGGTCATAATTTCAAGTGGTGACCGAATTATTTAATGAATTTTATTTTCATTAAATTTTTGGTGTCTACACTTTGATTCGCTCATTACACTAGTTGTGTGGTTGATTAGTGTGATAGAAATTACCTTCTTTCCTCTCCTTTTTGATGTAAACCAATAATTCAAAATTGTTTGAGACTTGAGAATGCGAAATTTGGAGGAAAAACTTATACTTATTCCAAAAAATAAAACAATTAGAGCAGATGGAGGGAGGGAAGAACTAAGGTGGCCAAACTTCTTTGAAGAGTTTCTAGAACTTAGCTTGAATTAAAGTTGGCGACAACATAAAATTAAGGGTTGCTCGTTGCCGTCAGCACGAAACAAACTCCTTCTCTTTGGCTTTTATTTTTTTGAATAGGAATTGAATTTATTAGTAATCAAGGCATGAAAATAGGTAATAGTCTAACAGAATATATATACGGAATCTCGGGACAAACCGGATAACCTATCTAAGCTACAACTAAATTAAAATCTAAAGGGATGCTTGCTAAACAACAAGCCTAAACTAAGCAAGAATAATCTCGCTATCTAAGCAAAATATATTCATCTAGTCTAATATGTCAATCACTCAATGTTGTATAAATATCAACTAGAAATGTTTTAGAAAAGCCTATAGAAATTACTCCTACTTCAAAAAGCTTGAGTTCAAAATGTCTAAAAACTTAGAGAACTTAGGAGAGCACTAGTCCCTTCCCCTTAGGGTTAGGATCAACATCATCTTCAGCCTCCTCAGTAGCTAACAACCTCGGCAACATGTTGCTCCTTGGGCTCTTCTTGAGGGTCTGCAGTATATAGCCCCTCTTTTCACATTTGAGTCAAACAAGCCCAGTCACTACCGGCGGCCACTAAAAGTAGCCCCAAGCCCATACCAGCTACCTCCGGACCAAAAACCAGCCTGGTCAAGCCTAGTGCAAAACTATGGTTTCTAGCCGATTTTTTCAGACATTCTTCTTGCTTGCAGCCTGCCGCCACATTGATCAGCAGCACTGTTAAACTAGTCCCAGTCATTGCCTGCACTCCAGAGACCCGCCTCGACCCCCCTGACGCTGCTACAAAGAGCTGCACACCCACGTCACCATGGCCCAAGACAAGTTCATCCCGGCCCAACGCCACCAAAGAAACCAGTGCCTCCAGCCGCCCAGACCTGACCCCTAACTCGGTCATATGATACAGCCACCATGACGCATAGCCCGATTGTCCTGAAAACTGCAAGAGCTGACACGTAGTCGCAGCTCTGACACGATTCGCCAAACGACGTCCAAAAAACCACACTCAGCCTAGAATTGCCTCAACCGAAGCCTTCGAAAACTTTAGTAGAGATCCCAACGTTGTTGCAGAAGAAATCAAGGTCTCTCCAAGCCCACTCTGCCGCTGTCTCGCATCTGCCTAGTCTGGAGAGCACGGGACTCACCACCGCCATCACGAAATCTAGGTTTTGCCCCCGAGTCGCTCCGCAAGTTTTTGAGGCCCTCTCATTCCTAACTTATAAGTTCGAATTTCTCTTTGGCTTATGTTGATTTGATGGGAATATGAAAAAACTAAACCTACACTTGACTATTTGCTCCATTAGTTGTTAAAAAAAAAAATAGTAGAATCAATAGCATGGAAGAAAACGCTTATAATAAGCTAAAAATTAATTTACAATACCATGTAAGGAAAATGATTGATGGCCTTATTGAGGCCTAAAATTTGTGGCCTCAATCCTAGGTGTCAAGCCATGTCACCTACACATATCACCTATTTGCCAAATCATGCCACGTAATTCATGAGAAAAAAACATCATATTCTTCCAAAATCTAATGTCTCTAAATTATTTTGGCTTTCTAAAAAAAAAAATTGCACACAAGTGATCTTTTGAAACTTTAATTAGTCATAAGGCCACCTTATATTTTTTGTCTTCATCAGGCCACCTAATTCTTCAATTTTTTCCCCACTTGATCAATTTGCCCTTCCACCTTATCGAAACGAGCTGAAATAATAGCCACCATTCTGCTCCACACACACACACTCTCTCTCTCTCTATCTCTCTCTCTCTCTCTCGTTGCAGACCCCTTCACAAACCCACACGACGTCGTTGCCTCTCTCTCTCCCCTTCACCTTTGCAGACGTCAGACCTCACATGCTCAGGGGCAAAACACCTGATCGTCGACGGCAAGCAGTTCGAGCCTAACCCGAAACATCTGGTTCTCCATAAGCGGGTTAACCTTTGGATCTTGGATTGCGGGTGTAGTGAATTGAGATCGGATTAAGGTCGGGAGATCTGTTGTTCTGGCTAACGATGAGAACGAGGTCTGTTGTACTCATGGTCAAACGCCAGGGAGTCCAAAGCGTAGCACAGTCACATTCGAGAAGCTTCAGCGAGCTAAGGTCGTGGATCCGGATGATGACCTTAAATGACCAGAAGCCTGGAACCTCTGGTCTCCACTCTGTAACTTGATTTGGTGAATTCTGGCACTCTTATCCTTGATTTCGTATTAACAAATCATCAGATTAGTCATGCTGTGATTGAAATTGTTTCAGTTTGATCTCTATTTGATCAAATGATTATCGCTTGTTTCCTATGTAATTTTGTAGATCCATTGTGATTTTCTAATTGTATTAGATCATAATTGTAGGACGGAATGAGAATTGCTGAAGTTTCTATTAAGAAGGATTGTCATTTTGTTATGGTATAGATGGATGAATGTGATGATTACTTTATCAAGTTCTTGGGTTGTGTTTGTTTGAAGTTGAAATCAGAGTAATGTGATTCAAGTAGTGGACATTTTCAATTTATACTTGTCACAGGCACCACCACCATGACCAAACAACCCACAATCTGGGCATATACCATGACATTTCTCATACCTGAATTCTGGCAGAACAGAAACCTCTGGTGAGAAGCAGTACGTACGTCGTGCCCAAATCCTCCGACGCATGTCATGGACAACCCGGATCCATTGGACGGGATCCTTCTGCTTCAACGTCGCTGCATCTACCTTCACCAAGGCCCCCAGATCATTCCCGATTAGAGTTAGAGCTCGCTCATTGCACATAGCAACTCGGAGTCCCGTCACGGCTATCCAGAGTTCCAAGGATTGAAAGGAGACTGCCTTTACTGATCCAATGTCGTCGTAGTAAGCCAAGACAAGCATAGAACCACTGAAGAACCAAGGACCACAGTGAAGAACGTGGTCCTTCTCCTCCAGTGACTTAAATTGAAATACGAAGACCCCTACCTTCTCTTCACTAATCAAAACTCTTTCCTTAAGCCGCCACACTCTTGAAATCGCCGCCACAAACAATGGGACGGCCACGGGACGTTTTGGAGCTAGCAACCGACCACAGAGATAAAAGTAGGGATCCTGGAGTGCTTCTCCCTCCCCAATCAGGCTCACCAAGGCCTCCTCCGCCAGGTCAAGCGTCGACGCCGCTTCCCCCGCCGCCATCACGAAGCTATTCTCAATCAGTTTCTCAGCTAGAGAGAAACCCTAGCAGAGAGAAAAAGCCGACTATTCTCCGGGTTTATTATTTATTAAATTCATTAATGTCATTTATTCATCCCCTAATATCTAAAATGATATATGAAAGGGTTTTGGTGTTGCAATAGTACGATGCGGCAAGATATATTATGAGAAATTTAAAATAAGATTTGTATTTGCTTACATGACATGACACCTAAGATTAGAGGCCATATATCATTGCCCCCCTCCTACCACATAAGGTCAAAACAACTTCAAACACGGACAATTATGTGCATGAAACACATGGGCTGAGGATGAACAACAAACAATCATCAATCTCATTCTGCAAATATATAATCTCTTTTAATCAGTAGCATCAAGAGTCCTCTTATTGTTCAACTTCAACAAAGTATTGTTTGGATGAATAATTTTGTCATATGCATTTATCAAGTACTGTTGTTCGATGAGACACTATATAAGATTTCACATTGATCTTCTTTGTAATTTTCTTGAGTCATCCATTGCAAAATCTATAATTTTTTTTTTCACAATATATCCTAGGCCAGTTTTTGTTATTATTATTAATAACAAGAAAAAGACTACAACTTAAAATCCTTACAACAGATATTACATGTGTTTTCTACTACAATTCGGCGGAGACCGAGAAGCACATATTTAAAGATTGCATGGCACTCCAATGCTTTTGGAGTTTCTGTCCGTTAAAGTTAAAGCCTAAGAATCATGTTGTTGTTGATGTGAAGGCTTGGGTCCTTGATATGATGGATATATTGTGTTCTGAGCAGTGTGACTTTATTATTATGGGCCTATGGTTGATTTGGTGTGAGAGGAATAACTTAGTTCCAGTGGTGTAGACAACAATTGGAGGACTTTCAGCTATACCATCCAAAAGCTTCAAGGAAAAAGAAAAGGCTTTTGATTAAATGGGAATGTCCTCCTTCAGGAAGACTTATAATTAATGTTGATGGGCCTTTTAGAGCTGATTGTGGAAGTGGTGGTATTAGGGTGGTGGTCAGAGATGAATTGGGCATAGGCATTGCGGCAATTGCAATGCCTTTTTTGCATGCACACTTGGCTATACTATGAAAGTGGAGGCGTGTAGAGTTGCTCTTCTTCTTTGTATACACCAAGGTTGGACGGAAATTGACATTGAAAGCGACTTTGTCATTCTGATTGCTGCTCATAATAGCAAGGAGGCACCACAGCAAAATTGGTCTTTTACAAGGCACATTTTACGGCGCACATTTTACGTGCGCCGTAAAAGACTGTCATTTACGACGCACATTTCATGTGTGCCGTTAGAATGTCTTTATTCGGGTCATTCACGGCGTGCATCTTATGTGTGCCATAAATTTAGTTATCTATTAACGGCGTACACAATATGTGTGCCGTAAATAAGTTATTTTACTAGTACATCTTTTACGACTTACTTTTTTAGCATGCCGTAAATGATTTATAAAGTATTAAATTTTTTCACTTTTCCTCATTTTTGTTCTCCTATCCTCTTTAGTATTTTCCTAATGAATATCGAAGCAAAGCCCTCTCTCTCTCTCGATTAAGTTCTTGAGCTCAGGACCTACCCACTCATTCGATCTTCCTTCTTCCGAGATCAAATTGATTTCATCTCAGAGTCCATGGATTATCTCCCTCACTGCCTCTCTGTTTTTCCGGCGACCTCTCTCCGAAACCTCTCTCCGTCCCCGAAAGATCGACGTCTGATTCAAGCATTTCCTTCCTCGAATGAGTATTGTTGGATCTTGTATCTCACTCGCAGCGATTCGTGCATAGCTTGACCTCCTTTATTAAAGGTTTCGATTTCAATTGTTAGTTGTGGATTCGATTTTCTTCTCAGTTTTCTAATTTGTTCTAGGTCTTAACATTCTGGTTAGCAAGCCCGAATCAACCAATTTTCATGTCTAAGCTCGATGTCCAGATTCTTACTGCCTTTGGTATGCACTTGTGTGATTATGCTCTTGCAGGGATGGTTGCGAATTTATTATGGGATGTTGTTTCATAGCTTTGGTACTAGTTTAGTCTGAAAAATTCGATGCCTAGATGAGTAGATGGATCGTTTTTAGGTGACGTTATTCAAGTATGATGGTTTTTCTTTGTTTTTGTTTAGAGTTAAGAGTGATGAGTTAGGTCTGGCTTGTTAGTTTCAAGTGATTCTTTGTAATTAGAATTTATAAATAGAAACTGTGTGGTAGAGAATGTTTTGTATTCAGGGACGTGCCCAGTGGGCTATGCATTAAACTTCTATTTGAGTAAAGGTAGATTAATGAACTATTAAACTTAGTTGTGGGAGTTGGGCATCTGTCTTCGGCAGCGGCCTCGTTGTCAAAGATCTCAAAAAGAAAAGTGATGACGTGGTAGAAAAGAAAAGTGATGAAGTGGTAGAGTAGTCGTTGGAATGGCGTGGATAGAATTGTTCCTCTTGGTATTCAAAAAGAATTTGGATAGAGTCATCTTTATGAGCTAGGAGGAAAACTTGTAGTATAAGGACTTGGTTCATTTAGTTTACAACCTTTTGGTTATGGTTTTTATATGCTTCCAAGGGGATTGGGTTATAAGGTCCAGCGAGGCCCTAGCGGAGCTCGAAATTGAGCTCAAGAAGGCTTCTGACTCCCTAAAGGTGACTCAATTTCTCAGCCCTAATCTATGTTCTGATTCTTTGATTGGCAAATAAAGTGTAGTTCATGTGCTAGTTCACTTTGGGAAAAGTTATTTTACCATGGAAATCAATGTGTAATTGAAATTTGTGGGTTCATGAATCCTCTACTGAAATTGAAATTTAGCCATGCATGTAGTTATCTTGATTTTGAAAACAAAGCTTTGGAAACATTTTCGTGAAAAGTTGAAAACCAATGCATTGTTCTGAATTGTAATGTTAGTCCTTTAGGCACTTGAAATTGGCTTAAGGAAAACTCTAGTTGCTGTCGGTCTTAAACTTTACTGTGGCAATAAGAAGGGCCACATTTTTTGTTACATTGAAGTAAGCCGTAGCAGCATAATAGAATATATTAATTTTCTGTGCGGATATCTATCTGAGCTACTTGGGGAGCATCACAAGCTCAGTCCATTCCTCCCTGTGCTACCAAATTGCTGCAGGTTGTTGAACTAAGGTCAGTTTCGAACTTTCGATTCAAGCTTGTGAATGGTTACTATAACTGCTGTTACTAGTGCATGTATAAGCTATTTTGTGTGTTTAGCTAGTTGTTTTGGGCTATTGTAATGTATGCTAGGGACACTTAACCACAGCTTTTTTGAAACGAAACAAATGATAATCTGATTTGAATATGTCTCGGTGCAGTGGCTTTAGCACAGAAGCAAAACTTTTGAACCAACTTACTTATACACTATGGAAAAGGTAAACTATGACCCTGTTATTTTACTTCCATTTTTGTGTCTTGAGCTTTCTACAAGTTAGACTGCATAAATGTACTGAAGCTTATCAATAAATGATACTACTTCCCATGGTATCTGAGCCTGTTTTCTTTCATTTTGTTTAGTTATTTAACAAAACATCTGATATTTCTATTACCTCAGAGTTATTTCGTACTACCTGAAAGTGCAAGGGCTCAGCATAATATTTGTATTGTAAACATAAGAATATCAGCTCGACATTCCTGTTTTGGAAACAGGTAATATCTCCTGACAGAACTATATGTCATAGTTTGCTAGTGTCTTTGGTTTGGTAACTGAAAATTTTGACTAAAATATGGTCATGAAATTTTATTTTCACGTATTAAGTATTAGTGCATAGTTAAATTCACATCCATTGTTCATGATTCAAATTATATTTAACTAAACTGAGAGTGTTCATTGCGCTCGCTTCTTAATCTTTTTGCAATCGCCTTGCGGCATGTTTTGCTGTATCCTTGAGAATTAAGCATCTAATGTCATATGCACAAGTATTACTTTCTGATTTTTTTTTTTTCTGAAATCCCCAAGTGTATTTTCTTTGTTCAATTTAGATTTGAGAGGACTCACATTCCTGGCTTTTACAGATAATAACTTTTGGAAATGTTGAAAAGGTACATTTATTGCTAGGATTTAGTAATTGTGTGTTCACTTTTAGTCAATGAGGAATTCCTCTCATTGTATCCCTTTCAGTACCCATTTTTGTCAAACACCTCTTTTGCTTGGATATAGGTAGCTAGATTAGTTTGACTTGGAGCAGATCTTGTTGGTTGTGTTTCTCAATATAGATGGCCTTTTTTTTTTTGTCTCTCTCTTTTTCTCTCTCCGAAGTCATCTTAAGGCTGGAATCATCTTTGAGAGCAGAATCTTTTGGGTATCATGAGTCGGAGAGGTGTGAATTTAACAGGGATTGGGCTGTTTTTACATGTACTAGAGTATAACTGCTTAATCAATTTGCCCATTGTATATAATATGGTACTGCCGTTGTTGTTACATGGTCATTGAGAATTTATGGTGAGGACTTCATTTTCAGATACATAAAAAATACAAGATCAAATCTAACCAAAAGGTATGAGCCTCTGTTTGGTCTAAAGTTACAACACCAACTTTAACTATTGGCAGCTTACCTTCTATTAATTTGAGCCACACTTGAGCCTTACATGAATGTTCTGATTTTTTTTTCTTCTGATTTTTCTGTGTTAGTTTTGGTAGCTAGGTGTTTAATTTGTTGGTTGGTTTGAGCTGTAGTTGCATTAGGTCTGTAGGTTTGTTCAAGTTATTCATCATAATAGGTTTAGAGTTGGTAATGTTAGATACTCTTTAACATGTAGAGAAAGCAAATCCTTTTACTCATCTGGACATGTTATATTTATGCTGATAACCTTAATGTAAAAGCAAAGTTCTTGTGCTCTTGGTATGCCTCTAGTCTATCAAGAAACCAATTGTGCAACAACACAAGCGAGGACTAAATATATATATTATTTGTTTTGACTTTTATGGATTATTCACTTGGATTGATTGAAGGGCCAACTTCACTAATGCTTGTCATTGCTAACCTTTGTAGGCTCTATGATGTACGACTTCTTTATAGGAAATGGTTGGCATGTGGCATCATATCAATCTATAATCAGCCCCTTCAAGTACTCATGTAATCAATTTGATGACAATTCTAATCTAGCTAGCATGTTTATATTTGAAAACCAGTTTAATTATACTATGATTTGTAATATGAAGTTATTTAATTGATATACTTTACTACATGAATGCTTTTGTTTACTATGCTTGAATGAAAGGGTTTAATTGAAAGCATTGTCTATTAGAAGTGTGAATGAAGACATCATTTACGACACGCAAAAGGGTCTTTTACAACTGTTGATACCCAAATTTCCACAAGTTCGAATTTGACTAAGTGACAGGCAAAAGGAACGAGTGATCAACCTCATTGGGTCTTCAAGCAAGCCCATTCTTCGGTGAAAGAATTCTTTATTCAACAAGCGATACGAGATGCCTAAACATTCAAACGATCGACAGGGATTTCTAAATCGACCAACATGCTTATTTATCACGCGATACACGTAGGGCCAAGCTACGTTTGGGGCTCATACGGCGGGATATGGTGTGGAAGGTAACGGATCATGCGAGGCCCATCGTTACGATAAGGCCCACCGGTAATTTTGGACTTGGGAACCAAAATTCACGCTTCGAGGGCCAATATCTTAACGTGGGCTAGTAGAGAGATGAAAGCAAGCCCAACAAGACTTAGAGCCCACTAGAAGTCTTACCCAAAATCCACTACATTAGGACCCGTGGCCCAAAAGGGGATTGGAGTCGTCTTCTCCAGATTAGGAATATGGTTCCGTTAAATTGCTGCTGGGATTACAGCTCCATCCTTTTTGGGTAAGAACTCCAAGTCTATACAAAAGCTCACCAATTCTCATCTTCCAAAATCCTACCCCAAT
The DNA here is from genome assembly GCA_024704745.1 of Rosa lucieae. NCBI lineage: Eukaryota > Viridiplantae > Streptophyta > Magnoliopsida > Rosales > Rosaceae > Rosa > Rosa lucieae. Next base: position 20,902,895 of record CM045493.1, on the reverse strand, counting down.
TTCCGATAATACTTAGGCATTTGCGATCACAGTTTACAATACCACAAATCAAGGGATTATAATCTCTCAAAATCACGGCAGCACGAAATCTGGGATTTCCGTCGCCACCCTATGTCTGCGCCACCAGTCTTTACCCACACGGCCAAAGCAGGTTTTCACTCTTTTCATTTCATAGGGAAAACAAGAATTGAAGGTCTTAGAATGATCCCATCGAAATTAAGAATACTCTCTCAAAGCCTTTGGTTCTTGGTACAAACCCTTCCCCTCTATCGCCGCTATAAAGGGCGAGTTCGTCGCCATAGAAAGCCAAGCCACAACAGCCCAGAAGCAACAAGCAAGAGACCAAGCTTTGTCTCTAAACCCCTGTTCTTCCCAACCAACCTTAACCCAAAACCCAGAACCATGTTGTTGACGGAACTCTCTCTCTCTGCTAAACTCTCATGCCTCCAGCTCCCACACCTTTCCTGCCTATGAGTCCTGTTCCTATAAACTTAAGTTTAAATCGCTACCAAGAAGCTGCCGTTATCATCAAGCTAAGTAGCTGCTATTATCATCAAGCTAAGTAGCTGCTGGTATCAAGCCAAATAGCTGCTGTTACGCTTTATAGGTTACAACGAAGTTGTTCTTGGGACAACCATTGAACGACTTTGGGCCTAGTCTCGCACAACTAGGAGGGTCTTGCTGCAAAAGTCAAAGTCACAAAATCACCCTCACATTTTTGGCGACTTCACTGGGGACTAGGCTGTGACCTGTGAAATGGCTCCACCGCAAAGAAAGAAGAATAACAGCAGCATGCCTTCCCAAGAGGAAGAAGAGCACGTTGATTCTATTTCCAGGCATGAAGAGCAACAAGATCAGGAAGAGATGCAAGAGGAGGAGGAAATCACTCCTGCATGCTTGGCACACATTCTCAGCGCCTTCGGTAGGGCTCAAAAGGAGATGGTCGACACTATGAAACAATTGGTCGACACAATCTCAGCAACAAAGCAACCAAATGATGAAGAGCAACCACGGAAGGTTTCCCATGAGGACTCTGCGGCAAGAGCGTCAGACAATCAAAAGGCACCTTCTTTTGTCACCCAAGACGATGTTGTTGCCATGCTAGAAAAAGAATTGCGTCGTGGCTCTGAAGATTGGAAGTATGCTCCTCAACCTCCTTATCCTTCAAGCATAATGCATTTGTCTTACCCCAAAAATTATGAAACACCCACTTTTACTCTTTTCGATGGGAGAAAAGGCAGCCCAAAAGAGCATATTAGTCGATTTATCGACGCTCTTGGCCCTCATGCTAGCAATCACAATCTCAGGCTGAGAGAATTCTCCAAAACCCTCACTGATCGTGCATATACTTGGTACACCACCCTAGCTCTTGGTTCTGTTAGAAACTGGGACGAAATGGCAGGCAAGTTCTGTAGAAAATACTTCCAATATGAGGAAAGGGTGACCATTGCACAACTAAACAATACTCGTCAAAGGGCCGGAGAGAACCTGGTGGATTTTGTTCGTCACTTTCGTGATTTAGCTTTGGATTGCTATGATGAAAAAGATGAAGAATCATTGGTGGAAATCTGCATCAGCAATATCCTGCCTGAATACAGGGTCTATTTGGAAAATATCGGCATTACTCAATTTTCCAGATTGATTGAAGCAGTGAGAAAGACAAGCATGTCTGTTAAGACCACCTCAAATCAGAGGAGTTGGAGAGACAAAAAAGATACGACTCAGAGGGATGCACATCAAGCTCTAATGGTAGATGAAAGATACTTGAAGAGGAAGGAACGGTCCGGAACAGTCCCGGCAGTCCCTTGTACTGATGAGGAACTTCATGCTATTCTTGATACATTGTTTGCTGACGGAGTAATCAAGCCTGTGCAGCGAGAAAAGCCCCTCACCAGGGAAGACAAGAAGAATCCACGTTACTGCCGTTATCACCAAATAGTGGGACATCCTACCCCCGCCTGTCAAACCTTGCGAAGGATCCTTCATGCAAAGATTGATGAAGGTACTCTAGAGCTCCCGTCAAAGAAGCAAGCTATTGATGATGATCCGTTGCCAAAACGGCATGGAAAAGGGACATGCTCTGTTATCACTGGCGTAGGAGACGATGCCGTGCGTCACGTAATGGGTCTTGGACATTGAGCAAATATCTAGGCCCCGTTGACCAAGCTTCTTGGAAGCAGTATTTCAAGGCATATGGCTATGACGATCCATGGTTCTCTTATGATGAATGCAGCCCTGTGGAAGACCGAAGGGGAACTAATGAGGGTCAGGCTTTTATGAGCATAATGGACCGGGCCTATCATGTTACTGAAGTAGAAGAGGACGTTGTAGAAGCTGACGTGATGCAATGTACCAAGCCTACTGCTGCACAGGTTCTTCAGCAAAACCCCAAGTTCAAGTCACTCTTTGATCAGCTGGAGTATGGGCCCCAAGCCAGGCAAGCTGCTGCTGAAGCTCTGATGGGTGTATCCGAGACATTTGGCCCCCAATGTTTTGCTGCTGGGACTGAGACACAAAGGGGCAGGAGCTTACTGGAAGGAGACAATGCCATTGTGTTTACCGATAAAGATATGGAGGTTCCTTATCCAGATCACCGGAGGCCACTCTATTTGGAAGCACAAGTCAATGGTGTATTCATAAGAAGAGCCTTGGTAGACACAGGATCATCCTTGAACATTATATCCCTTCAAGTGCTCAATGCCGCCGGAGTTTCCCTGACTAAAATTGTGAAGGCAAATATGGCAATTACTGGATTCGCAAATGGAAGTGAGCAACCTGTAGGATACATACTACTAAACCTCAAGGTTGGACCAATTCAGTCCCTTACCAAATTCTATGTTGTTGATGCCGACACTAGTTACCATGCGCTGCTGGGACGTCCTTGGTTGAACAAGCATAAGCTCGTGCCTTCCACCTACCACCAGTGTGTTAAGGGGAGGATTGGACTTAAACCTGTCAGGTTGCCAGGAAATCAATTACCATTCCACCAGTCAGAAAGTCATCACGCCGAGGCACAGTTTTATGATGAATTCACTGACGGAGAAGGAGGAAACCGTCCAGGGCCACAGGCACTCCTTTACCCTCATGGCTTGATATTCAGGATCTCAGCAACGACGAGCTCGCAATGATGGTGAGGCAACAAAGTGTCTATGCTCAAGCACAGCAGCCTCAATGCTCTCGAGTGGTGCTGCCGGGTGGCCGCACAATATATCGCTTATGACGGGATGCGGGGCCTAACCGTTCATTATGGGAGGGCCCCAAATCAGCAGGTGCCATGGAGTGTGATCTAGTTCGAGAGGCAAAAGGGGCTTCCGTGGTACCTGAAAGATTTCCCCTTCAAAAAGCAATGCCAGCACCAAAGTATATGCAGGACGGAAGTGCTGCTGTGACAGAAGAAATGGAAGAAGTCAACCTGAGTGATGATCCCACTGTTCAAAAGAATATCTCCATCTCCACCTATCTGTCACCTGAAGAAAGAGGCTGCCTCATCTCTTTATTAAGAGAATATAAGGATGTCTTTGCTTGGAGTTATGAGGAGATGCCGGGATTAGACCCGAATCTGGTGTGTCACACTTTGAATGTGCAATTAGGAGCGAAACCAGTAGTGTAATCAAGAAGAAATTACCATCCCGATGATGAGCAACAAATCAAGCAAGAAGTTGAGAAACTCTTAGCCTCTGGTTTCATCAGGCCAATTAAGCACCCTACTTGGTTAGCAAATATTGTTCCAGTGAAGAAAAAGAATGGTCAGATACGAGTTTGCGTTGACTTCAGGGATTTGAATAAAGCATGTCCAAAAGATGAATTCCCGTTGCCAAACATGGATGTCCTCATAGATTCAACCTCAGGCCATGGGATGCTATCATTCATGGATGGTTTCAGCGGCTATAACCAAATTAAAATGGCCACCAGAGATGCTGAAAAGACGGCTTTTCGTACACCATATGGGAATTTTTACTATACAGTCATGCCATTTGGCTTGAAGAACGCTGGCGCTACCTACCAAAGGGCAATGACGGCAGTGTTCCATGACATGATGGGAAAAGAAGTGGAGGATTACGTCGATGATCTGGTGGTGAAATCTAAGACTAGGAGTGAGCATTGGGGTACCTTGAGAAAGGTACTACAAAGATGCAGGGAATATAAGCTGAAGATGAATCCAAAAAAATGTGGATTTGGGGTGTCTTCGGCGAAATTTCTCGGTTTTGTGGTGCATAGTAGAGGCATTGATGTTGATCCCAGCAAGACCCGGGCCATTGCATCTCATTCACCACCCTCAAGTCAGAAGGAATTGAAGAGTTTCTTGGGAAGATTGTCTTACATAAGACGCTTCATACCTGGTTTAGCTGCTGTAATCCAAGCGTTCACACCTCTATTGAAAAAGGGGAACAAATTTATGTGGGACGCTGAATGCAAGGAGGCTTACTTGAAGGTTCAGCAGCTTATCACCAAGCTCCCAACCATGAGAGCACCAATTCCAGCCGTCCCCTTAAAATTGTATTTGGCCTCCACCAATGCAGCAGTGGGGGCATTATTAGCACAAGACAGTGAAGCCGGGGAAGAATTTCCTATTTATAATGTGAGCAAGCTTTTGAGAGGGGCTGAAACACGCAACCCTAAAGCAGAAAGACTTTGTTTAGCACTTGTCTATGCAGCACAAAGGTTACGTCACTATTTTTTGGCCCACAGGCTTCAACTAATGGTGAAGACTGATTTGGTCAGATATTTGCTGACGAAACCAGTGCTATCAGGGAGATTAGCAAGATGGCTACTCCAGTTGTCTGAGTTCGACATTGTATGTACGACACCGAGGGCTATTAAGGGGCAGGCCGTGATCAACATGATCACCCTCTTCCCCGAAGAAGAAGGATTTGATGTTTCTCATGACATACTTGGAGAGTTACCTGGGATGACAGCAGTAGTTGAAGAAGAGGAGCCTTGGACCCTTCACTTCGACGGGTCAGCCACGGCTAACGGAGCAGGAGCTGGAGTTGTACTCGTGGACCCTAAGGGGCATGCTAAACCCCTTTCGTTCAAGCTAAACTTCTCATGCACTAATAATGTGGCAGAATATGAAGCTTTTATTGCTGGGCTTGCAACTGCACATGAATTGAGGGTCAAGAAAATCAGAGTGATCGGGGATTCAAACCTAGTCATCAGCCAATTAAAGGGAGATTTTGCGGTGAAAGAAGTAACCTTGGCACCCTATAGAACTTTGGCAGAAAAGTTAATCAAGAAGTTTGAGCAGATAACTCTGGAGCACATTCCCGGCAGCACTAACAGATATGCAGACGCTTTGGCTACCCTTGGTTCCAAGCTTTCGTTCACAAGGGAGCAACCCAACATCACTGTAATCCAAAATAACAAGCCATGTGTAGAAGCTATGATTTTCTCAAGCCCGTCAAGTGAGAAAGACTGGCGGGAATGTGTCAAGGACGAGATGGCTCAGTTGGACAAAGAAGATAGACTCAGAACGCTGGGAGATTATAGTCTGATATTTGGGGAATTATACAAGCGTCTTCCTGGAGGAGTTTTAGCCCGCTGTGTAGATGAAGAAGAAGCTCGAAGGAGATTGCAAGAAGTACATGAGGCCACTTGTGGGGTTGAACAGGTGGTCAGCTTATACCGGAGACTGCAACGCAGGGGTTATTATTGGCCAAACATGAAGAAACAAGCAGCAGAGACGCAACTCTCATGTTCTAAGTGCTCCTCAACTTTGTCAGAGCAGGAGGGATTCACAGCAGCAATTACTGAAGACTGGAGGTCACCGTACTTGGAATACCTCATAAGTGAAACACTGCCGGAAGACCGTAAGCATGCATACAAGGTCAAGAAGACGGTGAAAAGGTATTTTGTGGATGGAAGCATGCTGTATAGAAAAGGATTCAATGGTGAGCCATTAAGATGCCTTGGAGCTACTGAATATCAACAGGTTCTACAAGAAGTGCATGCTGGGGAATGTGGAGAGCATCAAGGAAGAAAGAAGCTTTACCGGCAGCTACTAGACTTGGGATACTACTGGCCCAACATGCGTGAGGATGCCTATAACACGGTCAAGAAGTGTCACACATGCCAAGCACATGGAAACTTGAGTCACAAGCCATCAACATTGTTACAAGACATGAAAACACCTTGGCCATTTCACACTTGGTGGTTGGACTTGGTAGGAACCATTCACCCACCTTCTGGGGGCTTCATATGGATTCTCACAGCAACTGAGTCTTTCACCAAGTGGATAGAGGCAGTTCCACTTCGTAAGGCCACGGGAGCTGCCATTTCGAACTTCACAAGGGAGAACATTGTTTGCAGATTTGGTATTCCTTACAAAATTGTGTCTGACAATGGAACACCCTTTGTCAATCAAGAAGTGAGCAAGACACTCAAGGGATATGGAATCAAGCACAGAAGGTCAACACCTTATTATCCTCAAGGAAACGGCCAAGCTGAAGCTACAAACAAGACGCTCGTCAGGATCTTAAGTAAAATGGTACACGAATACAAAGGGGGATGGAGCACTCATCTACCGGATGCCTTGTGGGCTTATCGTACCTCACCTAGGAGCTCTACCGGGTTTTCCCCATATTCTCTAGTCTATGGGTCCGAAGCAGTCTTACCAGTAGAGCTCATGGTCCCAACGGCTAGAGTGTTAGCTGTTAATGATCTGGAGTGGGATGATGAAGCCTGTACTAAATGGAGAACAATGGACCTTGAAGCCGCAGATGAAAGGCGAAGACAAGCAGAAACAAGGGCAGAAGCGTATCGGCAAAGGGTGACTAAAGCTTACAATAGAACAGTCAAGGAGAGAAACTTCAAAGAAGGAGACTTGGTTCTTAGAACCGTGGACTGGGTAAGAAGACAAATGCCCGGCCCTTCTAAATTTGCAGCTCAGTGGGAAGGACCATTCGTTGTCAAGGAGTCTCACAGCAGTGGTTATTATCGCCTCACTCATGCTAACAGCGGTAGGCTGACTAATCCTATCAATGGCAAATGGCTCAAGCCTTACTACTGTTAGACCTTAATGCACGTAGGTCTCTATCTTATAGTCTAGTTTCCTTTCAAAAAAATATATATATGCCTCTATCAATCTCTGTAATCACTTGCAAGGCACATCTTCTGTTTTGTTAGAAGCTTTTGTAAGGCACGTCGCCATGGCAATGATGCCTAATCTTGTATTAAGAAGCTTGCAATGAGAAATGAAGGGGCGTTTCCAAATATATTCACTATTGCATTGCCAAAACCAAGATACTCTAATTGGAGGCTTCGTGAATCTATACAAGGGGGCTAGCATGAGCCTAAAAGAAAAGAAAAGGAAGGAGGGGTCAACGCTAGCCTGGAATCCCAGCAGTGAGGCGATTCCGGCAGTAAATGAAGTTCTATTCATTTAACTCCAGCCTTCTCAAAAAACAAAAAAAAAGTAGTAAGCGAAGAACATGCAAATAAAGACGATAAGTAAGGATAAGCATTCATACATGCTGCAAAAGTTTAGTCCTGCTGAGTGAGCTCTATGCTCGAATGCTTAACTAAAAGCAAAAGCTACATTCATACTTCAAAACAGCATAAACCCAAGTCCTAATACAAATAATGAGAGAAGCGACTGCCACCCTTCCAAGAAGACTCTAATACGCACTCCATGGCAGGCACAGAAACATCACGCAGACTGGAACTCAGATCATCTTGAGCCTTGCGCAACTCTTCCTCAAGACGTGCCAGCTCCTTCTTAGTTCGCGAAACCATCTCTTGCAGACCTTGAACTTTAACATACTGGTTCTCTGATCCTTCAGACCTCATCATATAACCAAAGAAATGCTTTGCACCTTGTTTTAAAGAATCCAACAGGAAGCCAATGCTAAGACCTGCCCCCATGAAATCACGATAGGTGTCTCTCCAAATGAGGAATACTTCTCCATCTTTTATCTGGCAAACTTCCATGCTAAACAACATCATGCCGAGTTCCTTAATCAACTCACACTTCTTCCTTGAAGTATAATCTCGATCAATCAAACTAAAGATATCTCCACCGCTATACCTCTCAGCAAATCTAGTCAAGGGACCCGCCAACTCTGAAGGAATTTTCATACCAGCGAAAACAGCGATGTCTCCGCTCAACACTGGTGTAACATCAGCCATGCTTAAAGCGGACTCCTCTTTAGAAGCAAATCGAACCATGAAGATGTCCATACGGGTCGCCCACTCACTAGTTGACCCTTTGGCAGGCAAGCTTGGGCCAAGGCTTTGAATGTGAATGGCAGTCGCCTTATCGATCCCTGGAATGTGCTTATCAGACTCAACTAAGGCGTGTACCGCCGTGTCATGACCAACCTCATCAGTACTCTTACCAACTTCTAAAGGAAGACCCTGCTCCTAAAAAAAAAAGGAAGGAAATCGTAAGAAAAGGAAAATAGCTGATTCTGCAAAATATTACACGCCTTTCACATTTCACATCATCAAAGGGGCAAAACCCATGTAACAGCAACAGTATCATCACTAACTACAGCGACTGGGAAAAACATAAACACTTCAGTATCATGCTGCATGATTATAAAAAAAAAAAATCTACCACAAGTGATTCCCTGACCTGTTACTCCAAGCAAATAATCAGAATCATAGCAAAAGGTGCATCTCATTCCAATTTTGCTCTCTTTCTGTTCTATTTTATTACTTATGCAGTGTTCTACCTAAAAATTACTCATCCTACTTGCAAATTTATTTAATGACTCTCCATACCACACTTTTACTTGCTCATGAATACTACTCTTACTGCTGTTGCTGGCAGCAAATAACCTCTCTGATCTTTAAATTATACTTTTCCCCCTATTCTTTTCATCACTCTTATGTCATTTTCCACACAAAGCTACAGGCATTTTAATCATCATTCTTAACACAAAAGTCATGCTTACCGCACTGCATGACACACACTTCACATGACTAATACACACGTTATCAACTTGCATATTATGTCATTTAGTTTTACTACATAATCTCCTTATCTTGTTTCACAAATAATTTAGCAAACAAACACGATACTTTTACAATAGCAAGATACATGGAGATTTGGAACCACCACGTATTGCATTCCTTTTAAATACCCTTCTGTTGATCGGTAAATACACTTATGCACACTGCAATACGGATACACGCACATAAACTTATTTTAACCATCCAATCTCCATGCCAATATTACACTTTTATCTATTCTTTCATGCTATTATCTTAAGCCAAAGACCCGACGAACATGCATGAAAATGGCAGCAGGCAGATGAAAGGCCAAAAACTCCAATTCAAAAACACATCAGCACGCTAATACAAAAAAAAAATCTTTTCAATCCAAGCTTTCAGTTTCAAGTAAACGAGCTACCTGATCATTATTCTCACTCTCACCCGGAATATGTTGCAAAGGCTTGAATCCCGCACCAACCTAAGAAGAATGTACTTTATGAGTCAAGGAATCCCCATGCATGTGACAAATACAATAAAGAAGAAAAGGAACAGCTGGGATATACCTGATTGTCATTGCTCCCACCGCCGTTTTTTAAGGCCTGCAGGAAAGCAACATCATCAAAAAAAAAAAAAGAAGAGAGGAGACGATCTTGGCAAAAAAAAAAAAAAAAAAAAAGCAGAAGAGGAGAGCGATAGATGAGCAAAAGGGGGATGTTGCGCACTTGCTTATCACTCGTGCCCTCATCTTCGGCCACCTTGTTACCATCACTCATGCCTTCATCTTCGGTCATCTTGTCACCATCGCTCGTGCCATCATCTGTGACGGCCTTATCACCATCACTCATGCCTCCATCTTCGATAACCTACAGAAAAGAAGCAATTTTAGCTCCCAAAAAATATATATATATATATCTATATATATATATATATATATAATAATAAGGGAGAAGTTGTCAAAAAAAAAAAAGGGGAAAGGAAGAAAGAGAAACAACCTGGTTGTCACTATCTTGGCTAACCATGGGAAGCACTTCAGGCAGATGATCAGAAGCCCCTTTTGAAGGAGTAGCATGATCTTCTTTAGAAGAATCAGCTGGACCCCCTTGAGAACCCCCTCCATGATCAGAATTAGATAACTCAAGATAAGCTGGAGGACCACGAGGCAAAGGAGAACTCTTGGATTTCACACGGTTGCTTCGACGAAGAGGGACATCAAAATCTGCACCGACCTCCCTCTTCACCCTTTTCTTCACTTCGAAATTGGTAGCATTCGCTTGCTTTGTTTGGGAAGTACCACCTGCTCGGGGTGTTGAAGACCTTTTCTTCTTGACCTCCTTGTTCTTTTGAAGCGGCATGCTTGGGGGGATCATCAGTTTGACTCCGTGTTGGGTCGTATGCATAAACTTGTCAAAATCTACCTTGGGCTTGAAACGCCGAACAGGCTTCTGAGTGTCGTGCTCCCTTGCATCACCTTTATCACCTATTTTCTTATCGCACTTCTTTTCCTCTCCCTTCACCCTCTTAGCTTCAAAGCCCTTCAAATAGCCGACAACCTTTCTGGTGCCATCACTGTACACTTCGGTATACGTAAGGTTATGCTTTTCGGCATAAGTCAGTACGGCCTTGGGGCTAGCCAATCTGCTGCTAGTAATAGGTCCCAACTGTAGCTGAGGACCACCGGCTTCCACAAAAAGCCTGAACCGGCACAACACTCCCCTCCAATAACAACTATAGGTAGGGGAGGCGTTAGCATTCGCGGCATTCCCTGGCAGCTGAGATGGGAAGTCCGCAATTCTGCCAGAAAAGTCAAGTACGCATCTACGCTCCATATGAGAAAAGCTTGTGATCTTAGAGTTAAGAGAGCGAGGTGGAGGTGAGGGAACGTCCTGAAGGCAGCCAAGTTGCCGCATCACTCTGTCAGGAGAATAAACAACAGGGAAGATATCCAAGTCTTCCTTATCCTCACTGATGGACGGAATGAAGTTTGGGCAAACAGTCATGTACAGTTCAACCCGACCTAGAGCTGTAGTACACTGCTCTTCTTTACCAGAAAACGAAAAAGTCTCAAACTCAGAAGACTGGAGATAGGGCTGCCAGATGAAATTATTCACGTTATCTAACATGCTCGGAGCGAACACAGTCTTATCTTGTCTCCTTTTGAACCAACGGCACAGCAGAGGAAGTACTGGCGGCAAATACTCAGTCTGTGCTTGCTTGCTGCCTTCCTTGTCATTATTATACAATTCCAAAGAAAGACTCATGGTCAGAGGCTCCATCTTTAATCCTTTAAACCGTTCCCAGATGAATACCTGCAGAAAGGTGGTAGAAACCAATGTAGTGACTCCACACCGACCAACGCTCTCCAACTCGTCAGCAACAATATGGTCAAGCATACGATAAACGTGACCAAGGAACATTGGTCCCAGAGGAAACCTACTGCCGGCTGCTATTGCAATCGCCAAGGGAAATAAGCGCTCTTCAACATACTCATAAGAAAACTCAATGAAGACAAACTTCGTCAGCCACAGGGATAGCATCGCTTCCAGACGGCAACCAGAATCAAAGCCTTTACCTGGGACAAATACCCCATTTTCGGTAACACCCCAAAAATGCTTCACCCAATTCGAGAAACGGCGCTTACTTCCTTTAATACTGGAAGCCCCTTCTATAAGAACTTGCAACTTTTCTGAGTCAAAATCAAAGCCAAGAGGGTTGACGGAACCAGTAATGGGAAGCCTCATAATGTTCAAGACATCCTCCAAGGTAGGGGTAAACTCTCCCCACTCGCAAACAAAAGTATGCGTATGAGGATTCCACCTTCGAACTACATGACGGAGAGACTCCACATCCCTGTTGATATCACAACGGGCAGAGATGAATACGGAAGAAAGAACAGCAGCTTCTGAAAGTCTAATTCTCGCAGCCTCATCTCCTAGTTCATAGTCAACCCATTGTGGCCATCCCGTAACTAAACCACAGGGATACTCAAAGTTTATGGGAACTGTCGGATAATCCCCTCTCTCAATCAGTAGCCTTGAAATCTGCTCAAGACTAACATCTCTGGAAGTTTCATAATTGCCTCTAAAGTCCTTCTTAAGACCATCCTCAAGCACGAAATGGTGATCAACTAAACTACACACCTCGGGAGCCATGATGAGATTAATACAGGGACCTGCGCATGTGATAAGGTGTTTCTTAACAAGAGAAAGAAAGTATAAGCCATCAAATCACGGCATGCTATTCACAAGTAATCGGTTTTGAATCAACTGACTATAACATGTCAAGTAGGAGGCCAAGTAAAAAAAAAATGAAAGACGCAAAGCCAATGCATTCAATCCAAGCTAACAGGCATAATCTATATAATAAACTAAACTATGCAATACCAGGCTACAGCACGCTCCATTGCAACCACAGCAGTAAGACTCCACGCATAATGAGCATAACGCAAAAAAAGAAAAAACAACAACAACAACAACAATCCAAGCCACTCCATGCTCAGCCAAATCATGATCACACACCAAGCAAAAGGCTAAGCTAAAAGGTAAAAAGAAAAAGCCCCAACCAAGCTAATAAGCGCATCTTATAGGGTGAAACATGGCAAACTAACAACAAGCCTCGTCGTGTTTAATGGCAAACACGGCAGCAAAAAAAAAGAATCCTCCACGCACGAAAGATCAAGTCACTCATATCGAATCAATATATCCTTACATCAAGCAGGGGACTAATCAAAACCAAGGCTATTGAGTGCATGCGGCCAAGCCAAACCAAAAATATATATATATATATATATATTTATATATATATATATATAAATATAGAAACAAGTTAGGATGCGAAGTGGGAAGGAATATTCACCGATCAATAACAGGTCAAGCACGGTATGATCCCGACAGTGGATCAATCATAACGGCAGATGAATATAGCCGAAAGCGATTGAGATGGCAGAATGAATAACACCAGGATGGAACATGCAATATCCGATGAATCAATCACGACAGCGAATCGACGACATCACACCAGCAATAGGCAATCGCACCTGTAACCTGGTATCGCATGGGCCAAATGTGAGATCACGGCAACGGCGGGTTTTGAAACAGAAGAAAGAAAAGAAGGGACGAAGATAGTAAAGGGTGAAGACGGTCAAGCAAACGAGGATGCAATCTGATAGGCTTACCAAACGTAGAAGAAAAATCGCAGATCGTCTACTTAGTGAGTGCGGTGCGCTCGCTCCGTTCCTTGAGAGAATAAGGGAGCAGGAATGGATTCTCTCAAGCCAATTAGACTTAAAAGAAGATGAGGTTCTTTCCTTGGACCAAGAAACTGACTCCTGGAGAAAAGCGCCTCGTTCAAATCAAAACATGGGAGAAAACGAGGAGAAACGGAAACGACTTGCACGCCAATGCTGTTTTCCTAGAGGGAAAAGTAGCTAAAAAATAGGATTCTTCTTTTCTAACTAGGAGTCCAATGACGGTGAAGGTCTACCGCCACGTGGGAAGCCTAATAAGTCATGAATCGTATCAATAAGATACGGGGGTAGATACAAAAAAAAAAAAAAAAAAAAAAAAAAGGAGGAGGATTACATGCAATCACTCGGTAAGTCTCCAAATTTTTGATTATGTAGCCCGTAACGTGGTCACACGAGCTACAAAATCAACGGGGCTAATGTTGATACCCAAATTTCCACAAGTTCGAATTTGACTAAGTGACAGGCAAAAGGAACGAGTGATCAACCTCATTGGGTCTTCAAGCAAGCCCATTCTTCGGTGAAAGAATTCTTTATTCAACAAGCGATACGAGATGCCTAAACATTCAAACGATCGACAGGGATTTCTAAATCGACCAACATGCTTATTTATCACGCGATACACGTAGGCCCAAGCTACGTTTGGGGCTCATATGGCGGGATATGGTGTGGAAGGTAACGGATCATGCGAGGCCCATCGTTACGATAAGGCCCACCTGTAATTTTGGACTTGGGAACCAAAATTCACGCTTCGAGGGCCAATATCTTAACGTGGGCTAGTAGAGAGATGAAAGCAAGCCCAACAAGACTTAGAGCCCACTAGAAGTCTTACCCAAAATCCACTACATTAGGACCCGTGGCCCAAAAGGGGATTGGAGTCGTCTTCTCCAGATTAGGAATATGGTTCCGTTAAATTGTTGCTGGGATTACAGCTCCATCCTTTTTGGGTAAGAACTCCAAGTCTATACAAAAGCTCACCAATTCTCATCTTCCAAAATCCTGCCCCAATTTCCGATAATACTTAGGCATTTGCGATCACAGTTTACAATACCACAAATCAAAGGATTATAATCTCTCAAAATCACGGCAGCACGAAATCTGGGATTTCCGTCGCCACCCTATGTCTGCGCCACCAGTCTTTACCCACACGGCCAAAGCAGGTTTTCACTCTTTTCATTTCATAGGGAAAACAAGAATTGAAGGTCTTAGAATGATCCCATCGAAATTAAGAATACTCTCTCAAAGCCTTTGGTTCTTGGTACAAACCCTTCCCCTCTATCGCCGCTATAAAGGGCGAGTTCGTCGCCGTAGAAAGCCAAGCCACAACAGCCCAGAAGCAACAAGCAAGAGACCAAGCTTTGTCTCTAAACCCCTGTTCTTCCCAACCAACCTTAACCCAAAACCCAGAACCATGTTGTTGACGGAACTCTCTCTCTCTGCTAAACTCTCATGCCTCCAGCTCCCACACCTTACCTGCCTATGAGTCCTGTTCCTATAAACTTAAGTTTAAATCGCTACCAAGAAGCTGCCGTTATCATCAAGCTAAGTAGCTGCTGTTATCATCAAGCTAAGTAGCTGCTGTTATCAAGCCAAATAGCTGCTGTTACGCTGTATAGGTTACAACGAAGTTGTTCTTGGGACAACCATTGAACGACTTTGGGCCTAGTCTCGCACAACTAGGAGGGTCTTGCTGCAAAAGTCAAAGTCACAAAATCACCCTCACAACGACACGCAAAAGAGTCTTTTACGGCATGCAAAATTAAAGTTGTAAAACATTTTCCTGGCGTGCAAAAGAGTGTTTTATGACGAGCAAAAAATGTTTTTTACGGCGCACATTTTGTGCCACAAGAGCATTTTGTCTTTTACGACATGGTTTTTTACGACACACTTCTTTGTGCAGTAAAGTTGTCTTTTACAGCACACATTGTGTGTCCTAAAAGACCAGTTTTGTTGTAGTGAGGTGAATTATTCGGAGGTAAGTCGAGTTTTGGATGATTGTAAAGATTACCTATATGTTTTTCAATTAGTTAGAATTCGGCATATCTACCGTGAAGTAAATGGTGTTGCACATAGGCTTGCTCACCTAACTAGTGTTGATTGGTTAGATGAGACTCCTGCATTATTCAAGATGTACTCTACGAGGAATATTGTCATTGTTCTAATGTAGCACGGGGTCCAGGTTTACTAAATGAAACCAGGCGTGAGGCTGAGCCTCCCAGCTAGGCTGGGTTCTAAATCCCTTTCACATAAAAATTAAAAATAAAAAATAAAATAAAATAAAAATAAAAATCTTACAACGATTAAAGTGGAAAGCAGAAGAAACAGAAAGAGCATTTTCCCATAAAGAATTAAAGATAACAAAGAAGCAAAACTAGTAAAAAAGTTACTATATTTGCCACAAAATTGACTATTTTGAGTATGTGTTTGAAAGAGATGCTAGAACAAACGAGCAATTAGTTGTAAAATAATGGATATCTTGAACCATAAACTTTGTTTGCCAAGGAACTTCAACTTTGTCATTTATACTATCAATAAGAAGCTTCGAGTCTTCTTCTACTTGAATTTGACAGTAACTCTTGACAATCGCTTGATGAAGGCCTTCACTAAGGGCTAAAGCTTTAGCTACCAAAATGGTGGAATTGATGACCAATATATTAGGGGCCGTTTTGGGATATGAGAACATGTCCTTTTAGTTTCTTCCAATATTATATTTTATAAATTAACTATAGTATCCTCATTTCTTATCTCACATATCGTGGATTATATATATACTAGCATGGGCCTACACACATTGTGTGTACGGAGCAATTTTTTTTTTTCTTCAAGTGTGTGGGGAAGTAGTTAAAAGTAGTGGGGAGTTTTCTCATAGAAACCCACCACGTTTCCACTACTTTTATTTTTATTTTGTTTTTATTTTTATTTCGTAAATTGACTTTATTATCCCTTTTGATTATTTCTCATTCAATGTTTTTTAATATATAAAAGGTAAATTAGTAAAAAATTTCAGTTATAGAGAGCAGACTCTCTTCTCTTAGTAATAGTACAGATATATATATATATATATTAGAAATTTAAAAAAAAAAATTAGGTGAATTGGTTGTATTAAATATAGGGGTTGTGACCACTTACCCAAAATTGGCCCAACATTTCCCCAAACACTCCACCTACTTTTGTTTGTGCCCACTTAACCAAACCACCTGTGACACGACACATATAGGCTCCGAAAAAATCACGATTTACAAACCTGCCACTAACCACTAAATTCACGTCTCAAATCGCGCTTGTTTTCTCTCTCTCTCTCTCTCTCTCACTACCAAGTCAAATCGGTTTGAAACTCCAAAGTCTCTCTCTCTCTCTCTCTCTCCCTCTCTCTCTCTCTCTCTCTCTCTCACTCACTCTAATCCCGGAGAAACGACCTCGATTCTCACCAAAGACCATCTAGCAAGTTTCTCGGTCCGGCAACTCTTCACGTTCCTCCGGCTTTGGAAATATCGAAAGAGGTAAAAATTCGATTTCCGACTACTTTTTCCAGTTTTTCTTGTTTTCTGCCGAATCTATTACATACTTGTTGCATTTCAACTTGTTGATGGCTTCATTTTGGTTTATATCTATGAAATCAGTGATATTGACTTGGCATGTGTGAAATCTGTGAGAACTAGGGTTTCTGATTTGTATGTTTGGAATACTGTTTGGGAATTTGTTCATTTTTTTTAAACACTCCATTGAGTGGTAATGCAGACTGATTGAAAGCCTATTTTGAAGTCCTAAACTTAAAAACATAACTCTATTGCCACCCAGTAGACTTTGTATTGGGGGTCAATGATCAATGTTCTGTTTATTACAGTACTATAATCTGCTATTTGAATCTAAAAGGAGATATATCTGCTGGTCTAGTGGGGGGCTGTAGGTAGATTATTGCCAACCACTAATGACTGAACTGTGGTTCATTTAACCCATGTAATTTGGTATTTGGAATGTGTTATTTTGTTTTTTCGTTTATTAAATAGCAGTAGTCTAGTGGGGAGATCAAAATTGTGTGTCTATTGCTGCTCTAGTGGGGGGCAATAGACACAATATTGACTCCCAAAAATTTGTTGTATTGAGAAGTTATCTGTTGTTTTGCTTGTAAAAATGTGCAACACTCTGTGAACCATTGAAATTGCTGTTTTTTTTTTTTTTGTCTATTGGGGGGCAGTAGACACAATATTGAGCCTCAATATTGTATTTATTTAGGGCAAGAAATCTTTTAATGTTGGTTTTTTCTTGGTGCGCAGAATGTCTAGACCTAAATTCACCTTGTTCAGTGATTCTGAAGAATATGTCCACAGTTCGGAGAGTTCCGATGTGGGAACTGAGAGTACATTTAACTAGCCACTTCAGCAGAAACTAAACCAAATTAGAAAGAGGAAGAGACAAGAGGCAGAAGAGATTACCGATGAAGCATCTGCAGAAGAAGGGGTCAATCAAGGTTACGAGCAATCACTCTCAAACGAATCAGAATCACAATGTGAACAGACAACGAAAAGGTTTATCATAAAAACAAGACAACAGACAAAAAGGAAAACAATTGAAGAAGAAGCCAATTCAGGCAAAGCAGAAATAAGGAAGAGGAGAAATGTTCAACCGCCGAAGAGTAAAGGGAAAAAGGCAGTAAAAGGGACAATGAATAAGGAAGAACCGAAGAAGGATGTCCAAAAAGCTAGGATTGAATGTTGGCAGCAGAAGTGCACACTTAGTTCCTTCTGGAGAGTGGTAGATGCACACAAGGAGAGAATACCAGAAGAAACAAATGAAATTTTGAGGGGTACAGTTTTTGGTGAGATGATCGAACCATTCTGGGAAGACAAGATAACCGAGAACCAGCTCATTAAGCATGAAGCAGACTTGGAGGTAATAATGAGGCACTTTGACCACAAGGACAGCAATTGGAAGTTTGGTGATGTTGTTATGGAAATTATGGAAGCAGACATCACGGCTTTGTTTCACCTCCCTGCAGATGGAGAAGTGTTCAATGTGAACAAGAGGGTGGTCAGGAAAGAAATGGAAATCTCCCCAATTTTTGGCAGCCCTTTAAAGAAGCAGACTGTACTTAGATCTGATGTGGAAACAAAGCTCATAGCTGAGTTGAAGAAGCCGTCAAAACTAAAGGATGCACGGAAGCTGGCAGTGTTGATGATCACGTACCTATTCAGCACGTTCTTCTTCACCAGAACCGGGGCTCAAATTACATGGGATATGGTCGCTATTTGCGAACAAATTGGGACCATCAACAAGTACAATTGGCCAAGGTTGATTCTGAACTTCTTGATGGAAGGGCTGTAAAAATATAGGAGAAACAGTCCTGCAACAATGAATGGATGGCTGCTTTTGATTTATTACTGGTTCCTTGAGAAGACAAAGGCGAAGAACTGGATCCCAGGCAAACAGACTGAAACTCCAAGGTTTCTTCGATGGTCAATAAAAGAAATTTTCAATTTGGAGCAGGTTTTCAAAAATGAGAACCTGGCTGTGGTAAGCAAAACGAGCACACTGTATTATCATGCACTTTACGTAGCTTTTTACGTAGAATTGACTTATAAATGTAACAGGAACTAATCAAAGCTGGACCGTGGACTGATGACATAGGACTGGGCGACATTGAGATGGATGATGAGGTGAAGGGTACCCCAAGCTTCGACTCCTGGGTGAGTATAACAAACTGGTCTTGTCTGCTGCATCTACTGGGGGTCAAAACATACAATATACCAGCATCAAACGCTCAAGTGAAATCCAGGAGTTAAATGATTCTACAATCCCATTGGCCATTATTCCATATCAGCTGCCTGTATAAAATGCAGGGCACCAATGTTGAACTGGAATTTCAGCAAGAAATGGGTCAATAATCTCAGCCCCACCCTCTTGCCTAAGCAACCACAAATTGAAACGGTATTCCTTCTCGGTAGAGGAATATGCAAAGTTAAAAAACTTCTTCTTAACTTCTTCTATCATCACTGAATTTCCTATACTTACCGGCAAGGTTCGCCACCAAATGCTTGTAACAAAACAGGTGAGGATGTCTAGTAAATACCTTATCGAAAGCACTCAATAGTCCGGTACCCCGATCACTAATAAATGTGATTACTCTTCCTTGAGGTTCAAGTAAACTCTTCAAATGCTTGAAAAAGAATGTCCAATTTGTTTTTGTCTCAGAATCACAAACACATATGGCTAGAGGGTAAAAACCTGCACAAAACTAGAACACAAAAACGTCAGTCTACTGGTACCCACTAAACAAATTATTGGGGGGGCAATAAACTATGAAGTTACCTTGATTTCCATTCCTGCCAGTTGCAGAAAGAATCTGACCCTTGTAAATGCTTTTACCAAACGTTCCATCAACATACAACACCGGCAAATAGAATTGGAAGCCTTCAATACAACCTCCATAAGCTACGAAAAGCCGATGAAAACGATTAGTGGATCGGTCAACTTCCAACACAAAATAAGAGCCCGGATTACTCTCCAAAATGGCTTCCTTATACCAAGATAACTTGCTGAATGAATTTGCATCGGAACCATAAATCTCTTCCTTAGCACTTTGCTTCGCTTTCAGGGCAACCTTGTAGGAAATATCAAAACCATATGTAGACTTGAATTTACTCATAATTTCCCTTGGCTTCAGTGAAAGATTATAGCTAACATCGGCAGCAATGCAAGTCTTCACAACCTTGGATCCCAGAAGCTTGTGCTTTTGAGTCCTAACTACACCCTTACAAGTGTGAATATTATTCAACTCCGTTATATAAAGGCAACCATTGGCAGATGATGAAAGTGCGCGAAGATGCCAATCACAGCCTTCAGTTCCAACAGTTGAACAAACTGCATGAATACGGTCCAAATCATTTCTAAAAAAAAACGAACTTGAAACCAACTGCAATTGCATACTTCCTAAGTTTCTCAAGGAGCTGAGCTGCACCATGAAACTTCTCCCCAATGTGATGAATATATGAACTCCACTCATCAGACAAATACGACTTGTGAACTTCAATCCCAAATGTCTTCCCTAAATAATCGTCCTCATCAACAACTTCCACTGAGCACGTGTTGCTGCAACTTCCACCAATCTTTAAAACAGAAATATCAACACATTCTAACTTATGTATTCTAGCACCACAAAACAACATCTGGAAATCACGTTCGGAATGAAGAAAACATGCTTCACAACCCGGTTCGGAATACTGAAGCTCAATAACATCACTTGGCAAAAACTGGAACGTACGGAAAACGTCTTCATACAAGTCAAAAAAGCTCATACATTGATTCAGAGAAATCATATAACATTTTCCAGAATAAATGCACCTAGCAACCAGGGGGTCTGGAATTATCCTGAAAGAAAGTAAAATAACAAAACTATTATTGCCCCCCAATGATTTAAACAGAACTACCAAAAAACAATAGAAAAAACTACAAATTACTCTTAAACTAAACAAAAGCATCACTAGACAACAAATTGAGAGACTTCATAACAGTTACAACCAATTACTACCCCCCACTAGGAATATTACCGGGCCCCAATAATGTAATAAAACTACCGAAACGCTTCAGAAAATGTAACAAATAGCTCTGCACAAAAATGAAAAGATCATTAACCAAAAAATTTAGGATCTGAGTAACCACTAGAACACATTATTGGCCCCCAGTAGAAAAATTATTGAACCCCAGTAATATAGTCTAAAGTATAAAAACACCTCAGAGCCAATCTCAAAACAAACACGAAACTCAGACCAGCCGAAAACAACACGAAGATAACACCAAAATACAATGCACACAAAAAAGGCCTAGAAGTTCAAATCATAACTGCAATAAAACTTCACAACTAGTTCAACCTTAACACGAAGCTCAGGTTCAGGAAAACTAGTTAGTAGTTAACAAAGCAAAATCGTACACAGAAAAGACCTAGAAATTCAAAACATGTTGAATATAAAACAATTACATAGAGAAGAAGAAGCTAACCGCAATGGAGGAACCGAAAGAAGAGCTCCATCTCGCTCCATGTGATAATCGCAACAGACCTTCTCGCTCTACGAATAGCAGGTCTTCCCTCAAAAGAAATCGAAGAGCTCCTCACTCTAGAAAACGCACGGCTCCTCTCTCTACAAATCGCACAGCTCCATTCTCTATCTAAAATTTGAGAGCTTCTATCCTTGAAAACAGGCGAGCTCATCTATCTGGAAATTAGCTGATCCTCACTCTGGGAATAAAGCCGATCCTCTCTCTCTCGAAAATCGGAGATCTTCTCTCCCTAAATCTCGTTACTGTTACGGATTTGAAAGAATTCAGTTATAAAAGGTCAAAATCGTCAGAAAATTTGGGGAAAAGTGAGGCCGTTTTGAAATGATGGGTAAATGGGGTTAAAAAGTGTAACTTGTTGTTTAAATAGTCAATCTCTTACAGTGTTAGGGTAATTGAGGTTAATTGACCCCAAAATTGAGTAAATGATCATTTCCCAAATATATGTGAAGAGTGTCTTGACCCAAAAAACGTGTGATATCATATATGTAGTTTTTGCTACTATCATTTTCTCATTAAAAAAGATAAAAACTATATTTCTGAATTAGACATAACATATTGTACATATGTGTGTAATATATGTGCAAATATACTGTATATATCGCAAATGTAAATTAGACGTACACAATACACCATATACGTATATCTCTATGTGTATATATACACATATTTATATATGTGCGGTTTCATGAGAATAGCATTGAAGTAAACATAGAAATCTCATTTTTAATGTCATAGAACGAATGTTGGAAGCATGGGTTGTGTTGAAGAGGAAGGTTGAGAGGCATCTTGGCAGCAAGAACAAGAAGGTTAAAGCCCAAAGAAACAAGGTGCAATCCCTCTGCATCTTACTTATCATTTTGCTAATGGTGGTATGTCTTGCCCTCACTCTAAGAGGGAAAAAAAAAATTAATTTTCAAAATATTTTTTTACTCTTTTGGCTTATTAAATGGACTTTGTCATTAGGCGACTTAATTATTAGTTCTTCTAGTTGAACAACAATTGAGTTCTTTAGACGACTAGATTTACTGTTATGAGTGTTAGGTTATTAGTCAGGGTTTTAGTCATTTGATAGGCTTGTTTGTTTCATTGAATAAGCGAGCTAAATCTATTTTCAATGAGGAGTGGTTGTCAGTTTGTTCAGTAGCTTGGTTCATAAGTGCTTGAATCAAGATAATAATTTATGCATGTACCTTGGGATTGAATAAGTAATGAAATTATTTATTAATCCAAAAAGTTTAAAATGTCCTAGAACAAATGTTGATTGTTAAGTAGACTTTGTATTATACAATTTTACCTCAAATTTATATCCCTGTCTAAATTTATATAGTTGATTGAGTTGCAAGCATTGAAATGAACATTTGAAATCCTCAAATTTGTTCAGATTGTTATGACTTTTCAACCATATTTTTTTTTCCCCTTACTTTTTCCTGTGTAAGAAAGACGCAGAAATGTGAACTCAAACTGAAGTACTAAGCCTTTTTTTTTTTTTTTGAGAATAAGTACTAAGCCTCTTTAGAAATACAGGAAATGAAAAACATACTAGGGGAATTTCACCAGAAGAGAGAGAGGAGGGAAAAAAAAAACAGAGCCGTAGAGGTTCATCCAATCAAGAGTTCAAGACCAATACCATACAATTAAACATCCTGCACATGCCTTTCCATATACTGCACACATTCGTCCATGTATCTATCATGGAGTTCCTTGTCTCCAAATAACTCACTATATTCTTTTGCTCCATCCCTGTATGGCTTCCCCTCCTCATGCACCACAACCAAATTCACTGACTTCGCCAACTCGTTCCTTGTAAACCATCCACTCTCTTCGTCTCTCGATACCTCAATCCCGATCCTTTTGTCCCAAAACCTAGCAATTAGTCCTTGATCATACATAATTGGCAGCATGATTAGAGGACGCCCATATTGGAGTGCCTCAATGAGGGAACTCCAACCGCAATGAGTCAAGAAACCCCCGACAGACTCGTGGGCCAAAATTTTAGGCTGAGGAGCCCAAGTTGTCCAAACAAGCCCACGATCTTTGGTTCGGTCCTCAAAGCCATCTGGTAGCTTAACTGAGTCAGCATTGCCGGACCCATGACTCGGTTTCCTCAGCACCCAAAAGAATGACAACCCGGATAGCTCTAATCCAAGAGCTAACTCATTGAACTCTTCTTGGCTTAAATTAATCTCACTCCCAAATGCAACATAAACTACTTTCCCTTTCTTTTGTTTGTCCAACCACTCAGCAATTTTAGACCAATTGTTGTCCGGTTGGTCTTCATCACTTGTTGGGACCAATGGTGGCAATAATCCGGTGGGAAGTACTACAGGTTTCTGGTAAAGGTCTGGAAGTAAATCGAGCCACTCTCCCTCGATCTCTGTACAACTTCGAATGAAGAAGACTTGACAACCATGGATAGTTGATTCAGCACGAGACCAATCCGTCACGCCAGTGGCATTTTTTATCATAATACCATCTATCAAACTCTTGGCCTCGAAAGGCCTAAAAAAGACTTTGGACGGGAAGGGAATCCATTCGGGAGGGACAGTGAAATGCTCAGGCCGTGTTCTCTGAGCATAGCGGGACACTACCTCCGGTGACGTTGATCCCATGAAACATAAGGTGGACGCATTGAAGATACTGAAATAGGCTCGTTTGATGCCGAGCTTGATAGCTATTGGAGGCAACCAGTATGGGGCAAAGTCATAAATGATCCAATCGGGAGCGTGTGTTTTGAGGAATTCAGAGATACCTTGCTCGAGTCCATCATGAGCTATTTTGAGGTATGGGATGACGTCGTTTGGGACGTCCATGGTGGCCTCTGCGTTTTCGGGGAGGTTTTCGACTCGGGGGAGTGGGATTTGGACTAGAGTGATCAGAGGGGTTAGGTTTTGTGGGATTTTCGGGAGGCGTTGGATGTTTCTAGGTGTGGAAATGAAGGAAACCTTGTGGCCTCTGCGAGCTATGTGCTTGGCAACCTCAAGAAATGGGATTATGTGACCGAAGGCAAGCCATGGGAACAAAGCTATGTGGAGCTTCTCAGGCTTGGCTGCAGAGGTAGAGCTCATTTTGATTAGTGAGTGTGGTTTGAGCTCATTGTAGTCTCTCTTTGCCTTTTATAGGGGTCTGTGACATTGAGGATCTACATATCCTTTCCTATTGATATATTGACCAGGGCAACCATTCAATTCCTTAGTTATCACGGAGCTGATGACATATTAAGTTCCAGATAGAGAGAATCGTAGCCTTAGGGAATCTGACTGAGGGTTTGGTGTATTCTACAATGAGTACCTTCGTCAAAAACAATGGGTACTTTTACTTTTAAGTTCGTACTTCTAATTGAGAATGAAGGTTCGTTCGTTGGCGCCGAGACCTTAAGCATGGAGTTGCAAAAATTAATTAGTCCACAATTGCTTTTCAATTTGATATTGTGGCCACAACATTATTTGTCTTCCTACTCATGAACATAGCTAGGCATGCAGTTTACTAGGCATGTACGGCACATAATTGTCAAGGTATTTGTTTGCCTCAGTAGTGTTTGTTTGACTTTGCCTCTGTAAGTGTCTTTCTAGCAACATTGTGGGTCGTGCTGTCAAATTTGTAGTCTATTACATCGTCAAGACGTGTAGAGGTTTAATTACTAGGAGCCCAGACCCACTATGTCGAAGTAGACTTTTTTGATTTTTCGGTTCATGTTTATGGACAGCAGAACTCGCCTTCCTCAAAATAATACCAGCGTTGTCTCTTAGAGTCTTAGTCATTCCCATATATCAATCAATCAATCAAATCGAGGATTGAGGATGGAGGATTAAACGTCTTTTTATTTGACGCATAACCCATAGCAAATGACACCAATTCTAGAACTGCTATGTACATTTTATTCAAAGCGATAAACTAAGCTATACTTTGATTGGCATTTTTAATTGATTTGTCTTTGTTCTTTAATTTTGGGCGGAGCTTATTTTGAAAAAACAATTAATGAAAGAAATTGAGGTCTTCAATTTAATCATGCAAGTTCAATTCATATCTTTTATGACCCAATGCCTTCAATATTATCCATACACTTTCAGTTTTTTTTTTTTTTAGGGTAACGGAATGAATCCATTGACAAAAATCATGCGACTTCTCTCGGTCAAAGACACAAATATTACAAAGACAACCCCCTCCCCCCCTCTCCAACAAATATTACAATTCGATACTTAACTTATTAGGACTAAAACCAAAAGAAAATCCAAAGAAACTAAAATCCAAAGGGAAATGCAAAGAAAGAAAGAAATACATAAAATAAAGTTCCCCTATCCCTATGAACGCTTTGTTGAAGCACTATCTTGATCATTTTGTCGTCTAAGACCTTCATGGTGTACGTCGCAATAACAAAAACAGCTATGCCTCAACCTAGAGCTCATAGGAATACGTCTCTTAGCCATAATGGAAAAGAGAATCCAGCCCCGAGACCCCCACTTGCTGGCCTCCAGAGCCTCGCTTCGTTTAAGTTGATATCATCAACTCAGAGCCTATACAAACTGATGTTGCCGGTGATACTTTGGGGTTATTTCTCCAGCGATGGGGGCTGCCTCGTTTCTTGTAGACCTTTAGGGTTGAGGTGAGTGTCACTTCAAACAGGCCTTCTGAAGAGAGGTCCAACCCTATGTTCTCCAACTGCAGGCCTGTCAGAACTAGGGCAAGTTGCTTTGCCCGCTTGCCCTCCGCCTGAGGCTCTTCCTCCCTCTGGCGCCGCACACCAGCAACCTAAGGAGTAGCGAGGTCCCATCTGACGCAAGTGTCTCCACCATCTCCGGCAAAGGCTGGATCTGCACACTCCACTTTTTTAGTAGATTCGGGAACCTGAAAGTAGGAGAAAGAGAACAAGAGATGGCCGACCCCACCGTTTGAGGCTGACCAGATCCCTCTATCAGCTCTGATTCCGTCCCTGCCTGCCTAGGGCACCTTTCTCCACCATGATTAAGCATGGCACACTATCCGCATTGACCTAGTAATCGCTCATACCTGAAACGAAGGGTAAGAACATCCACAGGGGAAACCCTAACCCTACGATTCAAGCGGACCGACTCATTGATGGATAGTACAAGGCGAACTCTCGCTACTCCCCAACGCAGGGCCTCCCAATCCACATGCAAAACCTATCTAATCGTCTCCCCCACTAATCTGACAGTAGGTTCTATCAAGATACTCGGAGTAAGCCCCTGCAACTCCACCCAGATCCACACAAGTCACGGTATTCATACACTGTCATATTTTTGTATAACTTCAGACATCGAAATTGTTTTTGTTGCTAGAAAGATCATATTTATTTAATAATTGAAAGCTTGTCTATTTGATACATGCTTGCATGAGCCAGAATTGTCTTGAATAGAAATCTGATTGACTTCTGGCATCCAAATATATATCAAATTGTTTTGATTGAATTATCTAAAGCAAGAGAAGAGTTTTTAAACTACCACCTTTGCCTCTAACCACCAATCCAGCATTATATATCTCCCCGTCGGCTGGGTCGCTGTCAAGGGTAAAGGAACCATTGATTAACATAATTCTAGGGGTCATGGCCCTATCCTAAATTTTAGGGCTTAGACGGGCCGGGCCGGGCTTTGACCAAGTCAACAAAACTTAGGACCGGGCTGAGGCTTCAATATCACTAAAAAAAAATTGCAACAGCCACGGCGCAATGCTGTCGCTAAAACTTCATTTGCCGTCGCAAATGACTTTTGGCGACGGCTAGGCAACGGCAAAGATTCTGTCGCTGTTGGTGGCGTCGCCAATGCTATTTGCTATGGCAAATGCGCCGTCGTAAGAGTATTAGTGACGGCAAACGGTTTGCCGTCGCAAGAATCATGCAACTGAAAAATGTCGTCGCCAATACCAATAGCGACGCCACCAACCGCTACCAGAATCATTTGCCGTCACCAAAAGTCACTTGTGACGGCAGAAACGGCGTCGCAAAAGTGTTATTTATGAATTTAAAAAAATTTTCATGCAAATATACATGCCATTTTTTTTTCCTGGATAAAAGCTATACAAAAAAAAAATAAAGCTTATACAAAAAGGAATGAAGCTTATAAAAAAGGGATACATTTTAATTTTTCTCATGAATGTTACAAAAGGAATGAAGCTTCTACGAAAGTTCACAAGATGATTAAGCTTTACATGGAAGAAACAGACACTTCTATTTTAATCTTCCAGCTCGACTTCAAGATTAAAACAGAACCTACTCACCAAGCCTGACTAGGAAGAAACAGGAGCTCACCAAGCTGCTAGCCAAGCTTGAATTGATGCTTTAAAGCCCTACCTATATGACAAATTTTACGTAGTCAAAATGTTAAATATATACAACCTTGAAGAATATATAACAAAGCAGCAGCTAACAATCTTCAATTATAACTATACTAAAACCCAATTCACAAAAGGCCAAACTAAATAAATAGTGGAATGACTTTTTTGCCCTCAGTTCTGTGCTATGTCACATGCCTACAGAAATCAAAGCACGCCGGACTACAATATCAATATGCATGGTTCCAGCAAGTTGGGCTAACCTAAATTGTAGACAATTATACACGTATTCCTGGTATTTAAGTTAGACATGTTAACATCATGAAAAATGTAATTTGAGGTACAATCATAAGATGGCAAATGAAATTCCATTCTTACCAAAACGTTATTCTAAACTCTGTTTGTGACAGGGAAAATCCAATGACAGGAGAACTGAACCAAAGATAGAAGAACATACAAACATGACAACTAAGAAAAGCTTATTTGACATTGGAAAACAAAAACATGGCAAGGAAAATCCATTTGTACCTAAACAGTGTCCCAAAACTCTGTTTAGGTAGTTGAGAAAAGTTCATGACCTTAAGATTTTTTATAAACAGCAAAGCCACCTTACAACCATTTGGAACAGAATGCAGTATACTCATTATTCCAATCCAATTTCTCCTGAATTTTCACCAATCAAACAGTGAAAAATGAAACTAGGAACAACAACAAAGCAAAATTGAGAAAATGTTCACAACCAACAATTATTCATATCTGAGAATGAAGAAACATTTGAACATAATTCAAAATGATCAAACTGAATTGGAAACAAACCTCACAGATGCAATTGACAAGGTAATCAAAGAACAACCCAGAAGAGCAAATAATGAATTGTTGCTACACAGGCCTATCAGAGAGTGAAATCCCAAACAGAAACCTGCAACCCACAGTAAGTATTTAGAAGAACTGAATTCAAAGAGATATTTGACCAGCCCATCAATTAGAGTACTCAACGAAGGCAACAATAATGTTGTTAACTCGAATTACTTTAAACTTTGTCAAAATTTGGTTATATAGTATATCCAATGTCTGTAGAAAACATACCATTTTAAGTAAGGTAGATTAGAAGGTGCTTTGAGGTGATTTAAGGGTAAACTATAGGTACATGATTGTTTAAGAGTTTGAAAAGACTGAAACTTTAATATTTTTAAGTTTAATTACATACAGAAAATCACTCACACATACTTGAGTACACTTACAAATACTGAAGTTTTGGCAAATTGAATACTTCTTTACCTGTAAAAAAATCTCAATCTGATTACATATAGAAATTGAATTACACAGCAAAACAGGAAATACCTCAAGTAAAAATTGATGTAAAATGAAACAGACAAAAAAAAAAGGATGAGAACAAAAGACATAATTCTACAACTATAACTACAACATCCATGTTCCCTTAGCCATTAAAGAGAGATATCAAGAAATAAAGCAATCGAGCCAAGGAAAAATAATTCTGCTATAGGATAAATGTGAGCAGTTTAACCCCACATAAAAAGCATGGGTGTGTGCTGTAAATGGATTACAAATAAAATATGAATCAACATCAATGCATGGCATCATATTCTTTTACAATTAAACCAATAACCTATAAATCCATGGCATATATGTTTGAAAAACAGAAATTACACAGCATGTCAATACAATGATGTTGACATAGATCCTACGTTTCTTATTTGGAGAACAAGAAGAATCACTTATCTTGAGGAGATCTAGTCCCAGTGGTCTAGCTCTATCTAGAAGATAGACATCTTGATATTGACTTAATTAAACACAAAGCTATTTGACAAATATAAGGCAATAGTAACAAGAGTCCAAGTCCTAAAATAAAAAAACCCCATAGCATCGACACTAGAGATCCAAAAAAAATGCAATTGCATACTTAATCATATATCCAAAGTTATATTTCTATAAAATGTTCTTGAAACCAAGAGTATGAACTGTTAAAGTAAAAGAATATGAATTAAACTGGGAGGGAGCACTGACATTCGTTTTCGCTTGAGAACCCTCATGGCTCTCGCCTTAACAGCTGCCTATGCAGGCCAGGCCTTGTCTTCTTGAAATGCTCTTTGTATCTATTAAGTTCAACATCGAGCTTCTTGATCTTCTCATCCACTGTATCGCCTATTTTATTAATCTATTTGTTTGTTTGCAAATAAACCAACAACTTTAGCATAGAATATACCAATCTAAAGCTAAAACGCCTAAACAAGAAATCCCACTGGTCATTGAATGACCTAGAATTAAGCCCAGAACCAATTAAGCTCCAACAGTAATACAAACACAGAAGGAAGCTTATCAATCACTAATTAAAGTAATCAACAATAGCCCCAGGGCATAAACAGAAAGAGAGAGAGAAGAGAACGAACCCTATCAGAGGCATCTCCAATAGAAGAATGAGGCTCTTTATCTTTCTTGGCACTGACACCGGCAGCAATAGTGAGAGACATCCTGAGACCGTCGGCTATAGTGAGAGAGATCTTGGTGGTGGCGATGGCTTCTCAAGATTATTGAAATCGACGGCGAGATTGAGAAAGAGAATGAGAGGGCTCACAAGAGTTGAGTAAATTGATCAATGTCTATTTTTTTCCTTGTCAAATATAATATCTAGGGCTGGTGCTTAAGGCTACGGAAACCACAGGTAGTCGCCAATTATTGCGACGGTGTTTTGTTGCTGAAGCAATTTTGGGCGACAGCACATTTTTCCGAAGCAAATGTTAGATCATTGACGACGACATGCTTTGCCGTAGTAATTTTGTCCACCGCATGATTTGCCAAAGCATTGAACCAATAGCGACAGCAAATTAGTGCCGACACTAACTAGGGGTAGCCGTTGCAATTCTTTTTTGTAATGTATGTAAACCCTTACCCGCCCTTAAGGCCCATTTCGCAAGGGTCGAAAGGGCCGGGCCGGGCCGGGCCTTTCTCTGTTTAACACTTTTTAACTCAAACTCTCAAAGTGAAATCTAAACAAGGAATAACATCAAATTTGAATAACTGAAATCACTGAATGTCTTCAATATTGTAGTCTGAAATCTCCATATCATCAATTACAATATTACATAAACTAAAGTTACTAAATGATGTAGCCTACATCAGTCCAAGAAAAAAAATAGTAGGAAAGGTGTCATTCTTGAAGACTTCCGTGGTCAAGATCCAATAATCCTCTCTTCCCATGAGTCTGTTAAAACACAATACAAAAATATGTTAAAAAAACAATACATTAAACCATCTATAAACCATCTACAGCAGACTATCATTACTTATGCACATAAACCCATCTAAAGTAAATCATGCACGGCAGACAATACATATCATGATTCATGAGTTGTTCAACATCATTCATGAAAATAAGCTTCTTATTTGATTGTCCCTTCATTCTGAGTTCATATGGGCAGTTCATGACAACATATTATTCCCACAATATTTCAGTTCATGATAGACTAACCCACTGTCCCACTCCATACAAATTGGCTAGTAATTCATTTTTCAACCACCAAATACAAAGAAATTTGCACGGAATAGAAAAAAGAATAAACGCTAAACTCACCATATTAGTCTTATTCCATTGCCGGCATCTGAGAGCTAAACCCAACCACAAAGTCTTCTTCTTCTGGCTCTCTCTCTCTCTCAACCCAAACAGAAAACCAGAAAACACCAACAAGTAGGTCATCAAATTTGAACCGTAACTAGAAAAATTCTATGGAAAACCAAAGGAAATGTTAAATTGAGTAGCTAATTGGCGTACCTAGACAAACAATCGGGTTATTTCACTACCCACAGTTGTGAAACTCGAAAGCTTTAGTCTTTATTCTCCAATCCCCATCATCATGCTACCTAGAAGCAAAAGCTTAAGTCTTTATTCTTGAATGCTTACGTAAAGGAGTCGGGGAAGGGCGGCGACTGGATCTCAGGATCGACGGAGGGCGGTGACTGGGCCTCGGAGTCTGCGAAGGCTGTGACGGGTTGGATTGCAGGGAGAGGAGGATAGCCTTAGGAGTCGGGTAAGGAGGATGGGTCTCGAGGTCTGCGACGGGTTGAACTGCAGGCGGAGGAGGAGGGGTTTACGGATCGGAGAAGGAGGATGGGTCTCGGGATTGGCGAAGGAGGATGGGTCTCGGGGTCTGCGACGGATTGGACTGCAGGCGGAGAAGGAGGGATTTACGGATCGGAGAAGGAGGATGGGTTGCTAGATCTGCGAAGGGCAGCGACGGATCGGACTGCACCGTCGCCTACCACTCTCTCTCTCTCTCTCTCAAATGGATAAGATATGGCTGATATGCGAATTGGGAAGTGTTTAGGACTTTAGGTCGAGTGACTCTAGTTAATGACCTAGTTGACAACACTTTGGGCTTTGAGTTCAGTCTAGCCAAAACAGGCCTCATATATCAATTGGGTTTGGCCATTTAGGACAGAAGACAGAATATTACCCATAGCAGATTTCTTATTTCCTTTCTATGTAAATATGTAATAGAGAAAATAAATATAAATAAAATATAAATTTTAGGGTTGGGCAGGGCCGGGCTTGGCCCTTACGGGCTCAATGGTGCCTGGCCGCAGGGTAGGGCCGAGCTTTATTTGCATAACCCATACCCTACCCTATTTAAAAAAGGGTTGGGTCGGCCCGCCCTAATGCAAGGACCGGGTCGGGCTTTGGCCCTACGGGCCGGGCGAGCTTAGGGTAGGTTTAGGGCCGAAGAGCCAAATGGTGAGGCCTACATAATTCTCACCACTCCTGGAAGAGCCGGAAGAGGAGAATACCATTTATTGATGGTCACCGTCTTCTCTTTTATTTTTCTTTTTCTTTGAGTAATTAAGTCCTAAAAATGATAATTATATATATGTCCAACATATTGTTGAATTTCCAGTTAAACAATAAAAAGAAAAGAATAAATTAACCATTTGTGTGGCTTCAGATGAGGGTGTCCTAGCCATATTGTTATCTTGTAAACCGGTTGTGAACCAGAATGTGCATGGCTGATAATTAGTGGTATCATATATACTATTATTTATAGAAGATGTGTTGTAAGTCAAAACCAAAAATTTTGACAGAAGTGACCGTAAAAGATTGAAATTTTTTTTAAATTCACTAAATCATAAGAGCAATTATGATCATTGCAAAAAAAAAAGACTTTTATTAAGAAAAATAAACAAATGATCGCACAATCCATTTTTCTCTCCCACTATCTTCTCTGTGCAACAACTCTTTTCTTTCACTACATTTTTTTTTTTAAGTTTTTCCCATAACCCATCTTTCTCTCATACTGTCTTTTTAATTTCTATAATAATTGTTGGGTGCGGCTATTGCCACCCTACTATTTTCTTATTTCACCCTACCAATATTTGAATTATTGAAAGACTATATTATCCAAGTGCAAAATGACTAATAAGTACATTAATTTTTCAAAATCTAAATTTCAAAATATAACCAAAAAATAAATACAAAGGATACTTAAATTCTCATTGGATAACATTGATCTTCATCTTCTCCACCAAAATCTAAATTCATTACTAGTTTTTTTTGTCTTTTTGTTCCCTCCTTATCGTTAATTGGTTCAGTTCACAAAACCATTAGTATTACTTTCATCAAAATCTTTACAATACTTTTTGTGAACACCGAAAGTAAAGATTTATAAAAATAAAAAATAAAATAAAAACATTTTCTTCTTCACTATTCACAGTTGTTAACTTACTAATATTCTGACATGGATTCCAATAGACAAATATTGAAAGTGAAATAGAAATAAAAAATGGAAGTAAATCAGATTACGATTTTGTTACGAAAACATATTATATTTTAGTTTTCTTATTGGTATAATTTAAATGAGAGATTTTTGTTAATTTTTTTTTTAATTGGATGTGTCATATACGGATATTTCTGGAAAAAGAAATGGGTTAGATAAGTAAATTTAATATTTAAATTAAAATATAGGGTGTAGTGAGTAATTAGGGTGAACAAAGAAAATAGTATGGTGGCAATAGCAACACCCGAATTGTTTATTCTATTACGTTTTTTTTTCTTTCTATTTTCTCAACAAACACATAAAAAATTACATTTACACATGAAGATCATGCGTGAAGGAAGGCTAACATATAATATTTTTCTTGTAAAAGTGAAAATAATTAAGAATATATATTATTCTCACTACAAAAGTGTGTTTGTCTTGAAAAAGTGAAAATGAATTAAAAATGTATATTATTCTCACTTAGACACCTTGAGTGATATGTAGGGTTTCATCTAAGAAAAAAAAATCAGTGTAGCATGTATTGTCCACTAGCTATCAGTATTAATTAAATATATAAGAGTTGAGACTAAATTTTTAATAATTTAAACTTTTTACCCTTCTCTGATTCAACAATGTACACATACAAAGTCTTTAATTAACAGAAGTGGGAATAGACACTACAACAATACTGAGCAAAGGCCACGTTACCTTGATGTTCGCAGATGATTGTTTGCTTTTTGGCAGAGCTACTCCAACAGCTGCAAAGAACATAAGGGATATCCTCATAGATTTTGCCAGAGTCTCTGGTCAGAAGATCAATTTAGATAAGTCTTCTATCTATTTTTCTAATTCGGTTGATGTTAGTCGTAAAATTTCTATCTCTAATATCTTAGAGGTTAGTCACAGATCTACTATTGGAAAATATTTAGGCATTCACAACATAATTTTCTGGAAAGATCCAGTTAATGCTAAAGAACTATTGCTTAAGGTGACAAAGAAGTTATCTGGTTGGAAAAGGGACACACTGTCAGGGGCAGGCAGACTAACGCTTATAAAATCTAATTTTTCTGGAATCCCTGTGCATGTGATGTCTTGCTTTAAATGTCCTTCCAAAGTCACTAAGGCCTTAGATAGAGAAGCTAGGGATTTCTTTTGGGGAAAAGACAATAAATCCCCTCTTGTGTTGTGGCAACATGTGTGTTCGCCTAAGGCTGCTGAAGGCCTGGGAATTAGACCTGCAGCTTTCTTTAACAAGGCTGTTTTAGCCAAATTAGGACGGAAGGTCTTGACTAAACCCAACAACTGGTGGGTTGATATTGTTAGAAGGAAGTACTTAAAGAGACACTCTTTCTTCTCTTTGAAAACTCAAGCTAATCATTCGATGGCATGGATAAGTAATCTAGATTCGAAAGATCTTATCTTAAAAGGCATGAGATGGATAGTGGGGGATGGCCGAGATATAATGTTTTGGACCTTTAATTGGGCCTTCTCTTTCCCTCTGATTGATCCTATTGATCCTAACTCTATTCAGAATATTAACTTAGACGACAAGGTTTCATATTACATTTTGAATGGTCCACGGGATTTATTAAGCTTGCTTCTGTCTTAGATCAACACACAGTTCATTCAATCAGAAGTATTCCTCTTCCTTTTAGTGATATGAGGGATAAGTTTGTTTGCGGTCCAGCTTCTAATGGCCAGTCTCTATTAAATCAATCACTTGGTTGCAATGTCAAGTAAATGCGCTCATCGGAATGTTAAATTCATGAACGTTATTTGAAAACTTAACATCCCTCCCAAAGCTAAAATTTTTGCTTGGCTTTTGGTAAGGGGTAGATTGAATACTAAAGCTAGAATTGCTAGATATAATAGTAGCCTTGATCCCCATTGTAAATTATGTGATTTTGGTATTGAAGATATGGACCATTTGTTTTTCTCTTGTCCTTTCACTTCAAGAGTCTGGAATTTAATAGAAAATTCCTATGATTTATCTTCTCCTTGTGTTTTTAATAATCTCACGTAGTGGCTGCATCACTCTTTTGTGATCTCTAAGAATCTTGTTTTTATTGAGAATGCTTTGATTTTATGTTGGAAAATTTGGGAAGCAAGAAACCATTTAATTTTCAGGAACAAGGAGACTTTTGCTAATATGATTGTTCATGCTGTTGTTGCTGCCGCAAATAATTATCATGCACACAACTCTATTCCTACTGTGACTCATGCAAGAGATTATGGCCTAATCAAATAGTCCCCTCCTGAGGAAGGTTTTTGATGGCTAGGTAGACAGCTCAAATATGGCGGCTACCGGGTTTGTGATCAGAGATCATTTAGGTTTTTCGATTGTGGCAAGAACTAGAAAGATTGGATTCTCTTCAGTTTCGGTTATAGAGTGTAGCGCGCTCAAAGACGGTCTCCTCCAGGCCCTACATAGCAACTTATCTAAAATTTATGTTGAAGGTGACTCAAAACTGGTCATTGACTACATCAAGAAGATTCATGCTCCCCCTTAGCGATTGAGATCATTGATTAGAGACATCCAAATTATCTCTTCCTTCTTTGAGGACATCAGTTTCTCTCATGTTCCTCGAGAGGCGAACTTCGTGGCAGATGAGGTTACTTCCCTGGGTCACCAAGCGTTTGAACCAACTATCTGGAGAAACAGATTTCCTCTCTCGATCTGTTCTACTTTCAGTTTAGATCAGTTAGAGTTTGGTGTTTCTAGAGGGTTTTAGTTGTAGTGTAGTTTTCCTTCCTTTCTCAAAAAAAAAAAAAAAAAGGGCATGTTACCTTAGCCACACACTGGTTGGTACGTGGATATATTCAGCAATTTTGTGATATAGGTTGCCACAATATTATTTATACGAGTGTCTATCCAATTTTTTAATATATTTTTTAGGATGCTTTTGTACTGCGGCTCATCTGTGTGTCCCACTTTGATAGATAAAAGAATTTTAAATGCACTTCTCTCACTCCCCTATGACAAAAAAAGAAAAGAAAAAAGAAAAAGAACACACTCTCATCCTTAATTCCCTATATCTCTGCCATTTTTCATCTCCTCCGTCAAAAAGCCATCGCCGATGAGCTTGCGATAACCGACTCATGCATGGCCAGTTCCTTTTTTTAAGGTTCATATCTTGTCCTATCTCTCCTCTAATTTTTATTAAATAGATCTGAGGGAAAAGCCCAAATGCGAGGTCCGCCAGGGTTTCAAGTTTTAACTGGGTATTTTAGATTGCATGTTTGATCCAGGTAAGGATCTCAGTTTCATCGTTTTACTCGTCCTTCAAGTTCTCAATTTTCTGGTCCAATTGAAAACTTTCGCCCAAAAAAAAAAACATACTCATGTTTCTCGGCAATTCTCAGGAAGTGCCCTCTCTTTCTTCTCCTCTCATAGATCATTGTAATTTCTTCGGTAATCGGTAATATATAACTCCCCCATATCAATATTGAGTATTTTGATTTGAAGTGTTGAAGTTTCGTCAATTCCATCTCGCATCTGATTGGGGTTTCGGGTTTGATTTATTGTTTCCGATTTAGAATGTAGGAGGGTTTGATTAGGATTTGTTCATCTACGATTACTTCCGGTAAATTTCTCTCTGTTTTTACTGTTTTTGTTTATCAAGTTTTTAATTCGTTATTGATTTCCAGGCGGTTCGTTGAGTCTGTACTTGGTCCAAGGACACTAATGCGATTCACTCCATTGAGTATTTCTTTGATTGGCCCAATCCAATTTTGCAGGTATCAATTTGGGTTCTGATTGTTTGATTAGGCTCAGTTAGGTTGTGAATTTTGAGCCTTTTTTTCACTGGTAAGATTGGTCCATCTTCCGATCATGGGTGGGTTTCAATCATATCTCTGTTTTTCAAAGACTCCTTGGCTATGTTTGGTACCATGGATTGGATTGGATTTCTAATCCAATCTTGATCAGACTTGATTAGATTGGATTGGAGAAGTCCTGCACCTATCCAATACCACGTTTGGTAGGTATATATTTATGGCTGATTGGATAAGCCAAAAACAGCCATTTGAACATTTTTCTTTTTATTACCATTTTTTTATTCTCTCATCAAACACTCATAAACATTTGATATAATAATAAAAATAAAAACACCCAAGCTAAAATATGAAATTTACAACAATAATTATGGATATATGATTTAATAAATCAATTTCCTAAAAAAAAAATTTGATAGACCTTATACTAGCAAGTACAATGCAAGTACAATTACTATCTGAAAATATCAAGTTACAAGACCAATTAGACCAAACAACATGCCAAGCCACAGCATGAAATATGATAATGAAGTCGATAACAAGCAAAGGACTCAAAAGAGTTGAAGCCAAAGCCAGATTTGGTGCACATCCTCTATTTAGCAAGCTTAATTTGCAGCATAATCAGCAATGCTATTAGCTTTATTCGTGAGTACTAGTCCAACTCCATAAGAAAGGAAATGCGGAGTTTATGTATCTCAGCAAGTTGAAAATAGATCACTTTCAAGTGTGGTATAGACACGAGAACAGTTCAACTAGAAGTGATATGCTGGTGATTCGACAAAACAACTAGTTTGAAACTTCAGCTTCCACTGCACAGATGAAAAGCCTATGCATGCCATTCCTTGCAAAAGACACCAGAATCAATCTAAATGACAACACCAATCCCTCACTCAAATAGAGGTATATCCCAAGCTTCAATGTTTATCATTTCAAAAGAGCGTAAGTATTGTCTAGTTGGTTTTACATGCAAACTACGGTTGCTAAAATTTCTTAATGAGTTTTCTAAAAATAAATTTGATAGAATTAAAGTATATATCATAATACACCAAACCTCATGTAGCATTTCTGTCACTTGATGGAATCTCAAAAGTGATTTCAATTTACACTTTGGGCATGCACATGTACTTATTCTTTCCGGTGTTCCATGGTAAGAAAAGCTTCAGCCACTAACTAAATGGAAAAAGAAAAATCCAACTAATTAATAATATCAGAATTTGAAAACGAGTGTTGCAGCCTTCAAACCCTTAATTAAACAGAATTACTTCAGGTATTGCTGAGAAATTACCTAATTAAGGTAAAATTCTAACACCACCAACATCAATCAGTCAAATGGATTCCTAAATGCAAGCATAAAATCTGCCAATCAAGATCCAAGTTGCAATTAAATCCATGTTTTGTAATTTAAACAATTAGAAATCAGCATAGCACTAAACAATTTACCATAGCACTAATTAGCTTGACAGCACCAATTCAATTCCTTTCTGCACCCTGGTCTGCTCATAAACTTGGTTTGATTCTTCTATCATCATCTAATCATTAAAAACACACCAAGAAGAAAAGAAAAGAAAATAAGTACAACATACCAAGAAGAAAAGAAAAGAAAATAAGTATGTGACAGAAAAATCTAGAAATGACTATGAAGCTTTCATAAAAACTGCAGCAACTAGAGGGAACTCCAAACCAAAGATATGAAACAGAATACTAATGAGTTGCAATGAACTCTAACTGTAAAAATGGAAACTAGGAAGAAACCATGGCAATGCAAAACATAATAACACATTATTTTCAAAAGCTTCCACCCCCAGTTGCAGTTTGGCCATGTATAAGACAATTTTAGATAATCAACACATTGTTATCAATTCCCATCTTATGCAAAACACATTCATGAGTCTCATACTCTGATTGTTGCAACAAGAAGAGGAGAAAATAGTAACAATCAAAATCGAAAACTACTTCATGAATACAAATATATACAAACTACTTCATGACATCCATTCTCAATGAATTAATGATATACATACAAATACATACAAACCAAATCTCAATTAATCAAAAATTCATAATACCCATGAATTAAACTTACAATCCCAGATAAAAGGAGAAGAAAAACCATCAAATTAGAGAGAAAGATCCATTACATATGACTGAAGTTGAATCTCCCAAAGAAAATAGCAGCTATAAATCGAGAATCACAAACAAGAGTTAAAATCGAAGAGAAATTTACCTAAATGACAGCAGAATGAGATCGGAAAAGGTTGGAGACGGTCAGAAGCAGTCGAAAATGACCGGAAAATTGAGACGGAGCAGGTTAGCAAGATGAAGGTCTCGAGCTGTTAACGTTTGTAATCCGTGGGATCTCTAGTTAGCTTTAGAGAGAGAGAGAGAGAACGACACAAGAAGTATAGTGGTTCATTTCCCGCCTTAGCGGGAAACTACGTCCACTTGAATGTTTAACTAGTGTGTTCGGGCCTTGCGGCCCAAAGGGATTACAAAAGATGTAATGGGATTGGATTGTAATGGAATGAATGGTGTTTAAGTGGGAGGAGAGTTCCTTTTATAGGTGAAGGAATGCTCTTCCTTTACATTGTTTTCGATATGGGACAAGTAACAACTATTCTAGTGTAGAAAGCCTAGTTTGTGGGGGCAACTTTGCAAGGCCGGAAAGGTGGCTTCCCGGTGACGGATTTGCGACTTCCGGATACCGTAGCGTAGCTTGAACATAGGGCTACAAGATGCAAGTAGCGGTTGGGCCCCACCATGGCTTGTGGGTGTCCCAAAGAGGGTGTTACTTATGCTTGGTGAGATAGCAAATACTCCATATTGTTGGAGGTATGTACACGAGCATTTTGCATGGTCGGGATGAGTCGAGAGAGAGAGAAATCAGAAGCTGGATTTGTTTTGTCATACCATTCTAAATGGATTTGTTATCCATCTTTGATAGGACACAATATTTTCAGCCCAACCATATCTGGGCCTCCAAACATGACTAGTGGTCAGATTTGACTTTTGTTTTCCTGTCTATTCCTTATATGAAGGAAAACAAACACGGCCCTGGTTTCTTTTCGCTAGTTTGTATCTCAACCTAATCTGTTCTTTTAGCTTTGTTTTATAACAATTTAGTAACGCTCCTTTGTCAATATGCAATTGTTGATGTGTCTGTTGCTCAATTTCACAGCTTTTGCATGTCCTGTGTGATTTTGGGCCTTGATTCTCATATGGTTTTGGGTGTATAACCAAGTTTGAATTGATTTGTTAGTATGCTTTACACAATTAGGTTTTCTTATCTAGCATTTTTTGTTTCAAATAAAACAAACAGCAAAGATGGGGTGAAGTGGCCCCTTTGTTTATTTGACAAGTATGGTCAGATTCTGAGATTGTGCCTTTTGTTTTTACGATATATCACACTGATATATGATGTGTATCCGATGTTGAACAGAATTATACTAGGGACGATCTGAATTCTTGTTGGGCAGCTTCATCCTCTGGACTCACAGCTTGGGCTGCTGAGCAAGCAAGATCTGAAGGTTACAAAGTAGAGGTAGGATTTGACCTGAATCTCTTTTTCTCTTTTCACTTGCAATTCTATGATGCATGGTTGCATTGTTTATAAACAAAGAAACTGGTCCTTGATGTTGCAGACTGTAGTTGTTGGAGATGATTGTGCATTGCCCCCGGCTGAGGATTAGCTGATCGAAGGGGTTCGGTAGACACCATTCTTTTTCTTTGAGATTTATTTATCTACTTTGTTGAATTTTACAATATAGGAAATCATTGTTATATATTCAATAATCAGATATTAGATGTTCATTATATGTACCAGAAAAAAAATATTCAGATATTGAGAATTCTTTTTGAACAATAATTTTTTTTTTTTTAATATTTGTATTGATGAAGACACCAACCCAGCTCAAG
Organism: Rosa lucieae; assembly: GCA_024704745.1. Taxonomy (NCBI): domain Eukaryota; kingdom Viridiplantae; phylum Streptophyta; class Magnoliopsida; order Rosales; family Rosaceae; genus Rosa; species Rosa lucieae. Next base: position 20,861,933 of record CM045493.1, on the reverse strand, counting down.
CTTCTATACGAGAACAGTAGTATACTAACCCACCCACTAGCATATTATATAAAGGAATAGGGCCCCTCATGTCAAATGTGAAAAGCAAGTCACGTTTGAAAATGTTTCATGTGTTTTAATTGCCAAAGCCACGGCTCTATTGGCCACTGACTCTGTGCTCGGGGTTGCAGCGTGGCTATACCCTATAGCCACTTATCATTCGTGGGTATCGTGATTAGGGGTCGTCAACGGGCCGGGCCGGGCCTTGCTATATTTTTAAATATTGGCGGGCCGGGCTGGGCCGGGGTTTATTAAAAATCGAAGGATCCAAGCCCGTCCATATAAAGCGGGCCTTGCGGGCTTTTTCGGGCCGGGCCGGGCTTGGCCTTGCGGGCTTTATTTATAAATAAATATTTAAAGACACAAATTTTTTTTTTTTAATCAAGCTTTGGAAATTCATTGGATAATGATCAAATACAACCAAAGATAACAAATCTATATAACTATATTGTACCCAAAAAATTCTATATTTATATATAGATACTAATTTATTGATAAATAAATTTTTAAAGACACTAATTTTTTATAAATCTATATTTATACATCATACACTCCAAAGAGCAAAATATAGCAATTCAAAGAAAATGAGAAAACCGACCGTTGGATGTGATTATTACAATAAATTATATGTGTGGTTAAAAATTTAGTCAATTTCACCGTATTTTCGAACCCGATCGGATTGGTCAACCGTAGTCACTTGCATGTTTTCTTGGTTGACTGATGGCGTGATGACCGCAAAACTTGCTCATTTTTTTACATCATGTTTGTAAATATTTCATAGATGGTGCGTGGACATAAGATAAAAAAAAATTTAATTTTAATTACAAATACATTGGCCTATACCAATTTGCCTCTTAAAGTTGTATGACTTGATACATTACATTTAAATTGTTGAGGTTCATTCTAAAGCAAACATGAAGTGGAAAATGAATTTGGAAAAACCAACCGTTTGATGGATAGATTGTAATATTTTATGGTGGTTGTAAAAAATCCAGCAAATTTGGTTTTCGTTTCGAATTCGATCAACTAGGTCAAACCTAGTTTCTCTTATAAATCTATATTTATACATCATACACTCCAAAGAGCAACATATAGCAATTCAAAGAAAATGAGAAAACCGACCGTTGGATGTGATTATTACAATAAATTATACGTGTGGTTAAAAATTTAGTCAATTTCACCGTATTTTCGAACCCGATCGGATTGGTCAACCGTAGTCACTTGCATGTTTTCTTGGTTGACTGATGGCGTGATGACCGCAAAACTTGCTCATTTTTTTACATCACGTTTGTATATATTTCATTGATGGATGTGCGTGGACATAAGATAAAAAAAATTCAATTTTAATTACAAATACATTGGCCTATACCAATTTGCCTCTTAAAGTTGTATGACTTGGTACATTACATTTAAATTGTTGAGGTTCATTCTAAAGCAAACATGAAGTGGAAAATGAATTTGGAAAAACCAACCGTTTGATGGATAGATTGTAATATTTTATGGTGGTTGTAAAAAATCCAGCAAATTTGGTTTTCGTTTCGAATTCGATCAATTAGGTCAAACCTAGTCACGTGCATGTTTTCTTGGTTGACCGATGGCGTGATGACCGCAAAACTTGCTTATTTTTTCACATCACGTTTGTATATATTTCATCGATGGATGTGCGTGGACATAAGATAAAAAAAATTCAATTTTAATTACAAATACATTGGCCTATACCAATTTGCCTCTTGAAGTTGTATGACTTGGTACATTACATTTAAATTGTTGAGGTTAATTCTAAAGCAAACATGAAGTAGAAAATGAATTTGGAAAAACCAACCGTTTGATGGATAGATTGTAATATTTTATGGTGGTTGTAGAAAATCCAGCCAATTTGGTTCTCGTTTCGAATTCGATCAACTAGGTCAAACGTAGTTACTCTTATAAACCTATAATTATATATCATACACTCCAAGGAGCAACCCCTATCAATTAAAAGAAAATGGAAAAACCGACCGTTGGATGAGTTTATTACAATAAATTATGAGTGTGGTAAAAAATTTAGCCAATTTCACCATATTTTCGAATCCGATCGGATTGGTCAACCGATATGTAGAATATATATATATATATATATATATATATATATGCACATTAGCACATATTTTATATAGAAGTATAAGAACTTCCACACACACACACACACATATATATATATATATATCTCTCTCTCTATAGATATATATATAGATATATATAAACACACACACACACATATATTGATATATATATATATATATTGATATATATCTATATATATATAAACACACACACACACACACACATATATATATATAGATCTATATCTATATATATATATATATAACACACACATATATATAAACACACACACAAATATATATTTATGTGTGTGTGTGTGTATATATATATATAAACACACACACACATATATTGATATATATATATATATATATAAACACACACACACACACACACACATATATATATATATATAGATCTATATCTATATATATATATATAACACACACATATATATAAACACACACACAAATATATATTTATATGTGTGTGTATATATATATATATATAAACACACACACACATATATTGATATATATAATTTTATATAATATATATTTATTTGCGGGTTTTGACGGGCCGGCCCAGGCCGGGCTAAATGATGACCCCTAATTGTGATTAAAAACACGTTTAAGTCGGTGTGGCTATTGCTTAGATTTGTAGTAGTGAGAGAACCCATTGACTAGTATTAAAATGTGGCCGTGTTAACCATGTCGAGTAGCTGTTTGCCGAGTTGCCTCAGAGACATATATGGTCATATCGAATGCAATGATATCATCCTATATCATTCACAAGACGACTAATTGAGGAAGCTATTCGGTTGTATATGTGAGAATAAGATGATCTTTGATGGAGTTTTCCTAACGTTTTCAAGGCTGTTTCCATGATCAGCAGCTATACCTCCTCAGCTACATCTCAACCATGCATCTCTAAAAGCTTCAGATTTCTTACGAATCGAAAAAATCATTCCCATCACAAAAAATTTCGCCCAAACAAAAAAAAAAAGGCCCAATTAATAAAGGTTACATTTGTGTCTGAGGGGGAATATTCAGAGCACCGCCGTATACTTGCACCAACACAAATAAATTGTTAGATTGCATTAAATACACTTTTTGTTTATTAAAAATAAAGTTGATAATAAATATCAAGGGTTGAGATTATTTTATCAGAATTGGGTCACTTGCACCGTCGGTGCAAAAAATAATTTCCATGTATCTGATTCAAGGATGCCTTTATTTTCATTGTGAACATTTATGTGAAAATTGCAGGCACTGGCCAACCAATTAAGCCTCCTCTTTACAGAACGGCTGAAAACTTTCTCTTAATTCCATCCAAACTAGTAGGCATTCAAACCTCATAATGCGCATGCATTTCCAGATACTCCACGCATTTGTCCATGTATTTATCATGGAGTTCCTTGTCCCTAAACAACTCACTATATTCATTAGCTCCATCTCTGTATGGCTTCCCCTCCTCATCCACCACAACCAAATTCAATGAATTCGCCAACTCGTTCCTTGTAAACCGTCCACTCTCTTCGTCTCTCGGTACCTCTATCCCGATCTTCTTGTCCCAAAACCTAGCAATTAGCCCTTGATCATACATAAATGGCAGCATGATTAGAGGACGCCCGAATTGGAGTGACTCAATGAGGGAACTCCAACCGCAATGAGTCAAGAAACCCCCGATGGACTCGTGGGCCAAAATTTTGAGCTGAGGAGCCCAGGTAGGCCAGACAAGCCCACGATCTTTGGTCCGGTCCTCAAACCCATACGGTAGATTAACCGAGTCACCTTCCCCAGACCCATGAGCGGGTTTTCTTAGCACCCAAAAGAAAGGCAATCCACAGAGCTCCAATCCAAGAGCCAACTCATTGAACTCTTCTTGGCTTAAATTAAGCTCACTCCCAAACGCAACATAGACTACTTTGCCTGTCTCTTGTTGGTCCAGCCACCCTGCAATTTTGGACCAATTATTATAGTTTCCGTCTTCATCACTTCTTGGTACACAGGGTGGCAATAAGCCTGTCGGGAGCACTACAGGTTTTTGGTGAAGGTGTTCAAGCAAATCGAGCCACTCACCCTCGATCTGTCTACTACTTCGAATGAAGTAGACTTGACAACCTTGGACAGTTGATTCCAAACGAAACCAATCAGTCACCCCAGAAGTATTTGGTGCCATATTACCATCGACCAGTCTCTTGGCCTCGAAAAGCCTAAAATATGGTTTGGACGGAAAGGGAATCCATTCGGGAGGGACAGTGAAATGCTCGGGCTGTGTTCTAAGACCATAGCGAGACACTAGAACTGGTGATGTTGGTCCAAGGAAACATAGACTTGATGCATTGAAGATACTGAAATGGGCTCGTGAGATGCCGAGCTTGATAGCTATTGGTGGCAACCAGTGAGGGGCAAAATCGTGAATAATCCAATCCGGAGCATGTGCTTGTAGGAATTCAGAGATACCTTGTTCGAGTCCATCATGAGCTATTTTGAGGTATGGGATAGCGTCGTATGGGACGTCCATGGTGGCCTCTGCGTTTTCGGGGAGATTTTTGACGCGGGGGAGAGGGATTTGAACTAGAGTTATCAGAGGGGTTAGGTTTTGTGGGATCTTCGGCAGGCGTTGGATGTTTCTAGGTGTTGAAATGAAGGAAACCTTGTGGCCTCTGCGAGCTATGTGCTTGGCAACCTCAAGAAATGGGATTATGTGACCGAAGGCAAGCCATGGGAACAAAGCTATGTGGAGCTTCTCAGGCTTAGTTGCAGATGTAGAGCTCATTTTGATTGATGGGGTGGTTTGTGCTCACTATACTCTTTCGTCGCCTTTTATTGAAGCTCTGAGACATTGACAACCGACATCCGAAACGTGAATGGGTTGTGTTGAAGAGATAAGATAGCAGCAATCTTTGATTTATTAATTGGCGGCCGAGCCGGGCAATCAATAATTCAATATAAATTACATAATATTGCTGATGATAAAGTAAAGTAAGTTCCAGATACAGAGAATCGCGGTCTACTACAGATTAATTAACCCCAATCGATCGTTCAATAATGATTGAATTAAAAAAAAACATTAAATACCAACCATTTGAAGTTTTAGCTAAACAATAAAAAAGAAATTAATTATGAACCATTTGTTTTGGCTTCACCATGCGGGGAGATTTTCAGATTGATACCATATGATGTTCAACAACTGTTGTGGGCGACGAGTAGTGGTATAGGTCATAGTATAATATTCATATTTTATGATATATATGAATATGCCACACTATTTCGTTATGCATGGATGATGATCTTCTTTGGATAAAAAGCCAATTCCAATAGATTAAGTGGAGAGTCTGGCCTACATCTAGTAGGGATTAAACTTACGAATTCGTGAGCACTTTAATCATTCAGTACGGTACATTATTCCAATTAAAATGAAATTTTTAAGATAAATTGATGCAATTTAGGAGCTAGGACTCGATAAGCAAGAATATTTATTTCGAAAAAATGATAATGATTAAGATAATATATTATTAATTCTCACATACCTTGACAGAAATATAGTGCTTTATATCTCAAAAGAACTAGCTAATTAGTTATATTATGTATATTGTTGTGCTTGTTTATTGAACCACACAATTTAGGCCTCATCAAAAATCCCGCGGATCAAGTGGGCCGATGGAGGCCCGCCGGCCCTGAGGGCTTTTAGCTCGGCCAGGCCCGACTCGTCAAAAAACCCGCAAAAGCCCGCCTCGGTGGGCCAAGGGCCGGCCCGCCAAAAGCCCTAAAAAACCCGGCCCGGCCCGTAAAAGCCCGTAAAATATTATATATATATATATATATATATATATGTGTAGATATGTGTGTGTGTGTTTATAAATATATATATACACACACACACACATAGATATATATTTGTGTGTGTGTTTATATGTATATATGTGTGTGTGTGTGTGTGTGTGTGTGTGTGTTTATATATATAGAAAATATATATGCATTACCGCATAATATATATATATATATATAGATATATTATATGTGTGTGTGTGTTTATATATATGTATATATATTTATATATGTGTGTGTGTGTTTATATATATAATTTATATATAGATATATATATATATATGTGTGTGTGTGTGTGTGTGTTTATATAGGGTTAAATACTGTTTACTCCCTGAACTTTCAGGGAAAAACCAGTTCAGTCCCTCCCTTTTTAATTTCACACGTTTACTCCCTCATCTCTCAATTTTGGACCAATAGGTCCATTCCGTTACTTTCCGTCCAAAAATTCCGTTAAATCGCTGACGTGGCCGTTTTTTAGCCTTAAAATGTCCATTATACCCTCTCATACCCTTTTTTTTTTGGTGTTGTTTACCTATTCTTCTTCTTCCAGCTCTCTCTCCATCTTTCTGTTTCCCAATCTTCCTTAGAAAATCAGATCTTCATTTTTTTTCCCCTTCTCTTCTTTCTTCTCTTCCTCAGTAAGAGAGCTAGAAACTTTGGCTTCAACAGTAGCGGTTTTGATTTCCACTTCTGCAGACCAATTTCTCCTCTACTAGTACTGCAGGCTCTCCTAGAAAAATCAGAGCAGGGAGAGTAGTATGTGTCCGACAAAGCAGAAGCACCGGAGTTCCGGAGTCGATCACGCCGGCAAATGCTCCAGATTCGGAGAGTCCACAACCTCCACTGCCGACTGGATTTCCGAGAAAATCCAAGGTGGATCCTTACCCCATGTCGACCTCCACATTGGAACGAACGGCTAGGCTTGGCGGAGCTTGGCGGTTCCACCCGGTCTGACTCGAATTGACCCCATCAAATAACCTTAATTTCTAACCAAGATCAAACCTTGACCACTCAAATCAAACACACATCTCACTTTCAAACCAAAAACACATTTCAGATTCTGAAGCAATTCAAATTCAAAACCTAGAAAATGTCTTCCTCCGAAATCCAATCTTAGGAGCTCTTGTTCCTTCCCAAATCTCCTCCTGGCATGCTTGAATTTCATCCTCTTCATTCTCTCTGTCACATCTCTAGTCCTTACTATCCTCCTCCGAATGCCCCCAACTTCAATGGGTATGGCGTATCTCATGACTTCCAGAACCTCCATTCTCTCTTCATTCATAGGCCTCTACCCTCACCTCTGCTTCATAACCCACATCTCCCTTCTCCTCGCCTCCTTGATCGGATAAATTCTTGGCAAGGGACAAAATTGTAGCACAAAACACTACAACTAAATGAAATTGAAGCAAATTAAGTAAACCCAGAACTCAAATCAAGCTATATAGACATAATATATCCCAAATTAAGCAAACCCAGAACTTAAATCAAGCAAACTGAGATCTTAGAGCTGTGCATGACTTGAAACTCGTCCAATTTCAGACCCAAGGCCACCATGAGGTTAGCGATGAAGAGACGAGCGGCACCAGTGCCCTGCCGTATTGTCGCCGGATGGAGGCTGAAAGAAGAAAGAAGGTCTCACCGACCTTGTTGCCGGTGAAGGAGAAGACGGGGATGGCGAGCTCCGTGGTTATGGTTAGGGTTTGGGGGATTTGAGGGAATTGGGTTTGAGGGTGGTGGAGATGGGTTTGTGGGAAGAGGAAGTGATGAAGATTGAGCAGATGAAGGAGTGATGAGCTAAACCTGTGTTCGAGAGAGAGAGAGCTGGAATAAGAGGTAAATAACAAGAAAAAAAATTAATTAAAAATAAAAAGAGTAAATGAGGCCACATCAATGATTTAACAGAATTTTTGGACGGAGAGTAACGAAATGGACCTATTGATCCAAAATTGAGAGATGAGGGAGTAAACGTGTGAAATTAAAAATGGAGGGACTGAACTGTTTTTTCCCTGAAAGTTCAGGGAGTAAACAGTATTTAACCCTTATATATATATATAGAGAGAGAGATATATATATATGTGTGTGTGTGTGTGTGTGTGTGTGTTTATATATATATATATATATATATATATATGTGTGTGTGTGTGTGTGTGTGTTTATATATATGTGTGTGTGTGTGTGTGTGTGTGTGTGTGGAAGTTCTTATACTTCTATTATTCTATATAGAATATGTGCATATATATATATTCTACATATCGGTTGACCAATTCGATTGGATTCGAAAATATGGTGAAATTGGCTAAATTTTGTACCACACTCATAATTTATTGTAATAAACTCATCGAACTGTCGGTTTTTCAATTTTCTTTGAATTGATATGGATTGCTCTTTGGAGTGTATGATATATAAATATAGGTTTATAAGAGTAACTAAGTTTGACCTAGTTGATCGAATTCGAAACGATAACCAAATTGGCTGGATTTTCTACAACCACCATAAAACATTACAATCTCTCAATCGAGCGGTTGGTTTCTCTGAATTCATTTTCCACTTCATGATTGCTTTAGAATGAACCTAAACAATATAAATACAATGTATATGTTATACAACTTTAGGAAGAAAATTGGTATAGACCAATGTGTTTGTAATTAAAATTAATTTTTTTTATCTTATGTCCACGCACATCCATTGATGGAATATATACAAACGTGATGTGAAAAACTAAGCACGTTTCGAGGTTGTCACGGCATCGGTCAACCAATAAAACATATAAGTGTCTACGGTTGACTAATCCGATCGGATTCGAAAATATGGTGAAATTGGCTAAATTTTTTACCACACTCATAATTTATTGTAATAAACTCATCCAACGGTCGGTTTTTTCATTTTCTTTGAATTGATAGGGGTTGCTCTTTGGAGTGTATGATATATAAATATAAGTTTATAAGAGTAACTGCGTTTGACCTAGTTGATCGAATTCGAAACGAGAACCAAATTGGCTGGATTTTCTAAAACCACCATAAAACATTACAATCTCTTCATCGAGCGGTTGGTTTCTCCGAATTCATTTTCCACTTCATGGTTGCTTTAGAATGAACCTAAACAATTTAAATGCAATGTATAGGTCGTATAACTTTAGGAATAAAATTGGTAGAGTCCAATGTGTTTGTAATTAAAATTAAATTTTTTTTATCTTATGTCCACACACATCCATCAATGGAATATATACAAACGTGATGTGAAAAAATAAGCACGTTTCGCGGATGCCACGCCATCGGTCAACAAATAAAACATATAAGTGACTACGGTTGACCAATCCAATCGGATTCGAAAATATGGTGAAATTGGCTAAATTTTTTTCCACACTCATAATTTATTGTAATAAACTCATCCAACGGTCGGTTTCTCATTTTCTTTGAATTGCTATATGTAGCTATTTGGAGTGTATGATGTATAAATATAGATTTATAAAAAATTAGTGTATTTAAAAATTTATTTATCAATAAATTAGTATCTATATATAAATATAGATTTTTTTGGGTACAATATAGTTATATAGATATGTTATCTTTGGTTGTATTTGATCATTATCCATTGAATTTCCAAAGCTTGATTAAAAAAAAAAATACTTGTGTCTTTAAATATTTATTTATAAATAAAGCCCACAAGGCCCGGCCCAAAAAAGCCCGCAAGGCCCGCTTTATATGGACGGGCTTGGATCCTTTGATTTTTAATAAAGCCCGGCCCGCAATTATTTAAAAATATAGCAAGGCCCGGCCCGGCCCGGCCCAAGCCCGTATGAATGGGCCAGGCCGGGCCGTTGACGACCCCTAACACAACTTGTCAAAACAGGCGCGAGGAAAAGGGGAAGGGCAGGTTGTCTTTGCCAATCCGGTAGTGAGCTTAAAGACTCAAAATAGTGATTTGAAGTGTCACTATGCCCAAGTATTTTAGTTTTTCCTCACAAGCATAAACATATCGTGATGTCAAGTGAGATTTGAATCTGTGACCTCTACGATGCTGTTAATTAGGCTAACTGACCAACAGGCCACGATAGTCTAAGTTAAGTATAACATAACTTATAAGTTAAATGGGAAAAAATATTTGGTAAACAGCTTATTTTTAATACTATATCATTAAGTTACATCTTATAAAAATTGCTAAAAATGTTTTCATAAGTTAAAAGCTACAACTGCTTTTACATGTCTTTTCATAACACAGGCCTCACAATCTTACGCTCTTCACACCCATGGACTCATGGCAGCATTAACTACGTCCACAAGCTGTGACAAGTTGCCTGAGAAGATAGTCTTTGATGATTTCAACGCTTTATGGCTGCTTTTGTTTGCCCGGATAGGAATGAAGTAGGATAATAACTGGATTGGATTAGAATAAGATTGGATTTATTTTAATGTTCTCATGTGTTTGGTATAAGTGGATTAGAGCTGGAATGGATAAGTACAAGAATCAGATCCGTCGTCAAACCTCGATCCGTTGTCAACACTAAGACGCAAACTCACCTTCTCTTCTCTACTTGTACCCTAGTCCATGGCCTCCATAGCCAACCCCTTCCCCATCTCACTCTCCTCCAAGCTCACCGCCAAAGCTTCACTCTTCAAGCCCAACAACCCAGCGGAGCTCTCTCTTGGAGGCCAGAGCCACGACCCGGCAGCTCTCCGGTCGAAGATAATGGCCAATTCGGTAGATCAGCCACCTAGTAAAACAGGTCAGGCGACTTCGGCGACGCAAACGCAAACGATCAACCCGATTAGGATGCTATGTTTTCGTGTTCAATTTCGGGTTTGCAGTGGAGACGCAGACACAGACGCAGAGGATGATTAATTGTTTGAAGAAGGATGGTGGTCAATTGGTTAAGATCCATTTTTGTAGTTAGTCCTAATCCTATACTATTGTGCATATCCCACCTCTCCAACAGAAATTGATATCCTACTCTGACAAGATTTAAATTTCCAATCCTAGGCTAATCTAACCAACCAAACACCAGCTTAGATATTATTGTGTCATATATATCCAGCTACGTACTAATCTGGGCAAACAAACGCGCTCTATATTTCTACTTGGATGCATGGGCAACAATACCTGTAAAATAACCATATACATGCTCACAACATATGCACACAATCATAAAAGGGATCAAGGCTTACCTTCAGCAATCACTGGCATGGATTCCATCTTATGCAGCAAACACGAACACTGAATATGGCCTTCTGTTACTTACCAACTTGCTTCTCAATGGACAGAACAATATGCAAAACGTCGGTAGTAATCAGGGACCAATTCATCTGTATATATAGGTGACTTAAACCTCAAGAAGCTTCCCATTAAAGCTATCCATATCGGTTTAGGTTTCCTAATTAGATTCCTAATGTAACACTTCATTGTAGTCTTTCTTGCAGACTAAGAATAGGATTACTTACCTTAATGAATAGATACACTGCTTCATTAAGTTACAAGTATTGATTTACAGTTTGTATCCATGTTAAACTAGGATTGATATTAAGCTAATCATCAATTACTTTATGATGATATGTGTTATGTCCATATTTGATCTTACAATCTCCCCCTTGGACTCACACATATCATGCTCGATGATTTGCACCAAAGAACATCAAAACCTACTTAACTTACTGAAGTGCGCGCCAGATAACAAACTCAAATCGAAAATCCATTCCAACATGGTCAGATCACAGTTACTTATGCAGAGCAAGAAACAGTATACATTTTAACAAAAATGCAGAGTTTCAAAACCACAAACATAAGCTCCTGCAATCCACATATGTCAAACCAGAAGTGATACAATATATGTTAATGTGTATCAACAAGTAAACATATATTAGGTCCTACTTTATGTTTCTAAAACCAGAAACTCAAGCAATTTTTCTGAACACTGATGGCTTAAAAATTGCTTGAACCTACATCATGCTATACATGATTTAAGCCATCTGATAGCAAGTATGATATTCAAAACAAGATGATAATTTCCAAAACAAAACAATAAAGCTGCAGCAAAATCATAACTGGAAATACCTCAAAATTTTATTGATAATCAAAACTGTCATTACAAATAAGTTGTGATAAACAAAAGTCAAAAATATCACAACTGAAAATACAAGAACTCAAGAACCTTAAAATTTTAAATTGCTCCAACTGACTAACTCTCTACTGAACCTAAGCATCTAGATTAGCTAAAACTCCAATGCTTGTTGTATGCTTCTGGAATGCTGCTACTGACAAGGCCTTGGTGAAAGGATCTGCTAGCTGTGAATTTGTGTCAATACTCAAAACAGCTATTTCACCATGCTTTACTCTTTCTCTAACACTGTAATACTTTAGATCAATGTGTTTAGAATTATTTGACCTTTTACTGTTCTTGCTAAAGAAAACTGCAGCCTCATTGTCACAATAAATCACAAGTGTTCCAGCCACAATGTGACTCAATACTTTGGTCTGCATGAGAAAATTCCTAATCCAAAGTCCTTCACACACAGTTTCATATACTGCAATAAATTCAGCTTGCATAGTAGAAGTTGAAACAAGTGTTTGTTTCATGGTTTTCCAAGCAATAGCACCTCCTGCAAGCATGAACACATATCCACAAGTCGATTCTTGGAGTCGGATAATTCCCTGCAAAATCCGAGTCTGAGAATCCAATGAGTTTCAGATCCTCCACTTGCCTATAAACTAGCATATGGCTTTTAGTTCTCTGCAGGTATCTCAACACTTTCTTCCCAGCTACCCAATGTTCATGGCCTGGATTAGATTGGAATCTTGACAAAATCCCTACTGCAAAAGACAAGTCTGGCCTAGTGCAGACTTGTGCATACATGAGACTTCCTACAAGTCTGGCATAAGGCTTTGACTCCATATTTTCCTTTTCAACATCACTATTGGGACTTTGCTTCTTGGTTAACTTATCTCCTTTGGACATGGGAACTTCTCCAGCTGCACACTTCTCCATACCAAACCTCTTTAAAACTTTGGTAATATAATTGTGTTGAGACAAACCAAGTAGTCTCTGTGCCCTATCTCTTTTAATCTCAATACCTAGTACATAGGATGCTTCTCCTAAGTCTTTCATGTCAAAATTCCTTGACAGAAAACTCTTGGTATCTTTAAGCAATTTAATGTTACTGCTAGCCAAAAGTATATCATCCACATAGAGTACCAGAAAAATAAAATTGTTCCCAACTGTCTTCAAATAAACACATTCATCAACAAGATTTTCTGTAAATCCAAAAGTAGAAATCACAGAATCAAATTTCTTGTACCACTGTCTAGAAGCTTGTTTAAGGCCATAAATTGATTTTCTTAATTTACACACTAAGTTTTCACTTCCAGCTTGTACAAAACCTTCTGGCTGCCTCATATAAATCACTTCATCTAGTTCACCATTCAAGAAAGCTGTTTTAACATCCATCTGGTGCAGCTCCATATCAAAATGAGCCACTAAAGCCATGATTATCCTAAACGAGTCTTTTGTAGAAACTGGAGAAAAAGTCTCAGTAAAGTCAATGCCCTCTTCTGTGTAAAACCCTTGGCAACTAATCTTGCTTTATGTCTCTCTACATTGCCATTTGCATCTCTTTTGGTTTTGAAAACCCATTTACAACCTATAGGCTTCTGGTTGGGGTCAGGTTCAACTAATTCCCAAACTGCATTTTGACTCATGGAATTAATTTCTGCTTCCATTGCTAGCTGCCATTGATGAGATTCACTACTTTCAATGGCCTGATTAAATGTAGTTGGATCATTGTCCTCTGCACAGTCCATTTCAATTTCTGCTTCTTGTAGATAAACAATGTAGTCACTCTCTTTCCCCCCCATAAGTTGGTTTTCTTGCTCTCTGTGATCTTCTAGGTTGAGCCACTGGATGATTTTGAGGTTCAGTTACTTGACCAGTTACGTGGTCAGTTACTTGGTCAGTGACATGGGCAGTGACTTGACCAGGTACAGTTACTTGGGTAGTTACATGGTCAGTGACATGGGCAGTGACTTGATCAGGTACAGTTACATGGTCAGTGACTGGTCAGTGACATGGCAGTGACTTGATCAGGTACAGTTACATGGTCAGTGACTGGCAGTGACATGGCAGTTACTCGACCAGGACAGTTACTTGGTCAGTGACATAGTCAGTTACGTGACCAGTGACATTATCAGTTACATCTTGTTCTAAAGGCAATGCTACACTTAAATTCTCATCTGACACAATTTCCTCACAAACTGAGGTTAAATCCTCAAGGTTTGTATTGTGAACTTTTTCACTTAGAAACTTTACTTGATGTGTTTCAAAAATTCTAGGTGAATGATGAGCAGAATATAATTTATAGCCTTTAGATTTATCTGGATAACCTATAAAATAGCAACTAACAGTTTTGGGGTCAAGTTTATTCAAGCTTGGATTATAAATCCTAGCTTCTGCATGACATCCCCAAACATGACAGTGATGAAGACTAGGTTTCCTGCCACACCAAAGCTCAAAAGCAGTATTTTCTATGGCTTTGCTAGGTGTCCTGTTGCAAATATAATTTGCAGTTTTTAAAGCCTCACCCCACAGAAATTTAGGCAAACCAGTTGTACACATCATGCATCTAACCATGTTCAAAAGAGTCCTATTCTTTCTCTCTGCAACACCATTCTGTTGTGGATTATAGGGTGTTGTGTATTGAGCTTTAATTCCATTGTCTTGCAAAAACAAGGCAAATGGACCCTTTTGTTGGCCGGATTCAGTGTACTTTCCATAGAACTCTCCCCCTCTATCTGACCTTACTGTTTTGATTTTCTTTTCTAGTTGATTTTCTACCTCAGACTTAAAGATTTGAAAGGCTTTCAATGCTTGTGCCTTTTCTGAAAGTAGATAAATATAACTGTATCTAGAAAAGTCATCAATGAATGTGATAAAATACACATTCCCACAGATAGTTTGATGCCTAAATGGTCCACATATATCAGTGTGTATGAGTTCTAATAAATTTTGGCTTCTATATGCAGTTTCTTTCTTGTGTTGGTTATTTTTCCCTTAAAACATTCCACACAATCTGTTAGATCAGAAAAATCAAGTTCATTTAGGATTTTGTTTTTCACCAATATTTTCAGTCTCTCTTTTGAAACATGGCCGAGTCTTCTATGCCATAAAAATGCAGACTTTTCATTTAGTTTGGTTCTTTTAACACCTGTTAAAGTGCTAGTACTGTTTGTGTTATCTTCAACAAGTAAAATTTCTTGTTGAGCCATTGAACAACTTAACTGTAAATAATCATTCGAGATAACACCAGAACCAATTTGAACAGAATTTTTAGAAATAAGAATTCCATTACTATCAATAACAAGTCTACAACCAGATTTTACTAAAAGAGAAACTGAAACCAAATTCCTTCTCATGGAAGGTACATAAAAAACATTGTCCAAAACTAACAATTTTCCTAATCCTAATCGAGCTTTAAGGTTCCAATAGCCTTGACTGCCACTCTCATGCCATTGCCTACACACAGGTTCACTTCATCACTTTTTGGGATTCTGCTCCTTATGAATCCCTGCAAAGAATTAGTAATATGAATAGGTGAGCCTGAATCTATCCACCAAGACTGTGGTTCAACATTTATAAGATTAATTTCTAAAGAAAAAACTGTATTAGAAAAAATCTTACCCTTTTTGGCTAACCAATTTTTATAGCCAGTGCAGTCCTTTTTCATGTGTCCTACTCTTTTGCAAAAGTAGCACTTGAACCTAAATGGCCTGTTTTCCTTGGCCACTGCAGCTGTTGAACTCTTAGTTATGGCTTTGGTAGGCTTGAGCTTATTCTGGGGCTTTTTCTTCTTAGGCTTCTCTATGAGATTTATGGCTGTAGCAGGTTCTTTTTCTTCCTTGATCCTAGCTTCCTCATCAACACAGATGGATATAAGTTCATCTAAAGTCCAGTTTCCCTTTTGAGAGTTGTAACTGGTCCTAAGATGACTAAAACTGTTAGGCAAGGAATGAAGTGCATAATGCACTACCTGCTCATCCCTAACCCCCATCAAGAGCTCCCTGAGTCTGCCATTTATATTGATCATCTTCATAATATGTTCTCTAACTCCCCCTGAACCCATGTACTTCAAATCATGAAACTCCTTGGTTAGTCTAGCTGCTTCTGCCTTTTCACTTTCTTTAAACTTAGCACCTATGAGTTCCAGAAAATCTGATGCTAGCTCAGGCTCTTCTATACTTCCCCTGACAGTCTTGGACATAGAGGTACGAATGAGATTCTTAGCCATTCTATTGGATCTATGCCACTTCTTGTAAAGGTCAGTTTCTTTCTTGGTGCTCTTTTCATTCAACTCTATAGGCTTATCCTCAGTAAAGCAATAGTCTATATTCTCATGCATTCCCATATAGTTCTCTACAGAATCTAGCCAAGCTCTATAGTTGGTTCCAGTTAACATCAAGACACTGTTCAAGTTCATGTAGGAGTTACCTAAGGAGCAAAACAAAAATTCATGTGAGTTCTTAATTTGTAAAGAAAATAACATTAAGTTTTCTGCGTTTTATTTAGCTTTAAGCAACCAAAACAAGAACATACAGAAAACCTAAACAATCCATACTTGCATTCATATCAGTCCATAACCAAAAACAATGTTAAGCAACACTTTTGAGCAGAAGCATAACATTCTGGAGTTCTTTATCAATATACCATGTTCAATGAAAACAAGTTATCCAAAGAAATTTATCCACATCTTTAGACAGAAGAAAAATTTCTAAGTATCCGAATTTATTTTCATCAAGCATGCATATTGCTGTTTTGTATTCTAAAACCATACTTGACCACTTCTTTGGAAGATAAAACTGAAGCATAGTTTTAAAACACAAAACACAATTTCAGTTTTGTCACTCGATCAGGTACATGTAGTACCTGACCAGTTACATGGTCAGTGACCTGACCAGTTACATGGTCAGTGACCTGGCCAGTTACATGGTCAGTGACCTGACCAGTTACATGGTCAGTTACCTGACCAGTTACATGGTCAGTTACCTGATCATTGTTTTCTGCCAACATCAATGAAGAATGCTTTGTGCATCATAATCACTTATGCCAACAGAAAACCACAAAACCCATGAGCTTTTAACTTTATATTCTACCCAGATTCATCCTTGTAAGAAAATTAAGCTCTCGTATCTGTCAATTTTAATAATGTGTAAACAAAATCTGGGAGATTTTTGTTCTTCATGCAATTTTACACAATCACAGATACAATACCATATCATCAATCAATTCAACATGCATATTCAAGCATAACCAAAATTGATTTGATTCCAAGAAACCACGGAACAATCAAGAAATTGTAAATTTCATCCGGTCACCATCTACTCTAACCTAACGCACGCCGGGAATGCAACTAGGGTTCTTGAGCACAATCAAAAACACAATTATCATGCTATGAATCGAAATCAATTTCACAGAAAAACCTGTTTTTGCTTTTTCCCCAATTTGCTGCTAAAAATCACAGCGGAAGCGTGAACTTGATATTTAACCAGATGCAGCAATCAACTTAAGTAACTTACCTTGATCAGGTACATGACCAGTTACATGGTCAGTTACCTGATCAGTGACATGGTCAGTTACCTGACCAGTTACTTGATCCGTAAAGCAAAAACCCTTTTTTTTTTTTTTTTTTTTGTGTTTGTTTTGCAAAACCCTAAAACGATTTTGATACTTGTGAGCCTATGCTCTCATACCAATTGTAAAATAACCATATACATGCTCACAACATATGCACACAATCATAAAAGGGATCAAGGCTTACCTTCAGCAATCACTGGCATGGATTCCATCTTATGCAGCAAACACGAACACTGAATATGGCCTTCTGTTACTTACCAACTTGCTTCTCAATGGACAGAACAATATGCAAAACGTCGGTAGTAATCAGGGACCAATTCATCTGTATATATAGGTGACTTAAACCTCAAGAAGCTTCCCATTAAAGCTATCCATATCGGTTTAGGTTTCCTAATTAGATTCCTAATGTAACACTTCATTGTAGTCTTTCTTGCAGACTAAGAATAGGATTACTTACCTTAATGAATAGATACACTGCTTCATTAAGTTACAAGTATTGATTTACAGTTTGTATCCATGTTAAACTAGGATTGATATTAAGCTAATCATCAATTACTTTATAATGATATGTGTTATGTCCATATTTGATCTTACACTACCTTCTTAGCTTCATCTCAACCATGCTCTCTTTGATGGAGATGGTCCTATTATATATAATATTGGAAATAACAGATGGGTCGATGCCTGATGAGCAGTCATACGGCCATAATGCTGCTGGTCAATCAATACATATACTATTAACTAACATCGATCAATGGCGGAAGCTAGCTGCTGGTCTAAAACAATAAGATCGAGGCAATCATGTGAAAAAGGAATGGTTAGCGAAACTATACTTTGACTGTTAGTTTTCATCGAATTGTGAAAATTGTAAATAAAATGCAAAGAACTTATTACAAATTCCAAAGTACACGAGACTAATTGAATAGTTTATAGTAAATTAATTATATGAATATAGTCGCTCATAATGTTACTGATTTTGTTGTTGGTAAGCGGAGGATATTTATTTTTTCAGATGTTGAATTCCTAATTGACTTATAAATTATGTGATTTAGGATGATGCAGCATGCTAATTGTGTTAACATGCACGATGCATGTTAAACAACATGTCAAGATGAATCTAATTCCTTATTTTACATAAAATTTATAATTAACGATAAATGCTGCCGTTCTTTTCATTATGAACTTGGG
The DNA here is from genome assembly GCA_024704745.1 of Rosa lucieae. Taxonomy (NCBI): domain Eukaryota; kingdom Viridiplantae; phylum Streptophyta; class Magnoliopsida; order Rosales; family Rosaceae; genus Rosa; species Rosa lucieae. The sequence goes on along the minus strand of CM045493.1, from coordinate 20,843,159 downwards.
TTAAAAATTAAAAATTGAAGGCACTAGCTGAACAACTGAGCTTCGTCCAAAGGCAAGCCATGGGAACAAAGCCATGTGAAGCTGCTTCTTAGGCTCAGTGGTAGAGCTGATAGAGCTCATGTTCGATGATCGAGTTGCGAGTTTTGAACTCAATGCTTTTTGAAAAACATTTGATTATACCTTAGGTGTAAAATTAAGAAGAAAAATTTTATTCCACCAAAAAAAAAACTTGTAGAACTAGCAAATGGTACACAACACAATAACCTAACGACATAAATGAAATCATAAATACGTGTTTAAAGGTTTAAGATTGAAAATTGCCGACGAAAATTCATCATTTTATTTATTTATGGAAATAATTCAGTGCATCGATGTGCACTTACACCGATATAAATGGATGATTAGATTATATTAAATACACTCTTAGGTTATTAATAAAAATATTAATTATAAATATCAAAAGTTGAGATCATCTTATACGTGTTTGGTCATTTGCACTGTCGGTGTATAGAATAATTTCGCAAATTTTGTGTTTCTCTTACTATTTTTTCGAGTCCCAGGCAAAGATGGGAACACAGGGAAGGGAAGGGTAGTGAGCTGAAGACTCAAAATTAGGAGTGACTGGGAGTACTAGTGTTTGCTTCTATCAAATATGGCCTTTGGTTTCCCCAGGCATTTCAATTTGTTTGCAACCTTGGAAATTGTAACACCGACTCTAAACCAACTCTCCCACGTCAAGTCCTTGACGTCTCTTGCCCATAACACAAGCCACACAGAGGCCTCAAACTTTTACTCTTCTCTGATTCAACAATGCACACAGACAGAGTCCCTAAGAGGCTTGGGAATAGTTCAAACCCATATGATCAAATCCGGGTACATGCAACTCAGTATAGCCAATAGGCTCGTTGATGGGTGTTTGAAATGTGGTAGCTTAAGTAATGCACGTAAGGTGTTCGACGAATTGCCTGAGAGACATGTAGTCATCTGGAATGCGATGATTTCTTCATACATTGGCCACAAGAAGAGTAAGGAGGCTATTGGGTTGTATGGGAAGATGGTCTTTGATGGAGTTTTGCCGGATGAGTACACGTTTTCGAGTGTTTTCAAGGCTTTTTCGGGTCTGGGTCTTGTATATGAAGCGCGGAGGGCTCATGGGTTGTCAGTGGTTTTGGGTCTGGAGGTGGCAAATGTGTTTGTTGGTAGTGCTCTTGTTGATATGTATGCAAAGTTTGGTAGAATGGGGGATGCAAGGTTGGTGTCGAATCGTGTTGGGGAGAAAGATGTTGTTTTGTTTACGGCGCTAATTGTTGGTTACTCTCAGCATGGTGATGATGGTGAAGCTCTTGAGGTTTTTGGGGACATGATCAACCAAGGAGTCAAGGCTAATGAGTATACTTTTGCTAGCATCTTGATCACTTGTGGGAACTTGGAGGATTTAACTCATGGTAAGCTGGTCCATGGTCTTGTTGTCAAATCTGGTTGTGAAGCTGCTGTGGCGTCACAGACTTCACTTCTAACAATGTATGCTAGGTGTGGATTGATTGATGATTCTCTGAGGATTTTTAAAAGGTTTCAGCATCCAAACCTGGTAACTTGGACGTCTCTTATCGTGGCTCTTGTTCGAAATGGTAGAGAAGAGTTGGCTTTGACAAAGTTTAGAAAGATGATTCGTGATTCAGTAGTTCCGAATTCTTTTACTTTATCTAGTGTTCTTCAGGCATGCTCAAGCCTTGCTATGATTGATGAAGGACAGCAAATTCATGCCACGGTCACAAAATTTGGATTGGATAGACACATATATGCTGGTGCTGCTCTCATTAACTTGTATGGGAAATGCGGAAATACAGAGATGGCAAGGTCAGTTTTTGATGCCTTGATTGAAATTGATTTGGTCTCCATGAATTCCATGATATATAGCTATGCGCAGAATGGATTTGGACATGAAGCACTTCAGCTTTTTGATTGGATGAAAGACTTGAGACTTGAACCAAACGATGTTACAATTTTGAGTGTTCTCTTGGCATGCAATAATTCAGGATTGGTGCAACAAGGCTGCCAAATTTTTTCTACCATTAGGAGTAATCACAATATTGAGTTGACAAGGGATCACTATGCTTGTATGGTTGATTTGCTGGGGCGTGCTGGAAGACTTGAAGATGCCGAAATGTTGATAAAAGAAGTCAAAAATCCAGATTTAGTATTATGGAGGGCACTGCTAAGTGCATGTAAACTTCATGGACAGGTTGAGATGGCAGAAAGAGCTCTAAAGAAGGTGCTTGAACTTGCTCCAGGAGACGGAGGATCTCATGTCCTGTTGACAAATCTTTATGCTTCAACTGGTAATTGGAGTCAAGTTATTGATATGAAAAGTACAATGAGGGAGATGAAATTCCAGAAGAACCCGGCAATGAGTTGGGTTGATGTGGACAGGGAGGTTCACACTTTCATGGCTGGAGATTTGTCCCATCCAAGATCTAGAGAGATAAATGAAACCTTAGAGAAATTGTTTGAGGAGGTGCAAATATTGGGTTATGTTCCTGATACAAGATTTGTGTTACAGGATTTGGATGAGGAGAAGAAGAAGAGGTCATTGTACTATCACAGCGAAAAGCTAGCCATTGCCTTTGCTCTATTAATGAGTAGTAAAAAGAATAGCATCATCAGGATATTCAAGAACCTTAAAGTTTGTGGGGACTGTCATTCCTGGATAAAATTTGTCACCAGTGTTATTGGGAGAGAAATAATTGCTCGGGACGCCAAAAGATTTCATCATTTTAAGGATGGGTGTTGTTCCTGTGGAGACTATTGGTGACTCCCAAATGTGACATCTGGATATTGATCTAGATAATCTTGTCTGCTGTTTGGAGCCACCAACTGTTTGATTGGCTGTAATTAATCACACTTTATGCTGCTGTTGCGATCTTCTGCCAAAGTATTGGTCTTCAGGGATCTTGTTAGGAGGCCTAGAAGGTACTTAATTAGACAACAAATTTCCTTGTGTTTTGTCGATGAAATAGCTAACGTGATATTTAATATCAAACTGGACTGCTATTAATTGAAGAAAAACAAAATTCAAACTTAACTGCAAATTTTTTTATTTTATTTTTATTTTATTATTATTAACTTCTCTTATTTTGTTGGTACAAACTGCAAAGTTTCTATGTATCAAAAAAAGGTTTCTGTCTGTAACCAAAAAAAAAAAAAAAAAAGGTTTCTGTCAGGTAGATACTCCACGCAGGATCACTTAATGACACATGCGTTTCTTGTTCTCTGTCCTATGCACATTTTATCCATTTCCAGTGTACTTTTCTTTCTGCAGGTATCCCCATATACTGGATGGCTCGGCTGATAGAGCTTTTCTATTTTGCTAAATATTTCTTTTCTATCAATACAACCACAGCTGCATTGCAATCTATAGATTTGTCAAGGAGGATGTGCTTCACCATTGACAGGTGAGAACCTATGTAGAAACCAGCCGAATGCAGATTGATTAAACTTCTGCAAAGATGACTTTTGAAGGGTATTTCTGTGTTGCACCCACTAAAGACTTTAAAGTTTCAAACCAAAGAAATCGACTGATAAGCTATACATCAGTGATTATTCTCTACAAGAGAAATCTTCTATATGGGTTGTTTCAAGTTTCTTGCTCTGTTCCTTAAATGTAACACACTTTTTAACAAACATAAGCACTAAGTATGCAATGATTGTTCGTATATGATCCCTAAATGAGTGATCCTGTGTTGTAATGGAGCTATCGAGACATGGGATTCCAGGGGTCTCAAACCAAAACATATGGGCGCTCAAGTAACCTCTCTGTAGTTGGTGTTCACATCTTCTCCGTAATCCAGATAGCCTCTGAGGATGTAAATGATATATACAGCTATCATGGCAACATCAATAAGTCCACTCTCATCCTGAAACGAACTGAAGAGCTTCTTTTGGCCTCCCTAAGAGAGACAATACTGTTGCTGAGATCTGCCTTGATGAGAGGCCTGCTTCTTCAAGTTGATCCTGGGGTGCTCCATGATCAATGTATCTATCAGGAAGTACCATTGCTCTCAACTGCAAAATAAAAGCTCCCAAACTTTAGGACGAAGAAAGAGAAAAACTCAAACAGAGAAACGTCATCTGTGTGTTAAAAGGTTTAATGAAGTTTACCTTGAGTGGTCCATCTAGAATACCACTCAAACTTAGGTAGTGTGATACATGAGATCCAAAACCTCCAATTGAACCTTCTTCCACCGTAATAAGGATTTCATGCTCCTTGGCCAATTGCTTGATTAGCTCTGTATCCAAAGGTTTGCAAAACCTTGCATCTGCGACTGTCACGGATATGTCCCTGGTTTTCAGCATGTTTGCTGCTCCCACACATTGCTGAACTATAGAACCATATCCCAAAATTGCAACTCTACTGCCTTCCATCAGTACTCTTCCTTTCCCAATCTATTCAATCATAATATTGAAGAAAGATATGATTAAGCTATCTATTATGTATCTTTCACTTACAATTGGAATTTTGTTTATAATAACCTCAATTGGAGTTCCTTTGTTATGGGCAGGAAGAACTGCTCCAATACCATTGCCTCTTGGAAATCTAAAGCAGCTTGGTCTATCATCTATAACTGCTGCTGTGGCGACCATGTGCATCAGTTCAGCTTCATCAGATGGAGCCATAACCACCATATTGGGCAAGCAAGCCATGTATGTGATATCAAATGCTCCACAGTGGGTGGGACCATCTGCACCAACCAAGCCAGCTCGATCCATTGCAAAGCGGACAGGTAGTTTTTGAAGATCTACATCATGGACCACCTATATACCCATTGCAAGTCATTAGTGTCATATCAAGTACTAAGTTAGCATAAAAACTATATTTGTGGCATTCGCTCCAACTGCCTAGTCACTTTATGAGCTTACCTGATCATATCCTCGTTGCAGGAATGTTGAGTAGATAGCACAGAATGGCTTGAGACCTTCTGCAGCTAAACCAGCTGCAAATGTGACAGCATGTTGCTCAGCAATCCCCACATCAAAGCAACGATCTGGAAACCTCTTCTGGAAGTAATTTAGACCAGTGCCGCCACCCATTGCTGCATGGATCGCTACAATTTTCTCATCTGTTTCAGCTTCCTTTATCAGAGATTCAGCAAAGTACTGAGTATATGAAAGCGTAGGGGATTTGGTCTTAAATTGCTGGCCTGTTGGTGGGTCAAACTTGACAACCCCTGAAGGACAGGGTATTAAGTAATGTTAAGTATCACCATAAGAATTCATAAAATGAGTGTAGGATCATAAGTTTCAAGCCTCACCATGCATTCTATCAGCTGCGGCCTCGGCTGGGGGGTAGCCTTTTCCTTTCTCTGTTATGATGTGGATCAAAACTGGCCCCGGGGCAGGCATGGCTTTCACTCTCTGGAAAATGTTGACCAAGTCTGCAACATTGTGACCGTCTACTGGACCAATATAATACAATCCAAGCTCCTCGAAGAGAGTGGATCCAGAAGCACTAATCATTCCTCTTGCATACTCATCTACTTTAGCTGCAACTTCATGTGTTTGTCCTCCGATTTGCTTCGTAATGCTCTTTGGAAAATTTTTTCAAAGTCAGATCATATACAGAACAAGATATGAAGGAATTATATTATGTGTATGCATAAGGGCTTACTTTTGCAGCTTCTCGAAGTTTGCGAAACTGGGTGCTTGCTTGGAGTTTGGTTAGAGCACTGCTGAGGGCTCCAACTGGCGTTGCAGGGCCATCAAGGGTGGCGGTGGGTAAAGAGACTTGCTTATTGTCATTCAGTATGACGATCAGATTAGCGTCAAGGTATCCTGCGTTGTTCATGGCTTCATATGCTTGTCCTGCTGTCATGGCTCCATCTCCAATCACTGAAATGATACTGTTGTCCTTCCCAAGTAGATCTCTTGCGACTGCCATACCTGCCAATAATTTTGCAGAGAAGTTGGATGGCATTAGAATAGCATTCATCTGTTAATACTAACAATATATTTTGTTCAAGTTTGAGATGAACGCGGGTTTGGGGGTTGAGGATGGTGGTTGATTTAATTTTTAAAGGTACCTAAACCAGCAGATATGCTTGTAGAACTGTGCCCGACACCAAAAGCATCATGAACGCTCTCATCCCTTTTGGGAAATCCTGCAAGACCTGAAGTTTTCCTCATTGTATGCATCTTGGACCTCCTTCCTGTGAGAATTTTATGAGGATAAGCCTGCACAAGGTATTGTTTCTTTCAGAACCTATTGGATTTATATTAATAATAGAACCTATTGGATATATATTAACTATAATTTGATGTCTTCTGATCAATGAATTATAAATACCAGTATCAGTTCTTTCCAATCAAATTAGAAAATAATGTTTTTTGTACCTGATGACCAACATCCCATATGATTTTATCGTCAGGGGTGCTGAACACATGATGCAGTGCCACTGATAGCTCCACCACACCCAAGCTAGAACTGAGATGCCCACCTGTCTGTGAAACACTGTGAACAATATCCATTCTGAGCTCTGCTGCTAGTTGTTCGAGATCCTGAAGAACAATGGTTCGATAACTATGAGTAAACCAACATAGATGAATGAAACGACGGAGGAGTAACACCACCAACAAAACTTGTTGCCTGTATCTACCTGTGTTGATAGATTCTTCATGTGAGCTGGGTAATTGATTGTGTCCAGCAATGGCGTGGCTGGTTTTTCAGTAGTGTACTCGATCTTACATCCTCCGTCTTTCTCCTTTCTTGTCAACTTGCGGTCCTCGCCGTCTGAGTTACCAGCTGAAGCCTTCAAACAGAACTGCCACAGAGAAACAAAACAATCATTGATACATGAGTAAACACAGTTCTTAAACAAGACCCCACATCAGAACAGGAAATTCAAGAGTCAATCAGAAAAGCAAAGGGAAGTGAGAAGCATCTTCCTTGGTTTTCAAAACAGCATAGGTAAATGGAGATCATGGAGCTCATTTGCAAGAACAGAAAACAGAGGGGAAGACATGGACATGAAAGTATTCTCAAACCTGTTTTCTGCAACTGGGATTTAGTCTTAGTCTTGGACTTGGAGTATTGACGCATGAAGAGAAGTACTGATTTGGTCTAATGAATGTACCAGAGACCGCCATAGCTAATGGAATCTGGGTGGAGACAGGGGAAGGGGGAGAAGGGCGTGACCTGTTGAGCATCCTAAAGAGGGGCACGAGTACAAGTTTATATAGCTGGCCAAATACAAAGGAAGAGGACACCTACGTGGCCAAGAGTTGGGGACGTTTCCAACTTTCCATGTTCTGTATTTTATGCGACTAAATGCATCTCCTCTAAAACTCATTACCCCATTATGATTTTTTTTCCTAAATATTCCTATTTGTTTCAACTTTCAACCATACATATTATGTGTTAGAGATGGAGCAGGATCCGTGTTATTGTAGCATAGGAGGAATGATAGTTTGGGAATGCCGGTGTTTTAGCTGAAGAGTTTATGCACAGTGTAAAGAAAAGAGAATAAGAAAAAATGAGAATATTTAAGGGGAAAAATATTGTTTGGATAGCCTATTAATTAGTATTAGTTTGGTGAATTCAGATTAATGCAATTTGTTGGATAAGATTTCATATTTCTAATCAGGAAAATACCAAATATGGAAAATTCACCTAAATTGGTAGACAACTAATGTCTGTTTGAGCATTTGCGGTAGTTAGTTTGTGATGTTTGCATAAGACCCAGGAGTTGGATTAGACTATATTCAGAATCTATCAAACGAATCTAACTAAAAAAAAAAAAAACTATTAAGAAAATAAATGATTGAATCTCATTAATGAAATTTAACTATCGACATTTTTTACTTTTCTTAGAGTAAAGAAGATTCAATTTTTTTTTTTTTAACAAAGAGGATTAAAGGATTTCACTCCTACCCTCATGGTGACTCGAACTCATGACCTCGATCTTAAGTAGTGGGTGCTCTAACCACTGAGCTAACACCACTTCGTCAAGAGGATCCAAACTTAAGACACTTACCAACAGTTTATTTGAAAAGAAAATGTTTTATCCACTATATTAAGTGCTAATTAGCTAACATCTTTCAAATACAGTCATTCTAAAGCTATACTCAACGCAGAGATAAGCCCTAAATGATGAAATATGACCCCCTAATCCAAGATTTTTTTTTTTTTTTTAAAAAACCCTTAGCCCACCCCACCCTTACATATGTCAATGAGAATCGAACCCATGACCTTTACAATGTTGGAATTATAATTTACCAACAGGTCACAGCTCACCGACAAAAAATGAGCTTGCCATGGTTCGAACTCAGGCAGTCTAATCCAAGATTGAATTCAATCAGTCGGCTTCAAATTTTCGGTTTGAAAAATTACCCTTACAAATTTAGATTATTCATTTCTATGCCTTGCCAAATGTTGTATTCTTTGGTCCGTAGTTTGTATATTTTCAAATCTAGTGCATTCAATTCTATGAGAACCAACGGAATTAAAAATTCCTTCTGGTCCTGAAAATTCAGAGCTCCGTATACCGAAACCTAGGGTTTTGTGCAGCAGAGCGGCGGCTTCGGGTTCGACCCTGCCTGCAAGAGGACGTCTTACGGCGTCGTTCTCGTCTGGTACGTGGGCAGCGGCGGGGATTTTGATCCGGTGCTAGGTTTGAAGGCAAGGGTGACGTGAGGTCTGGTTTGTGTCGTAGATTGTTGTAATCGGAGGACATCGAGTTGCAGGTCGGCAGTGGGTGAAGCAGCGGAACCTAGTTTTTCTGTAGAGGCGTGAGTGCTTGTCGGGTCTTCGCCGGAGGCTTTGTTAGAATCTCCTCTTCCTTAGATTGCAGGTGAGCCCAATCCAAGGCGGTCTCTTTCCGGCAATCTTGATGGGGGAAGGCCGTGGACGGCCACCGGAGCAGTGATGGGCGGAGGCCGCCTCTTCTGCAAGATCCGAACGGGTCGATCTGGGGGTGGGAGACGAAGGGTTTGGGTAGTGGGCTTTTGGGCCTCTACCGATCTGGGCTGCAGATGCAAGCTGGTGAACTGGGTTGAGCTTGGTTTTGAGATTTCTGGGAGGTGGCCTAACCTGCTCTTTACCCTGTATTGTTCCTCGAATGTTGCTGTGGCTGTGTGGAAGGTTGCGACGTACACCATAAGGGTCTTAGGCGTCAAGATGTTCAATCCAGTGGTTCCATTTTAGGGCTGTGTAGGGTTAGGGAATTTTAATTTCTGCATTTTGTTTCTGCAGTTCCTTTAGGGTTTTAGTTTTTTGGAGTTTCAGTTTTTGGATTTTAGTCCTTTTATGCGAGCATTGATTTGTAATATGAGAGGTGTTTGGATCTCTCAAGCTTGACCGAGTGAGGTCGTATGATTTTAATATCAATGGATCAGTCTTCCGTTTCCCTAAAAAAAAAAAAAAATCTAACGCCTAAGAAGGCTAGTGGAAAAGTATCATCCAATTAAGTTACAAGTTACCTCATGTTTTATTTTAAAGCAATGATGTTAGATAAACCACTTTTTAATAAATCATTTAGAGCCAATCTTATGTGACAGCTAATTTGACATAACCATTTACGAATCATAAACTTTCATTAAAATTACGTGGCAATTTCATATATGTTGTCACATAAAATAGACTTTAAATAATACAATAAGAGGCAAGAGGTGGTTCACTTAGCATTATTATTATTTTTAGACAAAAACCATAAATATATTTATTATATAGTTTAGACAAAGACTCAAAAAGGCGTGAGCTATTATTGATCATGGTTTCTATTAATTATTTGTCTTCTCTCATAACTTACTCTTGCTGACATTTCAGAAATTTGCAGAGCTAATCACCCATGAACATGTGAATATATCACTAGCTTGCAATATATTTAATTGTATTTATGCTTTACCCCAACTAGTGTTATATAGAAGTATTTTAAGCTCTGTAAATTGTTTTAATGTATAAACTATAATCCTTTTCTTTTCACACTAGCTAATGCTTACAAAATATATATATAATGAAAGGTGCGGTGAGAACCTCAAAGGACTTGATGCTCTTCAAAGACCTTGAGGGAAAGAATCTTCTACAATATAAAGAGTACAAAATACAGCCGAGGTAACCTTGGCGACTACTTCGAGTCAAATTAAATCTTATTTTTGGAGCTACAACAGATGATCGAGCTTCTGTTAAATGATTGCATTTTTGCATGCAGCTTTTGCGTTTTCTAAACATCATAATAAATCATCAACTCGATGGCATGACATCACCCAACTATAAGTACTAATAACATGTTTATTGGAATGATATGGAGTGAGAACCTACAACTTCCATGTGATCTTTTTTTGTTTGCTTAATCTAAAGGAGTGTGTAATTATTGATTTTTGTTGGACTCCATTCAGTAATGGAATCAGGATTTGATATCTGGAGGGGCACTCACAAAATCACAAGTTGACTCAAAACTTCATAAAACATAAAATATAATAAAAGTAAAATAAAATCAAAGTGATGTCTTATAGACTCATTAGTTGTGGGCAAATTATCTTAATGTTTTTATGTTTATGATGTTCCATGTGCCAAAAAAAAAAAAAAAACCACAAAAGCTGCAATCAAACCTAAAATCACTTAGAAAGTATGTGCATGCAAGACCACTGTGCTAGATAATTAAGTTGTATATTGATATGAGGGAACTAAATATTATATAATCTGTATTCTTACATGTTTTAGAAAGAAACAAAATTAAAACTAGAGCACGGGCTCTAAGGTGATTATGCCCTTGACCTTACATACGTTTCGCTTCTCAAAATACATAAATTTCTTAGAATGAGAATCGCTTCTCTCAGTTACTAACTGAAAATGCAAGAGAGATGGAATGTAAAATAATAACACACATGTAAAGATCTTTTGTTAGAACTTATCGAATTTTTGTTAAAATGTAGTGTTAGCTGTTAGAAATGAGAAACAAACTGAGTAATCATATTCAATGTCTGTGTGATCTACAAGAGCGTTGACAACTCATATATAAGCCCAATTAAAAGATAAAAATGTTTAAATTAACCACATTTATTTGGTTAAAATTGCCTTAATAATTAATAAGAGCATCAACAAGCCTGTGTTATAGGTAGATACTAACAAGTATGGGTTTTGTCTCTTTTTGCACCGCCCTCGTATCTATAATTTTCCTCCTAAAACTAATTAATTAAGCACCCACTTAAAATTTTACTTTTGTATTCTTATTGCTTCTCAGTATATTCTTCCTTCTGGATATATGAAACATATTATTCGAATAATATGTTTCATATATGTACGTGTATATGAAATAATTGGACAACAACGGGGGATCGACTATTGTAAATTTATATATACCTTCAATCGATGCGTCTTATATATACATACATTAACACCTGTAACACAGCAGTAACTGGGAGAACAAGGAAACAAAGAATGAAAACAAGATTTATTAATGCAGTTCGACCAAGCCTACAGCTGTGGAATCTACAGAGAAAAATGCTTTCACTACGAAAAATGAAACATTACGAAGGGTTAATTACAACAAAATCGTCGATTTGCATTTTTGATATATTTCAATGGTCAAATGATCTCTGATGGTTGGTTTGTTTTTTTTCTTCTTGATTTTTGCTGGTATAATCTCTCAACAATAATCTAAAGATAACAATTAAATCATGAAATTACTTCACGATTTGAGTTACACTTTGAAAAAATTTAGTAGAAAAAATTACCAGCATTCCTCTTACAATAGCTTTGTTTCAATGTACGTTTCTATGAAACTCTCTTGGTGCTCTTAGCACAACAGCTAGCATTGTGTAAGTGCAACATCATTCACCTAACCAGATTGTTGCTATATTGTTATCTCGTACTAAAAATGGATTGTTACTACAATGTTGGTATATGGTAACTTCTTTTAGTAACATAATGTGGGGGATGTTCGAAAAACTGTACGTAATTACATGAGACAAAAAAAAAATCCAAAGAAAGAAAAGCCATGGATCGACCAGAGAGAGCTAAATTGGCCTCAGGCTTTTCATGATCACGATGGATGTTTATAATTCGTTATTTCTGTCGTTTTGGGTTTTAGAGTGTCGGTCTTCGATTGCTTTCTTTGGAAGTATTCAGATTTAGTAAACCTCTCATTACATATTGACAACGAGCTCGAGGCATAAAAAGTGGATAACCATCCAGCTTCGATCCTTCTCTCTAAGTCGACGATCTGTCGTTTATCCCAACTTCTCTACTCGTTTTCAGATACTTCAATACGCATCGTTTTGTTTTCTGGTGAATAACTTCATTCTCTTTTTTCATTGAATAGATACTTCTGCATTATATCTCAGCAAAAGACAGAAACCAAAACCAAAACCCTAACTCTAACCCAACGCGTTTTAACTGATGCGCGCGCTCTCTCTATTTGTATAGAGATTTCAGAAAGTACAAGAACAAACACTTGCCCAGCTACTAGCTAGGCAATTGCTATAGGCTATACAGATCGAGTTCATGTGGACCACGTTTTTGCTGTTTGTTGCTTAGATAGTTGGACTATCCAATGGTTCATGAAGGTTGTGTGACACTTGATATAAGGAAAGAAATAGGAGAATAGTAGAGATTGTTGCTTAGATAGTTGGACTATCCAATGGTTCATGAAGGTTGTGTGATGCTTGATATAAGGAAAGAGAAATAGGAGAATAGTAGAGAGAACACCAAGAATACAACCAAGAGATTTTATGCTATAAGCGAAAGCTTATATTCAGTTCAATCAAAAAAAAAAATAAGGTACAAACAAAAATTTATGGATCGAGGGGGTCGTCTTGGGTACCTTGATGTATGTCATACCCTTATTTTTTTATTTTTTTTTTACTTTTAGTAAATTAATATAGTGGAAATCTACTGAACTGGTCAATATGTTACCCAATTAAATATCGACATGTGTCATTTTAAAAAATAAAATTTACCATATTAACAACACACTCTTTCTTGATATATAATATTGTTAAAAATCATGTAACAAGTATTGTCAAAATAATAAATTACACATAGTTGAACTACAATTACGACTTATGACAACAGTTGTTGTGGTTCTTGTAATTGAGTGGTCAAAAATGTAAATATCATATTTGGACAACTTTTATCAAATTTAGAACCTTGATTATCAAGTGGAGAAGCTCCTTACAATACTGAGTTTTTACATATCTTTTGGTCTAATTTTAATTTTACCATGTTCACAACACAAATGTTATCGGAATTGTAAAATGGTTGGTAATCTATTGTAAATGATATAGCTTTTGAAGTAATTACTACAATCAGAACAAAAGTTACCGCTTTTACACCAATAGTTGCGAGTTATGGTAAAATATGTAGTCATTGAGTAATTATTCCATTAATGATAAAAATATAACGATTTACCCCTTTGACAACAAATTTGTTGTTGCACTTGTTAAATTGTCCATAAATTAGTACATTAGTTTAGGTTGAGTAATTACTATAAATAGGACAAAAGTTACCGCTTTTACATCAATTTTTGTGATTTGGGTAAAATGCGTAGCCATTGTAGTAATCATTTCATTAATGATAAAAACATAAAGATTTACCACTCTGACAACAAATTTGTTGTCATACTTGTTAAATTGTCCATAAATTAGTACATTAGTTTAGGTGGAGTAATTACTATAATTAGAACAAAACTTTTCATTTTTTTGTCAATTGTTGGAATTTGTGGTAAATTACGTCGATTAAGAGTAATTACTAATTCGACGATGGACATTACACAATATATTACTTTCATTACACAAGAGAGAACTTTATTACACAAATGAGGACGGGTAAAGCTATGGACATTAACATTTCTCATACATGTTCTATTTTATATAATATTTACCACTCTGAGGACTCATGTAACCACTTTGAGGACACATGTGGTAATTAGAAAAAAAAATCCTCATTAAAGTAAATAAGGTCTTCGTTAGAGTAAAGTAGGTTCTCATTTAAGTAATTAAGTCCTAAAAGTGGTAATTGTAATAGGTTTTCATTAGAGTAAAGTAAATTCTCATTTGAGTAAATAAGTCCTAAAGTAGGTTCTCATTTGACTACATTTAAAACAAATATTATTTATTTTTACACTAATTGTTGTGGTTGTCATAAAATGCATGTAAAAAGAATTATATTTGGTTAAGGAAACTACTAATGATATAATTAATTGGTAATAAAGACTACTTAACTAATACTAATTTTACAAACTTAGGTTAGAAGGTTTTGTTTTTAATAAGGAAAAAACATAATTTTCAATTGTGTAATTGTCCATTAATAACAAGCATTAATCAAACATTAATTCACTAATAATAAAATTAATTAGTAATATAGACTATTTAACTAATAATAATTAGATGAACTTAGGATAGAAGGTTCTTTTAATTTTTTTTGAAAAAGGAAAAATCATAATTGTCAATTGTCAATTGATAATTAAATATTAATTGGCTTTATTGTTTTCAATTCAATTAGTAGTTTGTGTTAATATTTTTGCTTATTGGAAATGAGTAGCATAATTAGAAAGGCTAAGGGCTAAACAAGTTACCAATTTGTTAAATATTTTGAACCATTGGATATATTACTAATCCAATGGTCTAAAATATTTAACAAAATGAGGGTATGACAAACACCAAGGTACCCAAGAATTCTCAATTGATCGAGTTACAAGATTATGAGATTATCAAACCTAAATGGAGTAAATCTATAAAAGATTTAAAATCTACCATGTTGAGAAGCAATTCAACAAGCGTAGAGCTATCATTGTCAATATATTTTTGGCCATATTTTGGTGTCGGGGTTTATTAAGGGGTTTTATTTCTCATCCTTCCATATGTGTCTTTCATATACACAATACATATATAGTGCATTTGTAGTGGGATAGTTGTCTCAATACAATGAAGAACGTATGCATAGTTTGAATAACTTTGGTATGGATTCAAAGATTCCTGAGTTCGTGGGAGCGAGATGCACAAGTTATAGCAGACAAAAGTGGATTACAAGAAGAAATGCACATCGCAAGCTCATGCTTACATAAACCAACACTAGACTTTGGACTCAGCTGACTTCTCATTGTCTGGGTCATCTCCTCACCTAATGATGTACAATTCTAAATTTAGATCTATCATATCTTTTGAAAACAAAATAGTTCAAACAACTTTCATTTAAAAAAGAAAGTCAAAATTTATAAAAGTGGATTAGTGGACGCGTAGGGCTAAGGTAGATGCCAGATATCATAGTTATGTGCATGCTTACGTTCGTCCACTAACAAAAAATTTTGGACTCGCCTTCTCATGCCGAGCTTAAAGCACTGGATTTATCTTCTAATATCCTAAAATTTCAAATTCGTCTAATGTATCTTTTGGAAAGGATTAAAAAAAAAAACGGTATTTAATTTCTTAATAAGAAACAAAGTCAATTTTTTTAAAAGCATCGCATGTCTATAGGCATTGGTCTTTTGAGGGTTTTGTGCATGAGAACATGAAGATGACTAATCTTCCTTACATAATTAATGATCTTTGACCACAAATATTCTTAGATACTAAATGCATGTTCAACATCTTTTCAACTTTTAGAGCTTTCGATAGGCAATTGATGATGGGCTGGATTGAAAATGCTTGGAAAGTTGGAAGTAATGAGAAGAAAGAGGACTAGCTGGAACTCTGTAGTGTAATCTAAAATCTGAACTGAGAGAACAAGAAAAGAATGAGAGAAGACTTCAAATTATTTGAAGAGGGAATAAAAACTTGAAATTACAAAGGATGTTTTGGGATGGGCTACTAGATGTGAGCTGTAGTTCGGAAAAAAAATCGAGATCGATCAGGCCCAGGGCATAACCGAATGCAAAACTGTTTTCCGACCGTTTCGAACAGAAAAATATGGTTTGGTTTCCGAACCGAATTAAGAAATAAAAAAACCAATATTTGTCGAACCGAAAACGACTGTATGCTGGTCGGAATCGGCGTTGGACTTATTTCCGACTGTTTAAAAACCGATCCGACTGATTTTCCTAATATATATTAAAAATATATAATTTATATTATGTGTCAATATTTGATTGATTTTATTTTTTCTTTCAATACACCTTACCTCACTGAATTCCCTAATACCCCCTTACCCACACAGCTGATCTCAGATCCCTCATTTGAGACACTCTCTCAACTGTCACTCTCTCAACAGATCTCTCATCTCTCAACTCTCCGATGTCTCACTCTTCTCCAGGCTCACACTACGGATCTCTCAACTCTCCGACGTCTCTCTCTTCTTTGACGTCTCCTTCTTCTCTGAGGTCTCTTTCTCCTCCGGGATATGGTATGTGATCAAATTAGTCAAATTGGGAATTTAGATTTAGGGTTTTCTAGTTTTCTGCTTTGATTTCTGATATTGTTTGTGACTTTGTGGGTTTTACATCTTTGGTTCTACTTTGCTTTTGATTATTGTGGTTAAATGATGCTGGTGTTTGTGGGTTTTGTTTTTGATTGTTGTGTGCTCAGATTATGAAATTAAGGTCACGAAATTGATTTATGTTTTATTGTTGTTTGCTCATATTATGAACTTGAGTTAATGAGTTTTGATTTGTTTCTACTTATTGTTGAGATATTGTTCTGATTTGTTTCATTTGTTATTGGCTTACTGCATATAGTTGAAGAAATTGTTTGTTCTGCTTGTTTAGAACATCTTAGGCTAAAATTGTGTTTGATATTTTTTGCAGATGATGGAAGGAACTCAAGGAATAAAACCGAAACCGACCCGGCCCGATTCTGGAATTCGGCCCAACCGAAAATTTAGCCCAAGCTAGCAACAATATGGTGTTTAGTGTCATAAATGGGATTTCCGATTGGATCGGTTCGACTTCGATTTGGGCTTGAAACTGACTCGGCTCGACTATGCCCAGGCCTACTCGAGATGTCTGATCCTGGATCTAAAGTCTACTTTTTGGATCCTATGTAGATCATGAGGGAGCATGCAGAATTAGGGCTGTCACTCGGTCGGTTCGAATTGGTTATAGGTATTACCAACTTCAAAACCAATGCTTTCGGTTTCAAAATTGAGTTACCAATTACCAACCAAAATTTTTAGTTTTTAATCATAATTACCAAATTCAGTATTTCAGTTTTCGGTATTACCAACTTTAGAACAACTAATTCTTTGTAATTAAAATTATAATTAACAAAACTAGGTTCTTCAATTTTATAGTCGTAAAGTTTGTACTCATCTCCTAATTATAGCTTTCTTTTATATATATGACATCAAGTTTTAGTCATTTTCAATAAAACTAGGTTATTTAACCATCTTTGACTAAGTTACTTAAAATACATGTACTATTAAGCCATGTTTGGTTCACGGATTTGAGGAATCAGGAAAGGAAAATCGTTTCTTTCCTGAGTTTGGTAGGCATAAACTTGGGAATTATTTTCCTTGATAGATGGGAAAATAGGGTGGAAGATGGTTCCTTTCATAACCCATGGGATTGATTTTCCCTTCTGATTTCCCAGCATTTATTATGAAAATTTAGGATTACAATATCCCTACTCAAATGTGTTTTTGCCAATTTCACCCATGATGATAAATTTTAAAATACAAGGGTATTATTGAAACATTGATATATTTTTTCTTTCCTTTCCTGACCAACCAAACACTGGAAGGAAAATCAAATAGTCTTTCTTGAGTGTTTTTCCTGCTTTACCAAATACTGGAAATGAAACCTGACCAGAATTTTAATTTCCCATCCCTATGGGAAAGACAAGGGAATTTATTTCCCTTCCGTGAACCAAACTAAGGCAGTATATGTAGTAATGTTCATACTATTATGAAAAATTTTATGCTTATTTCTTAATATACATGTATGTGAATTGAAAACCATAGTATATAAAGCTAATATTTAGATAATCGGTAGATTTGGTATTTACCAAAACCAAATTAACTTTTTCAGTAATTTTCGATTTCGGTTTTATCGGTCTTGGTTACCAAAAAGTCGGTTTACCAAACTTAAAACATCAGTTGGTATTCAGTCGGTTTGGTAATTACCAAACTAAGTGGCAACTCTATACAGAACACAAGTGAATGGAGAACGGGTTATCACCGATTCAACCCCAAACGGTAAACCTATTAGCAGTTTTGGTTGAAAGCCTGAAACTCCAAACCTGTTAGCAACTCCAACTTTGGGCTCCGGCGGCGGCGGTACCCAATTAGCAGCAGAATAGTGAGATCTAGAGATCTGGGCACCTCTTCACCCAAGTTCTCTAGGTCAACCCTGCCCAATCCTCTTCACTCTCCCCTCCATCCAACCCGTCGTCGACGAACTGCATAATGGGGATTGAGGAGGAAGGAAGAAAAAAAAATGTATGAATAGAACTGCAGAAGAAGAAGAAGAATAAAAAATGTAAAAGAAGACTAGAAAAGAAAGAAGGAGGAAGGAAGAAAAAAGAAGAACAAGAACAAGAACAAGAAGAATATATGAGTAGAAGTATAGGACTGCAGAAGAAGAAGAAGAAGAAGAAGAAGAAAGTGTCGAAGAAGACCAGAAAAGAAAGAGAGAGTAGAAAGTAAAAAGAGGGCAGAGCCTTTTATTTTGTTTTATTTCTACCACGTAGGACAAAAAAATATAAACGTCGAACTATATGTTCAGAGAATGTCTCATGCTCCAGTGGCTGGGAGCAAGGATTTGGTGCAAGGGGTCGGGGGTTCGAACCTTGCCTCTGACTGAATTTTTGTAAATTTTGCACATTGGGCCCGAAAAGCCCGAAAGACCGAACTGGCCCGAATGTGGTCGGTTTCTGTCGGTTTCCTTTCTTGAAAAAGCCCGAACCGAATACTTCGGGCTTGGTCTCAGTCTCACCAAATTTCGGGCCCGACCCGACCCGAGCCCAGGCCTAGCTGGCCTACCATATGCAATATTATAATTTAGTCCCGATTGGAGTTGAGTAAATTATAAAATTTACTATTTAGATGAGTAGTACTTTCTAAATATAACTTATAGGCCATCTCCAATTGTCAAGCTCTAAAATAGACCATGGTCTAAATTTTTAAGCCCTCGAGAAGTACTATTAAGCCAAACAGTAAGGTCTAAGGTCTAAATTATAGACTCTAATATATTTTATTGTTTTTAATTTGTATACTTCAAAATCACAAGTGTTTTTGGTTACATACTAATTCAGGTCAACTTAAAATTTATTTTTGAGATAAAAATATAATTTTAATGATTGAAGGAATCTTGCAACCAATAGTTAATAATGTTAGGCGACTTTCACAAAAGCAATAGTTAAAGCTTAATCTTCCTTTGGTGTCCAATTTCCATTCTTTTTGGATCGGATGCTATTTTGGAATAAGGAATAGAAACAATAAAATATATAGTGCATTTGTAGTGGGATAGTTGAGAAACAAAAAAAAGAATTAAATGTATCTTTTGGAAAGGATTAAAAAAAAAAACGGTATTTAATTTCTTAATAAGAAACAAAGTCAATTTTTTTACAAGCGATCTATAGGCATTGGTGTTTTGAGGGTTTTATGCATGAGAACATGAAGATGACCAATCTTCCTTGCATAATTAATGATCTTTGACCACAAATATTCTTAGACACTAAATGCATGTTCAACATCTTTTCAACTTTTAGAGCTTTCGATAGCCAATTGATGATGGGCTGGATTGAAAATGCTTGGAAAGTTGGAAGTAATGAGAAGAAAGAGGACTGGAACTCTGTAGTGTAATCTAAAATCTGAACTGAGAGAACAAAAAAAGAATGAGAGAAGACTTCAAATTATTTGAAGAAGGAAAAAAAACTTGAAATTACAAAGGATGTTTTGGGGATGGGCTACTAGATGTGAGCTGTAGTTGGGAAAAAAACTCGAGATCAGGCCTGGGCATAACCGAATGCAAAACGGTTTTCCGACCGTTTCGAACAGAAAAATATGGTTCGGTTTCCGAACCGAATTAAGAAATAAAAAAACCCATATTTGCCGAACCAAATCGGTGTTGGACTTATTTCCGACCGTTTGAAAACCGATCCGACCGATTTTTCTAATATATATTAAAAATATATAATTGTTAAAGGAAAAACATATTGTGTGCCTTTGTCAAAGCAACTGACGGAGAGGGAATCAAGGAATCAGTGATTACCATCAATCAGCACAATTATAGATCAATCAGCATTCAATGTATTTAATGTAATTAATGTTTCCGTTGTAACTCTATCCCTATATAAAGGGACTATGAAATGAAATGAGTAGACCATTCCAATTATCATTTTACTTTAACACGTTATCAGCACGCTCAGAGCCAATAGCCAAAGAAAAAAATCTTAATTTTTTAAAGTTTTCTTTCTAACGAAAACAAACAAACCCTAGAAGAATTTTTCTTCTGTTTCTGCCGCCACCAACAACCAAAAAAAAAAAATATATAAATTTCTTCTTCTTCTTGCAGCAGCTCGACCCTCTGCCATCAGTCCATCACAACCGCAGCACACCACCACCAGCCAGCCACAGACCGGAAAACCGATCTTGCTGCTGCCCCACCCAGTCCCGCGCTGCTCCTCTGCTGCGCAGCCCATCTACCTCCACCGGCCGGCGCAGCCTCCATCTCCTTTGATTTATTAAGGGCACCCAGATCGAATACAGACTGGAAGACCGAGCTTGAAACCCGATCTCGACCTCGAATCCGCCACCGCCTGCAGCACCAGAGTCCCATCTGCAAATCAGACGGAGGAGGAAGAAAATCCCAGCAGCACTCGATCCCAGACCAGCCAGACCGGCCTGTCCTCCCAGCCGCCGACCGATCCCAGCCCAGCACGCATAACTCCGACGACCTGCGGCTCCGTGCCCTGTCCAACCCAGCCTCTGCCTCCAGACTTGTGCGCGGCCTACCAACTGTAGCGCCCGGCTCCGGCCCAGAAGAACAGAGCAGAGAAACAGTGCAGACGCGAAAAAAAAAAAACAGAAGACGAAAAAAAAAAAAGAACAAAAAACCCGGCCCAAAGAACAGGACCTGGGCCAACAATTTCCTGAAAAAAAAAAGGGCCTCTACGGCCCAGAGAGAAAAGAGAAAAAAGAGAGGCCCTGCGGCCCAAGAAAAAAAAAAAAAAAAAAAAAAGTAGGCCAATTAAAAAAAAAAAAAAAAAAAAAAAAAACAGGCCCTGCGGCCCAGAAAAGAAATAAAAAAGAGAAGGCTAATAAAAAGAAAAAAATAAAGCCCACTGCTGAAAAGGGAGAGGAAGCGGCCTAGTTTCATAAGCCCAAAAACATCGCTACGCACGCCTGCATCAACACGCGCGTGCGCTAGGATTGTTTTATTTTCGCGAAATCAAGTATGTTTTCTTTATTTTATTGGGATAAATACTGTTTACTCCCTGAACTTTCAGGAAAAAAACAGTTCAGTCCCTGTCTTTTCAATTTCACACGTTTACTCCCTCATCTCTCAATTTTGAACCAATAGGTCCATTCCGTTCGAAAAACTCTATTAAAATGTCTATTATACCCTCAATTCATCTTTTTTCTTTTTCTTAATTTTTTTTAATTAATTGATTAAATTTTTTTTTTTGAAAAGATTTTTTTTTCTTTTGTTTTGTTTTGTTTTTTTTTTTCCTTTTCCCATCTATTCGATTTCGATTTCACTTTCCTCAATTGAATCGAATGGAAAGTGAAATCGGAATCGAATAGATGGAAAAAGGAAAAAAAACAAAAGAGAAAAAAATCTTTAAAAAAAAATTTAATTAATTAATTAAAAAAAGATTAAAAAATAAATTAAGAAAAAGAAAAAAGATGAACTGAGGGTATAATAGACATTTTAATAGAGTTTTTCGACGGAATGGACCTATTGGTTCAAAATTGAGAGATGAAGGAGTAAACGTGTGAAATTGAAAAGGCAGGGACTGAACTGTTTTTTCCCTGAAAGTTCAGGGAGTAAACAGTATTTAACCCTATTTTATTTTATGATTTTAACAAAGCATGCTTTATACTTTATTGTTTATGCTTTTATTATATTTTGTTATTAAGCATGTTTAATTAGATAATTTTGATTGTTTTAAGCATGCCTTATTATTTATGTTTTATATCATTATATTTAAGCAATTTATAATTATGTTGAAGCATGCTTTATATTTTATTGTTTATGTTTTTATTATGCAATTGTGAGCATGTTTCGTGAATTTTATTTACTCTTATATCATTATTCCTAAGCATGCATTTATATTATGCTATTATTTATATTTTATTTTACGCATGATATATTATTGTTATTATTATGTATAGTATACAATTTATTGTATATTTGTGAAATTTGAGCATGCCATGTAGTTTATTTATGCTATGTTTAAATGTGTTATGCTTATTTTTAGAATGCTATACAACATATAAACTCCATTTTGCCATGATAATGAAAATTCATGCGCATTATACACACACTTACTGTGATAAAGTATTTTCACATAGCATCGAAAAAAAAAAATGTGTGACCATTACGAATCTTGGTCTTGAAATCTAATTTATATGTTTGGAAAATAATTTACGTGGATGTCTTTATGACTGCGTAATTTATATCTTCTCTCTTGTTTTATGTAGATGGCTGATCCAACTCGACCTGAGTTTGACATCTTGGACTCAGAAGGACTTGAGTACCATCGTTGGGTTTCCGATATGGAAACTGCCTTTGTGGCAAAAGACTACACTGCCACCATTACTGATCCCAAAGATGATGAACTATCTAATAAGGTGAAAGCAGATGCCTTAATTTTTCTGAGGCGACATATTGATCCTAGCCTACGCTGGGAGTACCTTCAGTTGAAGACACCCAAAGCACTGTGGGATGCCCTTAAAGGACGTTTTGGGAACATTCACGATACTTTGATCCCAGGACTGGCGGTTCAATGGAATGGAATCCGCTTGCTTGACTATAAAAAGGTCAATGACTTCAACAATGACATGTTGCGCTTAAAGGCACGTCTCAATTTCTGTGGAAGGGAAATCACAGAAGATGATATGATCTACAAAGACTCTTACCACCTTTCCTAATTCAACTTTTATACTAGCGAACCAGTATCAGTTGGATTATGACAACAAAAGAATCACAACCTTCAATAAGTTGATAAGCCTACTGCAAGTGGCTGAGAGACAAAATAAGATTCTCTTGAATAACAATGCCAGGCCCACTGGGACAAAGAAAATTCCCGAGGCTAATTATGGAAAAATGAAAAGTGGAAATAACTCCAATGCAAGGGGGTTTAGACGTGCTAATCCCTACCCACGTGGCAACAATGCACCACGTGGAAAGGGACATGGGGATCATGGAAACAAGATGTCAAAGGAAAGAGTTGACAATGAACCATGCTATAGGTGTGGATTCATTGGGCATTGGTACAAGAACTGCCAAGCAAACAACAGAGTAGCAGCCAATTACAAGAGGTATAGAGAGTCTAAAGAACAAGTGGCTCACTATATGGAAGAAGGAGGTCATGACCTAGATGTCAACCTTACAGTTGCAGACTCTAATGGCAAAGAGGAACTTGCTAAGTCAATGGATGCTCTCAATCTTGACTGATCTGCTTTATTCATTTTATTTTCCAAAGACAGTTGTGAAGGCATAATGCCTCATTTTTAATTAGACTATTGTTTGGTCTTAAAGTTTATTTTCAATCATGGATTGATGAATAAGATTTCTAAACAAGACCTTGATTTGATTATCGTTGGCTTATTAATAAATTTCGAATTTTATTCTGAAGCACTGAATTTATTCAAATTTATTTTCTATACACATATTTACATGGTTCGACATAGCACTATAAAGATGTAAAGCAATACATCTAGAGAAAAAATTATTAGAATGAAAAGAATACCATTCTACGCAAATAGAAATACTCTAAAGAATATGAGTTATATTTTCTAAATACCTCCCATTTATTTGTAGGAATGAATGGAGGAGAACTTGAGTGCTTAGATGATAGTGGGACTACCCACACAATATTAAGAAATAGGCAATTATTCATTGAACCAATAGCCTATAATTCCTCTGTGACTACGATGATTGGATTATCAAAACTAATAAAATGGCGAGGAACTGCCAAATTTTTGTTGCCTAAATGGCACAACATTTCAAGTCACAGACGCTCTATATGCACCAAGAGCTAATCGAACCTTGTTAATGTTTCAAAGCTATTTGTGCCAACGATTATCCAGTAAAAACAACCGTGAGAATGGAACTGAATACCTTGATATTACATCTAATGACTGTGGAAGGAAACACATCTTAGAGAAACTTATGAGTCAATCTAGTGGACTGTACCTCACTACGATTCGGATCATTGAATCCTATATTGTCACCAACAATGAAATGTGGGACACTGACTCATACAGGCTTTTGCATGACCACCTATGGCACCGAGGTCGTGACATGATGATCCGTATTTTTCAAGAACTCACACGGACATCCATTCTTTCGAGTGAAAAATGGGAGAAAAATCCGCCACACTGCAAGGTGTCGGTTCTAGTATTGCTCAAATGCAGTCATTGACTTCTGAAGTACCAGAAGCACTACCTCCCTCCCATTATGCCTCATTGACTATTTCAAAGGCACATCACTCATTTTGTAAAGCCTGCTCTTTAGCAAAAACAGGATCGAGACCTTCCTATGCTAAAGATACAAAACAAAACATTCCATTCTTACAAAGATACAAAGAAATGTCTGTGGACCTATCCATCCAGAATGCGGACCATTCAAGTACTTTATGGTTCTGGTGGATGCTTCGACAATCTGGTCACATGTCGTTTTATTATCCACAAGAAATGCTGCAACACTCCTAGCACAGATTATACGTTTAAGGGCTCACCACCCTGATCACCTATCAAGTCTATAAGGCTTGATAACGCTAGAGTTTACATCAAAAGCATTTGATGATTATTGCATGTCTATTTGGATGATGTAGAGCATCCTGTACCCCATGTGCATACACAAAATGGTCTCGCAGAAGCCACCACCAAAAGGCTACAGATGGTGGCTAGGGCATTGGTTATGCGCACCAACCTGCCTATATCTGCATGGGGTTATGCAATATTGCACGCAGCTTTACTTATTCGTTTAAGACCCACAGTAGCCAACCATTTTCTGCGTACCAGTTGGTAACTGGATATGAGCCTGACATTTCACACTTACGCATATTTGGTTGAGCAGTATATGTGCCTATTGCGCCCCCACTGCGCACCAAAATGGGTCTCAGAGACGATTAAGTATTTATGTTGGATACGAATCCCCAACAATTATCGCTATTTGGAAACCTTGACAGGCGATCTCTCTACCGCTAAATTTGCGGATTGTCACTTTGATGAGACAGTCTTCCCGTCGTTAGGGGGAGATAGGAAAAAGGATTTTCCAAGGGAACGACAGGAATTGTCGTGGTTTGTCCCCACTCTGTCTCATCTTGATCCCCGCACTTCATAAAGTGAAAGTGAAGTGAAAAGAATAATCGATCTTCAGAACGTAGCAGATTCGATGCCTGATGCGTTTACTGATATCGTAAAAGTGACGAGATCACATATACCAGCTGCAAATGTGCCTGCAAGGTTAGAAGTCCCCAACAAGGGGCACAGTGCCGCAGATAGAGGCACTGCAACCGCACTTAGTGGAGGTGTAGTTGAGGCCGTGGCTCCCCAAGGAAGAGGGGGAGGTCACTTGGTTCGATTGACACTCACCCAAGGAAGAAGAGGGTGAGTAAGGCACAAACCAATCATCAATGTATAGAATCCCTCTCATGAGATTGTCTCTGATTATAGTTATGTCCATGAATCAATACTGGAGGACGCTCCGATGTTTGAAATGATTCCAGAGAACAAAGAAATCTCAAAGGATTACGAGAGTACGTATGAGTTGATAGAAAGATCTTCCATACACATTGATGATATATACTGTTGCTCAAGGAATCATAGAGCACGATGATATCGAACCACGCTCTGTTGAAAAAGTCAACAAAGAGCAGATTGGCCTAAATGGAAGAATCAATCCAGGTAGAATTAGATTCTCTGACAAAGAGACAGGTATTTGGTCAGGTAGTGCTAACCCCACCAAGTGTAAAGCCTGTAGGACAGAAATGAGTCTTTGTCAGAAAGCGTAATGAGAAGAATGAAGTCCTAAGGTACAAGGCTCGCCTTGTGGCGCAAGGTTTCTCACAACGCCCTGGAATTGACTACGAGGAGACATACTCTCCCGTAATGGACGTTATAACGTTCCGCTACTTAGTTAGCTTAGTAGTTTCCAAAGGACTGGAAATGCAGCTCATAGATGTGGTTACTGCATATCTCTATGGGGATCTAGATTCAGAGATATATAAGAAAGTGCCTGATGGCCTTACATTACCCAAGCCAAGTGACTCTAAACCACGGAGTGCGTTTGCAACTAGGTTGAAACGCTCACTTTACGGATTGAAACAATCCAGACGGATGTGGTATACCCGTCTAAGTGACTACTTGATTGGGAAGGGATATAAGAACGATGAATTATGCCCCTGCGTATTCATAAAGAAAACAAGTTCCGGATTTGCAAATTGTAGTAGTATATGTCATAACTGGTACTCTTGATGAAATAAGAGAAACCGCGAGCTACTTGAAATCCGAATTTGAGATGAAGGATCTTGGGAAACTCGATTCTATCTAGGTCTTGAACTAGAACACCGAGTTTGTGGAATATTAATCCACAGTCTGCATATGTCCAAAAGTCAGGCGATATAACATGGACAAAGCACATCCTGCTAGCACTCCCATGATCGGTCGAAGTTTGGATGCAAGGAAAGATCCATTTCGTCCAAAGGAAGATGACGAACAAGTGTTGGGAGCTGAAATTCCCTATCTAAGTGCAATAGGCGCATTATTGTACTTAGTCCAATTTACTCGACCAGACATTGCATTCTCAGTGAACTTGTTAGCTAGATTTAGCTCAGCGCCAACGCAGCGTCATTGGAATGGTATCAAGAACATTTTCGATACCTAAAAGGAACCATTGACTTGGGACTGTTCTTTCCCTACAGAGAGACAAGAGGGACCGCAGATGGAACTGCAATCCCTAAAGGAAATGTTGATGGCGAAAACGCCACTCACTACACTAAAACGCCAAATGACGTTTTGGTCGGTTTTGCTGATGCTGGATACGTATCTGACCCACATATCGTTCCCAAACTGGTTATGTATTTACCAATGGGAACACAGTGATATCTTGGAGATCAACCAAGCAAACCTTTGTGGCTACCTCCTCGAACCACTCAGAGATCATTGTTCTACATGAGGCGATTCTTGAGTGTGTATGGTTAAGAACTATCATTGCACATATTCGAGGGACTAGTGGTTTGAGTTCTACCACTGAAGACCCTACTTGCATTTACGAACACAATGCAGCTTGCATCGAACTGATGAAGCTAGGTTATTTTAAGGGTGATAACACAAAACACATATCGCCAAAGTTGTCCTACAATCAGCAACAACAGACTCTCCTCAAGATTCAAATGAATCAAGTAAGGTCTGAGGAGAATGTGGCAGATTTGTTCACCAAATCATTGCCTAAGGAGACATTTGAGAAACATGTGAAAAGCATAGGAATGCGAAGACTTTCCAAGCTCCCTAGATTAATGTAAGTATCAGGGGGAGGTGTAGACGTCAGGGGGAGTCTAACACACACATGTCATACTCAAATGTAAAAGGTGCCTTGTGCTCTTTTCCTTCGACCAAGTTTTATTTTTGTCCCACAGGGTTTTTATTGTTTCTTGGCAAGGTTTTTAGTGAGGCAACAGATCATGCACCATTTCGTCTTTGACTTGGCACAAGGGGGAGTGTTAAAGGAAAAACATATTGTGTGTCTTTGTCAAAGCAACTGACGGAGAGGGAATCAAGGAATCAGTGATTACCATCAATCAGCACAATTATAGATCAATCAGCATTCAATGTATTTAATGTAATTAATGTTTCCGTTGTAACTCTATCCCTATATAAAGGGACTATGAAATGAAATGAGTAGACCATTCCAATTATCATTTTACTTTAACAATAATTTATATTATGTGTCAATATTTGATTGATTTTATTTTTTCTTTCAGTACACCTTACCTCACTGAATTCCCTAATACCCCCTTACCCACATAGCCGATCTCATATCCCTCATTTGAGTCACTCTCTCAACGGATCTCTCATCTCTCAACTCTCCGACGTCTCTCTCTTCTCTGACTTCTCCTTCTTCTCCGAGGTCTCTCTCTTCTCCGGGATCAGGTATGTGATCAAATTAGTCAAATTGGGAATTTAGATTTAGGGTTTTCTAGTTTTCTACTTTGATTTCTGATATTGTTTGTGACTTTGTGGGTTTTACGTCTTTGGTTTCTACTTTGCTTTTGATTATTGTGGTTAAATGATGCTGGTGTTTGTGGGTTTTGTTTTTGATTGTTGTGTGCTCAGATTATGAAATTAAGGTCACGAAATTGATTTGCGTTTTATTGTTGTTTGCTGAGATCATGAACTTGAGTTAATGAGTTTTAATTTGTTTCTGCTTATTGTTGAGATATTGTTCTGATTTGTTTCATTTGTTATTGGCTTACTGCATATAGTTGAAGAAATTGTTTCTTCTGCTTGTTTAGAACATTTGAGTCTAAAATTGTGTTTGATATTTTTTGCAGATGATGGAAGGAACTCAAGGAATAAAATCGAAACCGACCCGGCCCTATTCCGGAATTCGGCCCAAGCTAGCAACAATATGGTGTTTGGTGTCATAAATGGGATTTCCGATTGGATCGGTTCGACATCGGTTTGGGCTTGAAACCGACCCGGCCCGACTATGCCCAGGCCTACTCGAGATGTCTGATCCTGGATCTAAAATCTACTTTTTGGATCCTATGTTTTCTAAAGTTGGTCTTTATTTAGATCATGAGGGAGCATGCAGAATTAGGGCTGTCACTCGGTCAGTTCGAATTGGTTATAAGTATTACCAAATTCAAAACCAATGCTTTCGGTTTTAAAATTGTGTTACCAATTACCAACCAAAATTTTTGGTTTTTAATCATAATTACCAAATTCAGTATTTCAAAATTTAGTCCCGATTGGAGTTGAGTAAATTATACACTTTACTATTTAGATGAACAATACTTTCTAAATAATACTTATAGGCCATCTCCAATTGTCAAGCTCTAAAATAGACCATAGTCTAAATTTTTAAGCCCTCGAGAAGTACTATTAATCCAAACATTAAGGTCTAAGGTCTAAATTATAGACTCTAATATATTTTATTGTTTTTAATTTGTATACTTCAAAATCACAAGTGTTTTTGGTTACATACTAATTCAGGTCTACTTAAAATTTATTTTCGAGATAAAAATATAATTTTAATGATTGAAGGAATCTTGCAAGCAATAGTTAATAATGTTCGGAGACTTTCACAAAAGCAATAGTTAAAGCTCCATCTTCCTTTGGTGTCCAATTTCCATTCTTTTTGGATTGGATGCTATTTTGGAATAAGGAATAGAAACTTTAGTATCTGAGTGAAATGAGGAAGAAAAGAATGGATCATTGCAAATGGAGGAGGCTAAAGGGCAGTAAATCTGGAAGGGAGCTCTGTGGGGCTACAATCATGCGCCGGTAGCCCTAGCTTACTATGACGGCGCCACTGAAATCGAGATTGTACCGTTCACCTCATCCTTGCATTAGATCATGCTGCAAGGTATCCCACCAGCTTTCCGGTCTGAAAGAGTGATGATGATGATTGGATATACACTTGGGGATTTCCAAGAGACTGACAAACTTGGCAAATGAGCTGGAAAGCTTTGGATTAGAGTTGAGATCCCATTCAATCATCCTCTGTCATTCAAACATTGGTACTAGATAGAAGACGAAGTTGAATTCCTCTGAAAATTCAGGTACGATAAGTTGTTTGGTCGATGCGCTACTTGTGGATTTGTCACTCATATAGGACTCCCTTGCTCGGGTTCGGCATTGGATGAAGATGATAACGAGGCAGAGCGCATTGTTTTGGGTGCTCAGACGATGGAGGTGCCACCTGCGACAACGCTGCAATTGGCAGGTGCCTCAGCGACTACACTTGGTATGTCAATGAGTAGCAAGATCAATGCAGGTACTAGGGCTAAGGTTTTGGCTACTGTCAGCATATAGTCTTTTGAAACTCTGTTCTAAACCAATTGCCAAAGTGCTTGCCTCATAATCCGGCAACTTTGTTGCAGCGACCATGTTGTCAGGCAACTATTCAGGAACTGCCAGAGATGGTGATGATCTCGAAGAGGCTAATAGGTAAGCGGTGAGGTAGGTAGGAGGAGGGTGTCTCTATTTCACCTAAAAAATTGAAGCCAAGCCTCGCAGTGGGGAAAAGAAACATAAATTTGGAATTGGAGAACTTAGGGTTGGTGCCAGTGGTGCAAAATGAGGAAAATAGTGGTCAGTTGAAAAAAATCAAAAAAAAAAAAAAAAAAAGCAAGGCAGGCCTACTGGTAGCAAGAACAAGCTGCCGTATGGGAAAAAAAAAAAAGGCAGCAAAGGTTGATAATGGTATTAAGAAGAAAAGGGCGGCCAAGAAACAGTTATAGTCAAAGCTCGACAAGGCTGATACAGCTTCAAGCTCTAACTCGAAAGGGAAGGAGCTGGTTATTTATTAGTTTTCTTTCTAAACTTCGTTAAGCCTGTGTAAGTCTTATTAAACTTCTATATGTCTTCTATGACGTTTCTAGTCCTTGTTTGTACCACAATTGCGTGTCTAGCAAGTGAGGGCTAGTTGAATGATTTCTTTTCCATAGAAGGCAAGGTTTTAATCATTCTTGTATAGGCTTGCTAAATAGTGAGCATCCCAGAGATTTTAATGGTTTGCTTCAACTTAGATAATGTTGCTTTGACTTTCTTATGTAGTTTTGTAGACTATAGGGTCTATAGCCTTTTGGTTGTTGATCCAATGAATTTCAACTTCTATTTCTAAAAAGAAAAAGAAAAGAAAAAGTAGGAGAATGTGATGAAAGTGAGAAATTATGAAGAGGTGGAGGTGAGAATTTATAGGAAATTGTTGATTTTTTTAAAATAGCGATTACAAACATAATTATAAAAAGGGTTCTTGACTCATAGCACCAAAATAGGATAAAGTTAGTCCACTTATACCACTAAGAGATTTTTATTCTCACTAACCCAATTTTTATGATGATTTTGGGCTCCAAAAAATTAAAAATTACAAATACTCTCTCTCTCTCTCTCTCTCTCTCTCTCTCTCTCTAGGGTATTTTACGAAGGCTCTGGTGGTGTACAAGGTCGTATCTGACCCAGGAATCGTCGACAATCCTGAAATTCCAAGCTACCAGTCGTATGTCTATGGCCGGTGCAAACCACTGGTGTTGATAGCTATGCATATGCCACCGGAAATTGGCGTTGCATTGATGCTCATATCTAGTCAAAATTGCAGGTTTGACTAGCAACAATTACTATTTATCAAAAAGAAGAGAATAGCTGCATTGCACGTTTCTCATATTTCTTTTTCTTTCTATCTTTCCAATCATACATCAGGTGTATATATGACAAAAGGACAAGTTGAAATGGATATATTATTTAGGGTTAAATACTATTTTCTCCCTGAACTTTTAGGGAAAAAACAGTTCAGTCGTTGTCTTTTCAATTTCACACGTTTACTCCATCATCTCTCATTTTTGAACCAATATGTCCATTCCGTAAAAAAACTCTATTAAAATGTCTATTATACCCTCAGTTCATCTTTTTTCTTTTTCTTAATTTATTTTTTTTATCTTTTTTTTTTTCCTTTTCTGTTTATGTCTTCTTCTTCCACCTCTCTTCTCCTTCAACACCAAAATTTCTAAAGCGACCAAATCAATCCGAAATACAAAACCTCTCTTCATCTGCTCAATCAAAAAAAGGAAAAAAAAAAACAAAACGAAAGAGAAAAAAATCTTTTTTAAAAAATTAATTAATTAATTAAAAAAATTTAGGGTTGAATAGACATTTTTGGTCAGAGAATAACAAATTGGACCAATTAGTCTAAAATTGAGAGATGAGGGAGTAAATGTGTGAAATTGAAAGTGCAGAGACTAAACTGTTTTTTTTCCCTGAAAGTTCAGGGAGTAAACAGTATTTAACCCTATTATTTAATTAATAAGAGTCCATGGTATGTCCAGTTAGTTCTCCTTCAACTGTGTTCACATATCAATTATTATTAACGTCTGTTTGCTAGTGTTTCCAAAATCCTAAAGATACAAGGTTTGGCAGGGTGGCACAGTTTCGAGTCCAGGGGAAATATGGGTATCAAAACTAAAATTAGCAAACTTGAAATTTTGATTATTATTAGTCTTAGATGCAAACAAAGATGAAAGGCAAACCTCAGCTTTTGTTTTTTGTTTTTTTTTTTTTTATGACAAACCCCAGCTTTTGGTTGAATACTGTTTTGGACGTTTTGGACTACTGACAGAGAGAAAATGACAGCATAAGCCCAGAAGAAAAGAAAATAGAAAAAAAAAAATCAATGGATAATAAAGGTCTATTGAAGGGCAATAAACGTTTTGAATTGATATAATCTCTTCATGTTTTTTTTTAATCAAAGTTTTATTTATCTAATTTTAGGAAAAATTAGTTTTTATTTCGGTAATCGAAACGTCTATTGGGGGGGCAATAGATGTCTATTATAGGGTAATAGACTATTGGGGCCAATAGACGTCGATTGGGAGGTAATAGACCTCTATTGTCCCTCTATTAGGGGGCAATAGACGTCTATTTGGAGCAATAGATGTTTTCAGAAATTTCTAGTGGGTAGCAGTCAGTGACCAGATTTCGGCAACTCGTGACCAGCTCCGGCGAAGTCTGATATGGTTTCTCTCTCTTCCATTCTCTCTCGCTCTCTCTCTCTCTAAATAACAAAGGGTGAGGGTAAAATGATATTAAAAAAAAATTAAAAAACAAAAAAAATCTTAATGGGGTATTAGGGAATACCTCCTTAGAGTGTTTTAGGTAAGAGGGAATTAAAAAAGGGGGGTGAAATTTGCACCCCCTAAATTGCAAACCACACCCCCTTTTATTCTTTTAATAATGGGAAAAATTCAGAAATAGTACATGAAGTTAGGCCCACTACGAATTTCTATACATAAAATTTTAAAACATAAACTTTGGTACATCAAATTAGTAGCCCGACCCATCATACATACACGACGTCAATAACGCCGTTAACTCTTATGTAATTATCCATTTGTCAAAGGGTTATTTAGTAACTTCAGTTTCCTCCGTCTGACTCACTCTCACTCCCTCCCTCTGACCCACTCTGACTCACTCACTCTCCTCCCCTTCTCTCTCTCTCTCTCTCTCTCTCTCTCTCTCTACACATAGACCCAGACCTTTTCTCACCCTCCATGGCTTGTGACTCGAGACGCCTTCGTGACCCAACCCAGCCGGCGCGCCACCATACGACCACCGATAGACGATGGATGACCACCATCTTCTTCGTCTCGCCGTCGCTAATAGCCTACTATCCTTAGATCGTCCATGCATTGAACGGAGAAGGAAACTCGACGACAAGGAGCCCAAACCTTCACCGGCAACCTCTGCAATTTCCGACGACCGATTAAGCTGCATCTGTTATGGAAACTCATTTTCATGCCGTTCTCTACGTGTTAGGCTAATTGGTTTTCAAAATTGAAGGAGTTTTGTCGACTTGGTTTCTGGGTTAGCTCGGGTTCGACGTTGTTGCTACGCTGGCGACTTCTCCAATGCGTATGGGCTTAGTTTCTGGTTCGACTGATTTCCTGGACGAGGCCTGACCTTGAGTGGAAGTTAAACTTCAAAGATTTCTAGGTTGTGCACAATGAGGCTTAGATACCAGTTCATCACCGAGTTCTCCTCTAGTTTTCAGAAAACTGCTGCGAGGGAGTCCAAATCCAGACTGCAAATCTGACTTGTTGAAGGTAAATTCAAATTTCTAGAATGAATTGTTTCTTGTTTTGTGTCTGGCTTGAGAAATTGTTTGAGTAGTGTTGAATGGAAAAATTTGATTGAAATTGATTGTTAGTGATGGATAAGTTATTGGTGAGAGTCCCATTGTGTTGTCTCGATTCGTCTCGGGAAAGAGAACCATGTTTGTTTTGGTAGGAATCGATCCGAATAAAGAGGGGAGGGCCTGCCGACCGAGTTCGGAAGAGAGGAGAGAGAGAGAGAGAGAAGGATAGAGGAGACAAAGGGAGGACGAGAAATGAGCGAGACCAGGTCTGGAAGAAGAGGCCAAAGTCGGTGTGGTCGAGACAGGTGGTGAGGTTGGGGGCAGAGGCGTCGGCGACGGCGGCGGCGGCGGTTATGAGCAGATGGGCTTGGGATTTAAGAGGCAAAATGAAAGAGTAAAGTGAGGAAGGGGAAGAGAGAGACAGAGAGACCGTTTTACCCCTCAAAATATGACAAACTAACGACGTCAATGACGTCGTGTATGTATCTTGGGTCGGGCTACTAATTTGATGTACCAAAGTTTATGTTTTAGAATTTTATGTACTGAAGTTCGTAGTGGTCCATAGTTCAGGTTCACTTACCAAATTTTTCCCTTTAATAATATCTCATCCCAAGTCTTTTTGCACTTCCTAAAATACCCTCAAAAGTCAGGATTTTTTTTTTCCTTCTTCTTTTTGGGTCTGTTGTTCCCTCTCTCTCTCTCTCTCTCTCTCTCCCCTCCAAAATCACGACAACACTCATCTCTATCTTCTCCAGACGACAACAATCTTCTCCATTGAAACACTCACAACCATTTGAATCCCAGTGTCTTCATTCTCCTCCTCATCATCATTGTCCTCAACGGAAGAAATATTAGGAATATTGACAGCCACTTTGATGATTTGACGACAAATTGGCCGCCACAGAAAGAGTAAGAAGAAGGCAAAGAGTCCACTGGAGCTTAGCTTAGCAGGGACTTGGATCTCGATCTCCGGCCATGGAATCGGAGCCATTCGAGAGAGAAAAGCACGTGACTTTTCTGGAGATGATGTACCGGCTCCACCCACACCAGTACCAGACCCAAGAGATCAATCACCTCACTCTCGCCTACTTCGTCGTCTCCGGCCTCGACCTCCTCCGCTCTTTCCCCCGCGTACGTCATCAATACTTCACTGTTTAAGGGATTCACGCAGTTTTTGATTTTTCATTCACTGATTGGGACTTTGGGTTTTCAGATTGACAAGGACGCAGTTGCCGATTGGGTTTTGTCAGGGATCTTTTTGCTTTAATTACGCAACCGGTGGGCCAGGGAGCATGCAGTCCCAGCAGTCTTGGACGGTGGACGGCGCCGGTGAGGGTCTTGGGATTGACATGGTTGCGAGAGAGAGAGAGAGAGAGAAGGCTCCTCCGCTTCTTGTGGTGAGCTGAAGAGAAAAGGATCTCAGGTCATTTTCTGATCTGGTTTGCTTCTTCTTGCCCAGATTGATAGCTTGGTCTGAACTCTGAAGACTCTTAATCCTCGCTCTGTAATGGTGAGAGCTAAATTAAGATCAATGTAATAAAAAGTTGGGATTGTGACCTGGTTTGGAAAGACGAAGGGTTGAGGTTGGTCAATTTTCAATGGAGAAGAGACTGTCGTTGTCTGGAGAAGAAAGAGAGAAGAGGCAGAGCTGTCGTGATTTTGGAGAAGAGAAGAGAGGAGAAGAGGCAGAGCTGTTGTGATTTTGGAGAAGAGGAGAGAGAGAGAGAGAGAGAGAGAGAGGGAAGAACATACCCAAAAAGAAGAAGGAAAAAAAAAACTTACCTTTGAGGGTATTTTAGGAAGTACAAAAAGACTTGGGATGACATATTATTAAAATAATGAAATGGGGTGTGGTTTGTAATTTTGGGGGTGCAAATTTCACCCCCCTTAAAAAAACTTAATGGAGAAAAGTGGGAAAAAAAATCCCTAGAAATGGAGTAAATTGATAAAAACCCATAAAAAAAATTAAAAAAGGAAAGCATAGGAACTAAAATTCAAGTAAAATTTCAAGTTGAAATTTGAACATTTTGATCATCCATGCACGTGGACCAGCTCTTACTTTTAAATTTCAGGTTTAAACAAAGGTCTATAGTTAGATCATCATAGATTTTAGACTTCCAAACTTGATTTTTGGCATAGACCCAACCCACTATTGAAGATGAATTTTGAACAACAAAGATCAATAATTTAGACGTTCACCATAAAGGATGTAAAAATTTAAAATACAGTTTATTTGGACAGCAATAACTCGAGATGGCCTCAGTGCTGACTATATCCGCAATCCATTTTCACCAAAAGAAATGGATTTATCTTCCTCCCACTCCCGGAAGCCACAAAAAAGTAAGAGAGGGATTCATCTGTGATTCCCTACTATAGGCGGAGAAATTTGCCCAGAAAGCTATTAAGGGTTTAGCTCTAAATGTAGATCAGTTGCAAATTGCAATGGGATGTTGTATCATGATCTTTTCACCTTCCATATGGTTCGATTTCTCCCTTTAGCATGTAATGAATAGATGGTAGGAATAAATAGTGAAATCCCACTAACGCATGCTTTGGATTGGATTCCAGACCATCTTTCACTTGGAATAACAAAAAGTTTCTTATACAGTAATCGTAAATTCATGATAAATATTGTCAATATATTTATCTGTCAGTACAAGTCATTCTTGAGTATGGTCAACTCATCCGAAAACAGCAATTTGTCCGACTCTGATTGTATCCAAACTGCAATTCTAGAGGCAGACTCTGGTAATACCTAATCCAATAGCAAAGAATAATTCTCGTCTCTCTATTACAACAAGAAACTACAGAATGATAACAGGCTACAAGAGAGGGAATTTTCCCAATACAAAGAACGAACGAATAATAAAATCTTTTGGTTACCTGTACCTTTTACTTTCCACCCTTAAAGGTCATGAAGGATGAGACTATTGTATCTGATGATTTACAAGCCTTAGATTTGCATGCCAGAAAGTGTACAAAAAATAACCAGCACCATCAGTATTTAATAACATGGTGGCGCAACCAAAGATCATACATCACCATGTGGAATGCATCGTATTTGATGGGCGGTGAATTCCACTGGAAGTGCTTCTGGACCTGTTAAACACAAAACCATATGACCAAATTCTTGATTACAATTTGCTCCCACATTTTCTATTTTTGGCAAAATTGTACAGTAATGCTGAAAAGCACATGCATATAAAAACACACCAACATACACAACATATAGTGCTTATAAAAAATTGAAGATGTACAATGTAAAATTTTCAATTGCAAAAGATAGTAATATACCTTCACCAAGTTTTTGTGAAGTGTCAGAAACTCTGAATAAGGTATGGCCTTGAGTATTTGTTTAAGCTGATACACGTCCTTCTCCGTAAGTATGACAGAAAATTTTCGCCAGTCAAGAATGTCATTGAACGGCAGGTCATAGTAATTTGATAATATTACTGCAGGATGTCAAACCAAAGAGATGCAAACAACACAAGGAACTTTAGTACAAATCAAACCTTAAGCTAAAAAGAACAAAATCAGATAGGAAATTGCACTGAGACTCCCCTCAAGTTTCTATCAATGTGTAAAATCCTAACAGAAAAGGTGCAGCTGCACCTCAAAACCATTTTCTTGTGAACAATATTGATCATTAGAATGGAATTACAGAAAGCAGACTTGAGGCAAACACCACATAAGCAAAACAACAGTGATGACTAGAGCGGCACTAAAGCGTTCATAGATTTGATGCATATACCCATTAAGTAGAAATGAAGACCACCAGACAATATCCTATATCCTATCAAAGGGGAAAGTTGTAATGAAAGGCTGATTTATCTGTCCAAAAAATTAAAAAGAAAAAAGCAAACAATAGTTGGGAGACATTGCTGAAACATTAATGACTCTTATCTATATACCTGAACAAAATTCTAACTGAAGAAACAGTTGGAAAGAAAATGTTCATATTCTCATAGTTGGAAAAGATTCCTTAGGTCAAGATAATATTTCTGATTTCCATAGCATGGAGAGAGAAGTATCTTCCACAATTCTCTTCCTTCTTTTAAAATTCAAAACAATATAGTTATGGTTTGACAACTGACATTTACCAATCAAGCAAGGATGGAAAGTTAGACCATTGCATTACTCTGATTAAGTTTGCATCAAGATTTGAATTCTTACCAGGAATACAGCCATAATGGATTGAGTCCATTGGGCGAGCACTGTTGACCTGAGAACCACCTGGGCATATGCAGAACTTGGTAGTATAAAACTTCTTTTGATATAACAAGTTCCCTTCAGCTCTATTTATTCTGTTGTTCAAGATGTAAAGTTCTGTATCATTCTCCCATACTCGTGCCAGTATAACTCTAATCTTTGAATTCCGATGACCAGCCCAAAAACCAAGTGTTGTCCTGCAAAACACAGCTCCTCTCAATTTACAGAAATGAACTTAAACTATTTGGCTTGATTCAATAGCAGTTAACACATGATTACCTTCCACAGGAGCCTATGTCTTAACTTATAATTCGTTACATAACAATCACATGTAATAAGCATGGCGTATGGAAACATATTGCATGTAATCGACAATAAGTGAAATAAATATATTACACACTCACACATATATATGAATGTATAACAGAGAGTGTGTGTGTGTTATGCTCATAGCCTTCAATATTACCTGTTCTCCACATCATTTCCTCCAGCTGGAAGAGCAAATGGTTGCAGTACTTGAGGGAGAGCAACGTCTTTATGTGGAATGAAGCCAACATCATAGCTAGGGGAGCAGACAACTCGAATAGAATTCTTTACAAGAAGCGGAAGTCCTTCAGTTGCCCTCACACCAACATCGTGACAAGTCACAAAGAAGTGATCTGCACCCAAAGTCCTGTTCCAGTACGGATACTTGGCTATCAAGCTCTCCACATAGTTCTGAACAATTATGGTCATATTCTCATATGAAGTACCCTGCACAATCATCGTAAACCAACAATAGCTGCCAATCAGATCCAATCACATAGCATGATCTGACACTAGGCATTGCCATTCCCATTCGCGGGTCAAGCAAACTTAGTAACTCATATTAAGGAAACCGCAAGTTCTTCAAATAAGTTGGCATTTGCAAAACAAACAAAAACCAGTAAATACTTCAGTGCATTAGTACATAGACGCTACTTAAACTAACAAATCCGAATGAAACTAACCGAAATCAGCAACGAGTTCCAAAAGAGTAGAACCAGAAGAGACATTGCATTCGGTCTAGCTACTTATACAATTCCACATTTGCATTTCATAACAAGTCCTTAGTAGAATTCATAACTAATGCACTTAACCATACTCAGATCCACAGCAATGAACAAATCACACTCCTCTCCGAAATCGAAACACAATCAAATCAACAAACTCTACAATCAGATAAACCACCGTACCTTGCCTCGCATCTTGTGGCAGGAGATAGGGATGAAGAAGAGCTGAGCTTGATCCGGATCCTCGGTCCGAAACCTTCCCTCTCTAATATTCTGAAAGAAATATCCCTCACTGGAATACTTTCCGGTGAGCTTCCTCGGCGTCTGGTAAAACGTGTTCGGATCGCCGTCGGGGTAAATATACACCTTGAATTTCCGCTCCATTTCGGCGTAGTTCAACCGGAACACCTCCGGCGAGTGGTAAACGTCCAAAAACTCCTCCTCCTCGGGTGACGGATTGGAGTCGGAAGTCTTCTCCTGCCTGACGACGGGGCGGTCGACGGTGGCGGTGACGGAGGGAGGGGGAGGGGAGGAGACGGAGAAATTGAGGGAGAAGTAGGCGAGGGAAAGTAAGGTGAAGACGGCGAGAGTGATGAGAGATCCTCGCAAGGAGAACATCGGCGATGACGGCGGTGCCGACGACGGCTTGCCTACACTCATTTGCTCTTTTGTTTTGTGGACTGTGAGAAGCTCTGAGGAACTCTGAGCTTCGATTTTGGGAGTATGGGATTTTGTCAAAATCAAAAGCTTTTTAACTGTCCGGCACGAAATAAAGTTCATGTCTTTTTTTTTTTCTTTTTCTTTTTCTTCATTCGCATATTTCAGCAAAAAAATGCTTTTTTAATTTTTTTTTTTTGGTTGGTTACTTTTGTTGTGCAACTAGAAAAATGAACATTTTTAGACAAATATCATTTGATTTATGGGTTAATTACATATAAGTGCATCTTTGATTGTTTTTTTAGCCATAAGGCCACCAACTAGTTTTTTCCCTCATAAGGCCACTAGACTAAAAAAGTTGTTATATTTTAGATATTAAAAACTAACATATTTACATAAATGCCACTAGAGTACAAAATCAACAATTATTCTCTCTCTCCTCTCCGGCGAGGTCACTGACCAACTCCGACAGGTCTCCGGCCGACCTCCGGCAAACTCCGGCCAACTTCCGGCGAACTCCGGCGACCACAAAAGCTACTATCACTGACACCAAAAGCTACTGTCACTAGTAACAAAAGCCACTCTAGCGAGATTTCCGGCAACCTCCGGTGAGATAACAAAAGCTACTATCACCAACGACAAAAGCTACTCCTTACTAAAAAAACCTATGCTCCCCAAAACGAAAAAGCTACTATCTCCACCTACAAAAGATACTATCACCAATACCAAAAACTACTCTCATCAGCAACAAATGCTACTCTCACCAACACCAGAAAACTATTCTCATAAACACCCAAAACTACTTTCACCAACAACAAAAGTTACTGTCACGAACACTAACGAGCTACTCTCACTAACATTAGAGAGCTACTAACATAGGTACAGAAATCTACGATCACTATGATGGAAAACCACTATACTAGTTACAGAGAGCTACTGATTTGAAAAAATAAATCTATTGACATTAGCTTGAAAATATACTAACATAGACACATAAAGCTACTATCACAATATTGAAATGTCACTAGAACAATTACTTGGAGCTGCTAACTTGAAATAATGAAAATGAAAATAGAAGCTATTGACATCATGTTGAAAAAATACTAACATAAATATAGAAAGATACTATCACTATGTTGAAAAGCCGCTATAACAGTTATAGAGAGTTACTAACTGCAACAAATAACAAACAAGAAATGGTTCATTATTCATCAATCAAAATACATCACAACACCATCAGAAAACAGAATTCAACCACAAAACCATCCCCCACCACATAAGAGCACAACTCTCTTTCTCTCCCCTGCAAAATTCCACAACAGATGAATTCAAACAAATCCAAACTGATTCATTCCAATAAATCACAATCAAATCAAACCAAACACAGTCTAATTTTTTTCCAATAACAAAAATCAAGCTAGATGCCGGAAATACAAAATGAAAATCAAGCACCTGAAAACGTAAATAGAAAGAGAGAGCAAAGGGTCAACAGATTGAGAAGAAGATTGGATTTAGATCTGAGAGCAATTTGCAGCTTCTGCTACTTCCATGGCGTTCCAGATGTTCTTAACCACTCCGTTTTTGCCTTGGTAGGATTCAACGGAGCCGAGGCTTGGAGACGACAGAGTTGTGCCTTGGAGACGACGGAGCAGAACTCATAATGACTCAATTTCGACTCCCGCCGCTCGCTGCCACCGGTTAAATTCTTCGATTAAGCGGTAGAGAGAGATTTGTTTTCGATCGGAGCTTTGGGGCCGCCGCTGAGGAGTTTGGAGGCTTGACGATTTGAGCTTTACTCTGGAATCGATGACGGAGTTTTCGCGCACGGGAGGTTTTGTACTGCCGGAGCCGAACGAGTTGGTGTCGGAGGAAGGGTTTGCTGGAGAGAGAGATTTGTTTTCGATCGGAGCTTCGGGGCCGCCGCTGAGGAGTTTGGAGGCTTGACGATCGGAGCTTTACTCCGGAATCGATGACTGCGTTGTCGCACCGGGAGGTTCTGTACTGCCGGAGCCGAATGAGTTGGTGTCGGAGGAAGGGTTTGTTGGAGAGAGAGAGAGAGATCTGTAGTCGAAGGAAGGGTTTGCTGGAGAGAGAGAGATATGTAATTTTCTAAAGCGATGTAATTGATTTCGTTCGGTGAAAGGGCAATATGGTCAGATATGAAATATCTTGAAGAAGCAAGTGGCCTTATGTGTACAAGAACATATAGGTGGCCTTATCACAAATTAAAGTTTCAAATAGACACTTGTGTGTAATTTTCTATTGATGTATTGGCATAAGTGTTCTTTTTATAAGTGGGAGGTCGTGAATTAGACTTTTTTCTTTTTCTTTTTTTTCTTTTTCTTTTTCTTTATAAGTGGGAGGTCGTGAATTAGACTTACGATAGGCTAGTTGTTTTATTTGGAATTGTTGATTTGATAAAAAAAATAAAAATAAAAAACCTTTTACTTGTTTAAGACTCATAATCAATGTAAAAACAATCACTTTTTAAAACTCATCATCGAAGTAAAAAATCGGGTGGATGGTACAACTATAGTTCGGGGTGTATGGTTTGACGTGCCGATGAAAATACAGGAACCGAGTGTGGGATATTTTGTGTATTTAAACTTGGTCAGATTCTAATCATGGCAAATAGTTCAGTAGAATGAATGAGTTCCTCTACGAGAACATTTAAAATGTGGAAACCCACGTCCTAAATTCAAATGTTTGAGTTGTTTTAGTGTAACTGCTAAATTATAAACGTGGCCGGAGGAGGAGTTACAATGTTTTGTAAGCCGTTTGGGTTGGGCTCCCAGCAAATTAGTCAAGATTTAGAGACACTGCAATCAATCTGTGAGAGGGTGTCAAAAAAACAAAAAAAAACTGAGTACGCACCATCCACCTGTGGCAAGAATTTGCCATTTAGATAGATTAGGACAATTTTGGTTAGAAAGTAATCCGGCTATAACTCAGAGTCTACTATGAAAACAGAAGAAAGTAGAATCAGTTTTTGTTTTTAAATGGAGTTGCACAGATCTTTAAAGAATCATAATGATATATGGTTTTTAGGTTGCAACATATACAAGAAAATCCCACCAGCAACTGAAACATTAAGCGACTCAAAATCTCCTGCCATTGGAATGGTTACAAGCTCACATTGCCGTCGAGATTGCTCAGACAGACCACTTCCTTCGCTACCCAAAACCAAGCTGAGTGGCACTGTTGCAAGAGAATCTGCAAGGTTTTGAGAAAGGTGAAATGGCGTCGACTTTTTATCAGTCTCTGGATGGCCAGCTAGCATCTTTATTTGGAATTCACTTGTGAGGGATTCAAGATGATTCCAAGTTCCAGAAATAATAGGAAGCTGGAATGATGCTCCTCGGCTTGCTCGGAGTGCTTTTTCATTGAATGGATCACAACACCCGGGAAGAAGAAAAGCACCATTCTGTTAAAAGTAGAATACCTCTTTGAGGACACAAGTTAGGATGGAATTCTTAAAGTACAGAAGAAGGTGCAGTAATGTCCATAAGGCATCATAAAATAGAATGAATTAGTTACACAAGCTAAGAATATTTGACTCAGAAATCTA
The DNA here is from genome assembly GCA_024704745.1 of Rosa lucieae. Lineage (NCBI taxonomy): Eukaryota > Viridiplantae > Streptophyta > Magnoliopsida > Rosales > Rosaceae > Rosa > Rosa lucieae. Next base: position 20,799,750 of record CM045493.1, on the reverse strand, counting down.
CGTTAGACAATCAAATCTATCACAATCCTCCTCAACGCACAATGCATCCGCAGCCAAATTTAATTGAATGAATCCTTTCTACGCTAAAGACTGGGAACATCAATGAGCAAGGGGCTCAGAAATGTATTTGTTGAGGATGAGGTTCGGAAAAACCAAAGCCAAGCTCAGTCATTTTGACTAGTAATGATGGTCAAAACATAGTAAATGCTTGCTAGTAATGGAACTGAAGATTCATATACTAGGAGTAACATGCAAATAAGCACATACATAAGAAAGGTAAGAAGAAAAAGATATCATAACTTCAAAATAGAGGAGTAACAACTGGGAAAGAAGAGAGAGAATCTGAGGTTTGCAACTTATTCCTTACCCATCCAAAAGCTGTAGCTGATCTGAGCAGTGTACCAAGATTACCAGGATCCTGCAGTCAGTGACCTTTTATTAATGATTTATACGAAAGTCCATAAAGTTCCTGAAACCAAAAGTCTGAAATTACAACCATCAGATTAAGCAGCTTTTAAGAATTTAACATCAAACTTATACTTTCAGAATAAAGAAGTAAATCTAGCAGGAGGGCTAGGGAGAGCTAAAACTTACTACATTCTCAGCAATTAATATAACTCTTTACACAGAAAGAGTGTGAATTACAATTCATATTTCCGCTACCAGCAGAATGACTTACACGCTTGGATTTTAGAACAAAGCCAAATACAAACGTGATGCTGGGTTTCATTATCAATAACATAAAAGAAATTACTGAAGATGCCAAACCAATAGGGAACTTCCATCCAAGACCATAGTAGAGGGAAAAAAAAATCACTCTTAAATCCTTTTCAATATTCTGGAACTTTTATGTTTCAAAGCAGAAATCCATCATTGTCTGCGTGTTACTTTGACACTAGGAAAGCTTTACCAAACAAAACACTAAATTAGCCATATCACCAACTTTTTGGCAATGCAAGACATCATACAGTGCAAAAGAACCCGGTGCCATCTTTCAAAGTAAATGTGCACTGCTAAAATGCTTTGAAAGTGGACAGGAATAATCTCAGCTCAGTAAGAATTACCTGAACACCATCAAGGACCAGAACTCGATGTGGAGATGGGAACCAAGCCCTACAGTTTGCCTCCTTTTCATCAGCATTGATATCTGAAAAACTCGTAGGTATTCTCATTAGAGCCATTGCTTCAATAGATTCAGTTGATTGCATCCCCGAAAGCTTTTTCATCACGGGAGAGCTCACTTGCACAATACGAACAGATAAATCATCAATCCATTCAGGAACCTCACAATTATCCGGTACAAGCAAACAATCCATCATAACAGTTTTCTCTTGCAATGACTTCTGAAACTCGCATATTTCCCTGAAAGTAAGAAACTTCATCAACACATTTTCATCTATCTCGACATATATCGCAGGACAACAAAGAACAAAAACCAAATAGAGGACTTTGACAGTTTGACTGCAACACAGAACCAGAAAACACAGACATATAAAAACAGATTCACAGAGCATTAAAAATTGAAACTTCCATACGCAACAATGAATCAATGGTATTTCCATCAACACCAACTATTACTTTTACAAACCAAAGGAACATACAACATAATAAAATAGAGCTTTTTGTTACATTCCTCATAAACCCATTAAAGAAAAAGCCAACAAATTTCAATCCTGGTTTTCCCATTGTCTAAGAAACTAAACAGGATAAGAAAAATGACAGATACCTATATGAGTCTTGGGCAAGGTAACTGGTTATTACGACTCACCCAGATAAATTGAAGCGGAAAAGAGAAGGGTAAACATAAAACCTGATGGGTATAGCACCCACAACGAGAACTGAACCATGAGTGTGGCGATAAGAAGAAGACAGGCGAAGCTTGTGGCAGTGTTTGACGAATGGGTTTGAAGTGCTGGTTATGAATTTGACATGGGAAGGCAGAGGAAGCTTCACATCATCATAGTCTTCAAAGTAGCTCTGAGGATGAGCAACTGATAATTGTGAGTGTGAGTGTGAGTTCCTCCTAAGTTTGAGATTTCTGGAGTGGATTGTGGGCACTGAGATGATGCTCGTGCATTGCATTTTCTGTAAAACTTTTGAACAAAAGAGAACATGGCCCAAGGGCCTAAGCAAGCCCCATTTTATTATCAAAATGTAATATAATTAATTAAAATTTAATAATAAGACAACATTAGGTAAAGGACTTGCGGTGAGAGTTTGTAACTAGACGGGACATTAAAGTGATTTACGTGTGAGTGAACTAACTCTGATAGAATTTTAGTATTTCTTTTTGTTTAATTTAGTGAAGTTGCATTAGGAAAATAAAAATATATGTATTTTGCTTGCTGTGAGCTTGTAAGTTGTAACTAAGTATGACATTAAAGTGATTGGCGTGTGAGTGAAATCAACTCTAATATAGTGGATTTCTTGTTCAATTCAGTCAAGTCGAGGCATATTAAACTTGCTCTTATACTCTCGGATTAGAAGGACTCGATAAGAGTGGCTAGCAAACCACAAAGTCCGTTTTCTGGTTTAAGACTTTCTGCTGTTTACAGTTGGGTGAAAATCAGTTTGATTAAAAAATGTAGTGTCATTTGATTACTATAATCCACATTTCATTCCCTATAGTTATTTTTTGCAGAGATAGGAATGTTTCCAGATTACAAGACTGCATTATGTGTTTTAACTGAACTGAGCTTAAAAAGATATTTTCCAATTCTCTTCACTAGATTACATTTGATAATATGATCATTGATGCAAGTTTGGACCTAGGTTGACTATGGATCCTGCTTATATCTAACTAGATACTGATAGTGCTGCTTATATCTACAAGAAATGCGTTATGTGCGACACTGATTATGACCTGAGGATTATTTTCTTCCCGCTGAAACCTCTCTTGAACCTGGTAAATCGATGTTCGAAAAATCTGATCTGAAATGCACTCAACGTATTTTTCCTCACTGGTGCAATTACTCATCATTTTCGAAAGGAGGCAAAAATGAGAATATTAAAGGGAGACTGTTTAGCTAAAGCTATAAACAAAAGTAACTTTGCATTACTGTGAGATTATATTCTACCAGTTCCTAAAAGATGAAAAACAAAATATCATTTGGTTCTGTCTATATCCTCTGAGATGTGGGTAAAGTCAGTGATGCTCCTTGGGAGGGAAACTCCTCACTCAAAATTAGAGAGTTTTGGGGAAACATCTTCTGAGGCGTACCAGCATTTCTCGGAACTAATGGAGACAAATATAATCTCTCGGAGGCAGGTTGAGAAGCAACAGCCAACTCCTCATTCCTTTGAGATGCTGTGGACATGAACATCCGCTCTGAAGTTGAATGCATAGGAATATCAGTTCTCCGAGATGTTGAACCCATATGGTCATGCTGATGAGATTTTGCGGGCATGTACATCCTCTCAGATGTTGAAAACATGGTGTCGGGCCTTTGAAATGTTTGACCCATATTGTCATTCCGGTGAGTTACTCCCAGCATGTATGCTCTCTCAGAGGTTGGACGTAGAGTGGGATCCGTCCTGTGAGATGTTCCAGTCATACCATCACTTCGGAGTGATATTGGAGCCATATTGTCATGAGAGGCAGGGGCATAGACGCTCTCGGAAGTCAATGCCATTGAAGTACCAGTCCTTTGAGATGACAGTGACGTGTTGCCATTCTTGTCATTCCTCTGAGATGTTGAGGCAAGATGCCTTTCAGAACTTGGTGAAATATTTTCAGTCCTTTGAGATGTTGGTCTTGAGGTTTCCATCCAATGAGAAGTTTGAGGCATATACATTCTCTCTGATGATTGTGAAGTTGTCAATGTCAAACCTTGTTTTGGTATATCTCTTTCTGTTGCTCGAGGCATGGCTAGTGACATATCCACACCGGACAGATCTCTCTCGGATGTTGCTGGCAGGACAAGGGACAGGCCCTGACTAGTAAAATCCCTATATGCTGTTGGAGACATAGATGAGGCTCCTTGGGTTGGAAGAGCTGCCTCAGATGTGGAAGGGAGGGACAACGGAGCTCCACGACTTGGCAACTCGCTTGGTGAATCACTCTCAGATTCTGAGTTTGTGGCTCCTGATATTCTATGGCTAGGTGAATCTCTCTCAGATGTTGAAGGCAAAGAAGAAGAGACACCTCTGCTTGCCATATTTGTCTCATATGATGGACGCAAGGCTAATGATGATTCTAAGCTAGGTAAATCCTTCCACTGTTGTGCAACCGCTTTGATCTGGGTGTAAAATTGCACTCCTGCCTTACCTGAATTTAGAAACCAGGTAACTGCAGTTATAGACATTGCTCTCTCCTCAAACTGTTTGTGTGTGTGTGTGTGTGTGTGTGTGTGTGAGAGAGAGAGAGAGAGAGGCTATACCAGAGATATTCAGATCGCTGCCAAAAGATGCCTTAGATCCGTTAAACGAGGACAGTGGCAACGGAACCGGAACAGGAACATTGATCCCAACCTGAGACAAGCCAAATTCATGTCAGTTAACAACTTGCACGTCAAGCATAAAATTGGAGAAAGCTACCATATGAGTTTGACTGTCAAGTTTTCTCCCATTCCCATGAAGATACCATGACATTAGCTGACGAATTATTTTCACTCAATCAGCAGAAAATCTCCAAACTTCCCATCCCCCTCTAAATCAATGTTTATTAATGTTGTACTTGTACATGGCCCAATGGAGTATTAAACTGTAGCAGGTATGGGTCTCATGATTGGTGCCTCAATTGACCATGGAGAGGTGGCCAGAACTCGAAGGAAAGGAAAACGTCCTCTCATCAGGTACTGTGCAATGAAAGGTTTAAACCTACAAGATACAAGAAAGGGTTGGCTTACCAGCCCAGCCTCAACTTCATTCTGGAACTTCCTTGCAGCAATGCCAGATGTTGTGAAGATGGATGCTCCATGCCCACACCTAAGGAATAGTAAGATGAGATGAGTATATGCACCTGATACTGTAAAAGAGTACTAAGAGAAAGAGGCACGTCTCAATAAGTCGTGAGAATTCCAAGAAGGAAAAAACAAAATTATATCACTTTTCCAAATAGAGCTATGTTTCTCATAAGTTGCATCTGGAAACAAATAATGAGAAAGTCTTATATCCCGACTGCAATAGAATGTTTGAAACTAGACAGACAGAAAAACATACATGAAGTGCAATGGCTTGAACTGAGTTTAAAACACAAACATTTATGGGACAAACTCAGACCAAAAGAGTAAAAACAGGTACCTGTTTCTGTTTATAATTGTGATCGCTTCTTCTAGGCTGGCAGCCTGTTGGTGGTCAAACAATACAAGATTTGGTAACCAATCTATAACTTGCACCACGAACACACTCTCCCCAAGTATACAAAAGGACATAATTATGTGTGTGTGTGTGTGTGTGTGTGTGTGTGTGTGAGAGAGAGAGAGAGAGAGTAAACAGTACCTGCATGCACAGAAGAACCGGTCCAAAAATTTCTTCCTGCTCAACATAAGATACAGTGCTGTCAAGAATATGCCAATGTCTTTGATTCAACTCTTCTTCAATTGAGAATCATAACTACCCAAATCCATTCATGCTGGAAGCAAAAAAGAACCAACATGAAAGAAAGTACCTTAAAACAATCCATATTGGTTGTAACATCACATAAGATAGTAGGACCAACAAAATTTCCATTCTCATAGCCTCGAACCTGCATGGTAAAGTTCAGAAAATTCAGGGAATGTTATCTACAAAGCAAGCTCCCTAGTTACAATAGTTCACAAAAATAAGTTCGTCGCATTTGATATAAAAATAAATAAATAAATAAAAAATAAATAAAAAAGAACACTACATGTTCCTCAATTGGCACCATGAGGTGATAATGTCACTCTTGCCAGCAAAAGTGACAGATAAAGACAAAACAGAGTTCATATTAACAGAAAAGAGCAAGGACAAGGACAAGGAGCAGTGAAGATAAGACACTGCTTGAATACCCAAGGATGTCAAAAAGCACAAAACTGCTAATAGAGATAGCAATGCCACAGATAGTCCTTAAAGTATAGCAACAATCAGCAGTGAGTAAACATAAGTCTGCACGTGAAGCTAATATGGTGAAAGTCATATACTTCTCCTCTTTCTTGTTTTCTTCTTTTGAATAATTAAATACATATTTTAAAGAACAGTCAAGTTAGAGTGAGGCCATGCATGGTGTGTTCATAAAAGACAAATGAATTTCAATTTTATTTCTATCCATCTCCCTGCAGCTTCCAAAATATAGTTCCTACATTATTCTTTAAGGTCATTAGTGCTTTAATAAAAGGCAACAAGAAAATGCAACCACAACTACAGAAAATTAAAAAAAAAACACAATCCAGAGTTTTTCGTGACATACTGAAATCAACATTTGGTTCCAAAATTACGGACAGCAAGCAGACCATAGCATGCTTCTTGAGTTTGTGTAAACTAGTCTATAGCAAGAGTTGATTTATGTTAAACTGGGATGAGAACAATTAAATACCATAACATTTCTCCCATCAAGAACGAGTCTAGCACCGCTTTCGACACTGCTCTGGACTAATCTGCATATGCAATCCTTCACCTGTAATTTAGCTTGCATGTCAAAAACAAATAACGACCACATCATGCACATCATCTAATAAGTAGTACAACAGACTTTCCAAGAAGAAGAAAAATTCATGGTTATTTTCACTTGTAAAAAAAGTTTATATATAACATACTTACAAAACCATATGGACAATTACAAATTTATAACACCTATGCATGACTAACTAAAAGAACAAAATAAGCCAACTAGCCTCATAAACTCAAGCCCAATTAAGGTGTTTGACTCAAAACGTATGCATTGCTCAAGTGCTTAAACAAAAAGGCGTTCACTAGGATGTCAGATATTTAATTGTCCCAAAAAACTACAACCTCTCTGCCCTATCTTTCAAAATTCATTTATTCCCCTCTCACCACACAACCCAAATAGAAGTTAGTACTGCAAAGCACCAAACCAACAATTCTCATATTTTCCCTCATACCCTGAATATCCTACATCAACAAAGAATACCAATCTCTTAGAAGTAGAACAACCCAATATGAACCAAAAGCTAGCATCAACCTGTTTGAGATTTGTGAAGTGAGAAACCAATGTAACATGGTATGTTCAGTACTTCAGTCAATTCACCAACTGCTTATGATACAAAAAACTCAACTATACAATGTAGTTCCCTTTTAACCAAGCAGATTAACAGGCAGAATATACAGAAGATTTAACCTCTTTGGTAATAACTGGACCAATGTCTGCACTGGGATCTGTTCCCACATTGACTTTCAGGGCTTTGGCACGTTCCACTAGTTCACGCTCCCTGAGAAACACAAATAGATGACCCAACTTGATTAAAACTAGCTTCTACCAGTTCAATAAAGTATTGCTGAATTTATGATAATATATAGTTACAATCGCTCGCTTACATATGTTAAAAACCATCAGAAATGCTATAAAAAAAATAATCTTGATCTATAATTACCAGATTCCAGAATTGGAATAGTCTTGACTGGGCTACTCTCTTTCCAATTTACCTAAGCCATGAGCAGACTTGGTAGATTTTCATTGAAGTGTTTACTAATATGGAAATCCCAATAGCCAAAGTGGAAAACCGGCAGATCACACTAATTTTAGTACGATAAATGGATAAGGGTCGCATGTTTAGAAGTTTACAAGAAGGATGTGTGTGGAGTCATGTAGCACAACATGAGAAGTTAATCTACAGAGACACATATGACAGATGAAAAGAGCTACAAAAAATATGCGCATCAAACAAAGCATTAGATGGATTTAATGTAAATTAAGACATAACTCAGTAGAGCAGTACATGCTCCAGTAACATTCAACCAAAGACAACTATATGTATCCAACAGCTATTATTGGATGTGGTTTATACAAATATTAAAGCATTGAATAAATGAAACGCATTACCATGTTATTGAGTTTCCAACAAAAACAGCTGTATTAAGAGCCATACACCTCTGACCTGCAGCACCAAAACCAGCCGTGACCAGAGCATTCAAGGTTGCATCCATGCTAGCATCAGGCATGATGATGGCATGATTTTTTCCTCCTATATTGGACTTAAGGAATTGAGAGAATCACCCGTAGAAAGCAAATATATGTGGATATCAGGTTCTCAACCACACTTTTAACTTGAAGAAATGTGGCTGAGTATTGGATAGGTTGGTGAGGGACGAAGAGCTACTGTTTACCTGAACACGCTTTCCCCTAGCAACTGCCTTTGCATGTATGTGCATTCCAGCCTTCACAGTTTGGGAAAAAGAAAATATACAGAAAAAGGAGATTAAAAACATAAGAGTAGCCCAATAATGTTAGATGTAAGTATGTTGAGGTACTGCATCTGAACTTAAAATCATTGTTACTACGGATATTCAATAATCATAAGCATTGGAGCAAAAGTTAACTTACTGTACTCGAGCCAACAAGTGAAACAGCCTTTATATCATCATCATCACAGATATAATTAACAATGTCCTGCTCAGATTGATTTGGGAAGAAAACGTCATTGATAAATTCACTGAAAATGTAACAGATCTATACCTTCAAATTCTCATATATATAAATAGTTGGTGTCAAAACTATAAGATTCTGACAAGGGGAAACGGTTAGAAAGTAAAAAGCAGGGCAATGATATAGTGCTAGTTACTAGTTAGGTAGGGATGACTCCACCAATACCCCACACCAACCATAGCACACCCAAATCTATATAGGCTGTCACTACATACACAACTTACATAACAGCGTAACCGATCTGCAAAAGCTATAGTGTAATGGGAGTGGCCAACAGCTAATACACTTGACCGGTATTATTGACCCATAAAACTTATGACATAAACTAAAAGGCCAGCACTTGTTCTAATAACATGTTAACAAAAATAAAATAGCAAAGAGAAACTGTCATTTGGTACAGTTCTGGGAAACTAACATTTTTTCTATCATGATATTAACTTTAGAGGTGACACTGTCATTTTGTTCTTGTATATTTTTTTCTTCTTTCTTTTTGGGGCAAGGTTGCCACAGCTAGAACTTGGGAAAATGTTCTTAAGGACAGAGGATAAGGAGATCCTGGTAAACAAAACTTACGTGAGTGCCATGGACTATATTTAACACACCATCGGGCAAACCAGCCTCCTTAGCAAGTGCTGCAAGTATCATCGAAACTCCTTCAAAAATAAAATCAGTCATTGCAAGTTTCAATATTGGGGGAGAAAAGAAAATAATGCATTTTTACAAATACAAAGAAAATAAATCAACATAACGCAAGTTGTAACATACACAACTTACACTATCACCGATGAATACTAGTCAAACACATCTGAATGACATACACACAAGAAGCACTTCATCTCTTCATTCTTTCTCATTTTCATTTTCTTTTCTTTTTTTTTTTTTTTTGTAGGGAAGATCTAAACCTGTCCCCAAAATCCAGCTTTACCACCATTGTTTAAGTGTAGGGCTTTCCACATAACATTAATGATGGACTTTCCACCTAAAACAAAGGCAGTCCATCTCAAACAAAGGCAGTAACAGTGATGTGTATGCACATATGCATACACTGCAAACTTTAACTTGACGTAAACAAGCTTCAAATTTACAGTATGATTACAAGTCGAAAATGTTCATCTTATACACAAAACCCAACTCATTAACCTTTTCAACCATTTTATACTAATTAGTAGATGTTTTTGTATCAAGACTCTACAGTATACATAGGGCCAAAAGAATGCATGTTCGGAATTTGCATGTAAATCTTGAAATCCATGTAACCACTACAATTTACAAAACCAAAACATCACCCAACTGAAGAAGCATTGCCTCTGCATATGTTTTTGGCTTTAACTAAACATTTTGATATCTGGAAACTTCTGTATACATGACTCGCTACATATGACTTTGATTCGTGTTAATAATAAGAAAAGCAAGAGGAGAGTGGATATGACTTGTTAGTATAAGCTTTGTTTCAAACTAAAATGTCTTGGCCAGACAGAGACAGTAGATCCATTGGCAAGAACACAATATCCTTTTCACATATAAAAATAAACATGCAATTCTATAGGAAAAAAAAAATCCCGGTCTTGAAAAACTTGTATATGCTCAAACTGCAAATTAACTAGTTTGAAAAAGCAGACAAAATAAAATTGAGAACAAGTATATGTGAGGGATTGAGTCACCTGGATTTTTTTCACATGGCTTAAGAACAAATGTATTGCCACATGTAACTGCAACTGGGAACATCTGCAAAATCATGGAAATATTACTTGGGAGGAAACTTATGTCATATTTTTCACAAACCATGCAAATAAGAGAACGTTAACTAACAAACTTGTATGATTAACAATGAAAGTTACTGTACATACCTACACAGACTAAAATGGGCGCCCCCCACCCCCCAACCCAAAAAAAAATTAAATAGATCTCTACCAAGAGGAACAAGGATAATTATGTCAGCATAAACTAAAAATTTGTGTAATGTATTTTGAAGAAATGAACTGCATGATAAAGTAAGCACTTCATCAGAGATTACAGAGGAGGCAAAAAATGTCAGCCAGCTTCTGCGCTAGATTCAAAGTAACATAACAAAAAACAAACAACCAATGAAAAAAACCGAGAGATATTGCAGACATACCCATAATGGAATCATTGAGGGAAAGTTGAAGGGGCATATCCCGGCACAAACACCAAGTGGTTCCCTAATGCTGTATGTATCAATACCATAAGATGCATTAGGAACAAACTCACCCATCTGTAGAGTTGCCATCCCACAAGCATGTTCGACCACCTCTAAAGAAGGAACAGAAAGACATGTAACCCACTTTTTGGTAACATCCATCATAAAAGAATAACAGGAACTACAACAACGCAATGCAAAGACTGACCTATACCACGGAGCACATCACTCTCAGCACCCTTCAACGTCTTACCCTGCTCTAAGGTGATATTCATGGCAAGTTTATCCTAAAATAGAAAATTGTATCATTGAGATTCATAAGCTCAAGAGAGAATACCATGCGAACTTATAAGATTCCAATTACTAACAATATCTCTGCGGATGAGCTCCTGAAGCTTAAACAGGATTCTTTGACGTGTAGTAATAGGTGTGTTCTTCCATGAAGGAAAAGCTTGCTTGGCTGAACTAACTGCAGCTTTGAACTCTTCATAGGTAGTTAAAGGAACATGAGAAACAATCTCTTGTGTTGCCTGATTAGAAATCAAGTATTAATCAGTACACCAATTAGCACATTTATATCAAAAAGAATGAGATGATAGCCAATTGAATTTCGTGAACTTACAGGATTTACTACTTCAATGATTGAACACCCTTGTGATTCAACGAATTTTCCTCCTATGAAATTAGGAACCTTCAACTACAATCAAATTATCATAAGTCTGTAATAACCAACTGATTTAATAAAAAGCAGAGGGAAACAGAGCAGAAGTAGAAATGAAGTACAAACAAGCAAACAGCCATATTTTCAACCACCCTTTACAATTAACCCTTACCGGATGGTTACTTTGCATCAATGACCCCCCACTGGGAGCAGAACTTGTATTCACCAAAGCGGACCTGTCAGGTCTCCATGTCTTGAAACTTTTCTCTGCAAGAAATGAATGCAGAATTTAAATTCTTAGTGAGTAATTATTGAAGAAAAAAATTATGTGTTTCTATCTATTGTTTTCAGAAAGCCAAAAGTTACATTTCCAAATTTTTTATTTGAAACCAATACAAATTGTTGGCACTACCATGCTTGCATTCAAGCCTAGAAATCAAAACCGATGTAGGCACTCAAACACTTAAAGGTCAGCAATTTTTACACATGTTAAGCTAAGACAGTAAGACCTGAAACCACTGAAGCGACCAAATCTTTAGCTTGCAGAGTGTCATTAAAACTTGCATGATACTTTTAGACTCCTTTCTAATGATCTTTGCCATTAAAACATTTGCACACGTGTCAACGAGGTGCTACATAACTGAGCTATAGCCGTTGTGCTTGACATTTGAGATTCCAGCATATAAATGCACCCTATCATGAAAGATATACTTATTCAAAGAAGTCCACACCCACCACCACTACTAACTGTGCTTGAAGAACCCAATGAACAGTCTGAATTAATAAACCACAACAACAAAGAGACTGTAATGAAAAAGATTCTGCTTTCTAGCAACTAATCACTCAATTAGCTGAAATTTTAAAATCTCGGAAAAAGTGGAACCTGATAGAGTTCCTTGACGGATCTTTGCTTTGAGGTTATACAAATGCCTTGGTGTTGACTGCAGTTCAGGATTCATTTGCTTGAGAGCCTTAAGAACTTGACGTGGTTTTATACCAGCTTCGGTCATTTGCTTGATTTGCCTGACCTCTTCCTCAGTAAAGCGACGACTATAAGGATGCTCTGACATGTCCTTTAATGCTTCATGATTATGCTCCCCATTCTTTATTGTGAGTACCCACAAATCATCTTCCCTTTTCCCAATGGCTTCAAAGGGACAGTTTATAAGGCGTGAATTTGCCTTCCTTTTGCGTTTGCTTTCATCGATTTTACGCCTATTACGATAAACACCTCCCCTATCACAACCTAAAATCACTCTCCTGTCTTTCCTTGACTTCTTGATGGTCACCACATATCCTTGACTAGCACCAAAATCACGAACATATTGGATGAGATCTTCACGATCTTGAAATGTTCCAGCTTGTGGAGGAAGCATATTGTTCCGTATAGTAAGCTCAATTTGACTTTCAGTTTCCATTATTGATGGCAGGGAGAAGAATCTGATAGCCAAAACAGACAACAAAAGTGTGATATTTGACAACGAAGAATAGAATATAAATACTTTATACAGTCATCTTTGTTAGTGAAAAGTAAATCGTTGAACCACAGAATCACAAAACAATTTATGCTTATACCTTTGCAATAGATCTTTTCAGCGTATAAAAGATATAAAATTAAATTAGGCAGTTATCAAATGTTAAAAGTTTGCAACAAATATTGGTAGCAACATACATTGAAGATTGAACCCAAACAACGAACCCTGAAACGTTTTAGCTCTTGACAGGCTAAACCAATTGCTCATAGAAATCCATGTAAGACAGGATCAAGGTTGTTAAATTATTATTGAGTTTTTTTCTATTTTTTCTTTTTCTGGGGGTGTATATTCCTGGTTAAATCATCGTTCCTGAATTAACTAAGACTTATTCCAGTCACAATTTTCTCAACTTATAACCTTCAATTGTAGACACAGACATCTCATGTTTTGACACTGGTAAGGAGTATTTGACATGGAAACTCCAACATCTTGACAAGGTTGACTAAATGGATGCATTATTTATATACTCAACTATTAGACGGATATATTTTTCTTCAAGTACTTATCAGTTATTCTTATGCAGATGGAGCATAGCATGTCAAAACAGCAGCAGCAGCAACAACATGCAGTATTTGCCTAATCAAGCATGCATAACAGCCTTACGATTACATAAAGTTTTTTCTTTTATGGTAAATATCAGCAATTGTCTTGCAATTTAAAATTTTAAACTCTAACCGTATTAAGCTCAAACTTGTACGGAGACAGGACACGGATTTGCCCGAAAATGAGGGAAAACGCATGAGCTTGTTGAGATTACTTAATTACCCTAAGCAACAAATGAATCTCATGAAAAGTTTTCAATCCCAGAATACAGTTTATCCATTAGTGAATTCCCCATCAACACTTACCTCCAAGGCCATAAGCAGCACTCTTGTATCAACCATAGTATGTACTGTGGTATTCTCAACACATCAAAACATAATAAGATTGAAACATCCAAAGGAGCTAGAATAATGCAAGTCAACACGATTTCTCAGACTCAAACAAACAGAAACAATTGCTTAAAACTTTCATATTGCCACTATGTTTTTTCCTTCTTTTCTAGCCAGTGCTCATTGACTGGTTTACAACACAAGTTGGACAACAATTTCAGTGTAGAACTGAAACACCTCTTGATAAACACAACCCACCACCCTCCATAATCAACAATGATTTCCATCAAAAAGTTACAATCTTTACACATAAAACTAACCCAGTAAAAAACTTAGAATCAAATCCATCAAAAGGTGAATCCATACCTGATTGAAAATCCCACTAGGTCAGTGAAACCTTGCACTACCAGAGACCCAAAACTCCACCTCCAACACAAAAACACACCTGTGGAAACAAACCCACAATCAAATTTCAAGGGAAAAATCAACCCCAAATTTAGAATAACAGAGATTAAGGAATTAACCCAATCATTAATACAGTAAAGGAAACACATTTAGAGCAGTAAATTTCATATTTCCAAAACAAAGCACGTACCTTTAAAAAGTTTTTAAAAAAAAAAAATTAAAGTTAAAAACCCTAAAAAATTTGATCTCGGAAATTAGAAAGTGAGGGAAAAAAATTTTGAAGGTTAGAGAAAAGGATCGGGACGCCCACTAGTTTTGATAAACAGGGACACTGCTTCAATAGACTTTCAGAGACAGTCGTCGCTACGCGTTCGAGTGGCGCGTGTGATTTTGGAGGGGGTGGGTCGTGTTTAAAGGTGGGTGGAGAGCACGCGAGGGAGGGGAGAGTGGGGTTGTGTTATATAAACGGCAGTTTGGCATTTCGACGCTTTCTCGATGCGGGTGTCCCATTTATCAAAAACGGAACGAAGGGCGCGTTGCGTTTCGGCTTTTATAATACGACAATGTAATGGATGTCGCACGGTGAGATTAATTCCATATTAGGAAATCAAGTAGAATTTCATTTTCTTTTCTCTACTCTCACCCCCGAGATTTGAATCTATGATCTGTACGATATTGATATTACAAATAGACAACAGGGTCACAGATCACCGCTATCTAAAAAATATTTTTTCTTATTTAGAAAAGAAAAAATGGTTTTCCATTCTATGCATCTACCTTTGGTCAAAACAGTAATGGATCTTCCTAAATTGGTATTTTCCATTTCATGGATTGTCATAGATATTTTGTTGAAGATAGAAATAACATGTGGCAAATAAAATTGATGATGTATCATCTGTTATATCTGTAATATCTTGAAAATTCGTTGTTAATTTTTCAGAATTTCCTGGAATTAATAAGTGTTCGTTAATACGATTTCGTGGTTCGAGGATAGAGCGAAATTGTTTCAGACAATTAATTATTCGAAATACACGTTTTAGGGAATTACGAAGTTTGACTTTATATATGTTTAGATTCTGTGAGAACTTCCTTCATGAAAGTTGTAGAGTGCGTCGATACGAGTCAGTGGACATGTAAAACGCGAAAATTGGAGTTTGTATGAAGGAGTTATGGCCTTCGGAAAAAGTTTCCATTTTGGTTAAATAGGTAAAAAAAAAATCCGAAAAAATCAGGAAATTGGAAAGTTTCCAAAAACTGAAACTCTTTCTCTCTCCTCTCTCCCAACCCTAGTTTCGTCAACCACCTTTGCCGGCTTCATTCTCTGTCGTCCAGCCACCATAGGCTGAGATTTTTGTCTCTATCTCTTCGCCTCACTCTCATCTACAACCCTGTGAAGTTTCATGATGTGGGTCTGCCAGTGCACGACGCAACAAGGCCAGGAAGTTTAGCGGCAACACTGCAAATCGTCCAGATCAGAGTTCACAATTCCGGCCACCTCAGGCGAAGATTCTTGGGGGCTTTTGAAGCCTAAAGGATGTAAAAGCTTTCTCCCAAAGGTGGCTTACAACAATTCAACCTGTGGAGCTCAAATTTGGAAAATTGGAAATCTAGGGTACATCAGTTTTCAAAAACTTGTGAGGTAAATTCAGGCCAAATGGCTTTGATTTTAACTTTATGCTAGTTATGAAAGTTATAATTGGAGTTGAGATGAAGATCTTTCATGTTGTGAGTTTTGTCAAATTTTGACTTTGGGTGGGCGGCGGAGCCGCCACTGTGGTGGTGTTTTCCGGCAGGTTCTGACCATCCCAGGAAAAGTTTTTGTTCATCTTTTTAATCTACACATCGATACGATCATTTCGATATATAGTTTGTAATTTTTGGAAAAAATATGAGCAAGTTATGAATTTTCAAAGTTTTAGGGTTTTCGGTTAGATCGATTTTCGATCCGAGAGGATTCGGCCATCAGATTGACTTGTAGTTTTGATATGTTGATCGTATAAGTATTCTGGAGACCTCAAGTGGCCTCAGATGAAGTTTCGCCTTAATCAGCATTACTTTCGAGATTTTAGTGCAAATGGGCATTCGACACTTAATTGTTTTCTATTCGTGTACTAAGTTATGTCGTACATTCTTTAGGTGATTGACGGAGACTAGTCAATACCTTATCCCTGCTGTAAGAGAAGATGCAGCGGGATTTTGAGGTGAGTAAATACTCAAACAAGACGAGATTTAGAGAATGAATTGTTTGATATCTTATTCATCTCACAGTGGAGGTATATAAAGAGGGTTACAAAGAATTATAATAGGTAAGTACAATATATTCTATACTACGAAATAATTACAATATATTTCATTCCTAATACTAAACCGTGACTCACGCTAACACTCCCCCTCAAGTTGGCGCATACACATCGACCATGCCCAACTTGCTTAGTGAGTCATAAAACACCTTCCTAGAAACTCCTTTGGTAAGTATATCTGCAAGTTGCTCTTCCGTCGAACAAAAGGAAAACTAATAATTTTGGCATCTAGCTTCTCCTTTATAAAGTGACGATCAACTTCCACATGCTTAGTACGATCATGTTGTACTGGATTCTGTGATATGTCAATGGCTGCCTTGTTGTCACAATACAACTGCATAGTACTTTTGAGTTTGAAACCCAGATCACGTACCAGATTTCTCAGCCACAGCAATTCACACACTCCGTGAGCCATACCTCTATACTCGGCCTCAGCACTAGATCGTGCCACAACTTTCTGTTTCTTACTCTTCCATGTAACCAAATTACCTCCCACAAAGGTAAAGTAACCTGATGTTGACCTCCTGTCTGTAATATTTCCAGCCCAATCTGCATCTGTAAAGCCACAGACCTCAAGGATGTTGTTATGTCTAGAAAACAATACTCCCCTTCCTGGAGCTGACTTCAGGTACTTTAAAATTCTCATAACAGCATCCATGTGACTTTCACTCGGGTTATGCATGAACTGACTCACCACACTCACTGCATATGCAACATCTGGTCTAGTATGAGCCAAATAAATCAAGCGCCCAACTAACCTCTGATAGCGAGCTCGATCAGTAGGTACCTGATCTGGATACTCAGCTAAACAATGATTCTGCTCAATAGGAGTATCAATGGGTCTGCAATCCAACAAACCTGTCTCTGTTAGCAAGTCAAGAACATACTTCCTCTGGCACAAGTAGATTCCTTCTCTCCCCCTGGCTACCTCAATTCCTAAGAAGTACTTAAGTTCACCCAAGTCCTTCATCTCGAACTCAGAGGCTAGCTGTCTCTGCAGTCTATCCATCTCAACAGTATCATTGCCAGTAATTACCATATCATCCACATAAATAATTAGAGCTGTTACCTTCCCTTGTTGATGCTTGAGAAACAATGTATGATCTGAGTTGCTTTGTTTGTAACCAACCTTCCTCATGAACTGTGAAAATCTCCCAAACCAAGCACGAGGTGACTGTTTGAGACCATACAGAGACTTTCTCAATTTGCATACAAAATCACCAGGAGAAGCAGCTATATACCCAGGTGGAAGGCTCATGTATACTTCCTCGACTAACTCTCCATGAAGAAATGCATTCTTGACATCAAACTGTCAGAGTGGCCAGTTTAAATTAGCAGCAAATGATAACAGAACCCGAATAGTGTTCATCTTGGCAACAGGAGCAAATGTTTCATCATAGTCAATACCATACGTCTGAGTAAACCCCTTTGCTACAAGGCGTGCTTTGTATTGATTCATTGATCCATCTGCATTATGTTTCACAGTAAAAACCCAACGACAGCCTACAGCTTTCTTGCCTTGTGGTGGAGACACAAGTTGCCAAGTATTGTTCTTCTGCAACGCCTCCATCTCTTCATCCATTGCCTTCCTCCACTTTGGATCCCCCAATGCATCCTGCACTTTGTTAGGTACTGATACAGCAGATATTTGATTCACAAACGATTCATATGACTTAGACAACCTCCTAGTGGACATATAATTGGCTACTGTGTATTTTGACTTGGCAGTAAGAGTAGGTTCATATCTTTTGGCTGATTGACCTCGAGTAGTCCTACTTGGTAACACATATTGCTCAACATTAGACTCACTATTGCTAGTATTAGTGGGTGGACATACCTCAACTGAGTGATCTTCATAACCAACAAGTTGTGGGTCAGGGGTAGAAGTGATGACAGTTGGGGCAGTTGTGTCTTCAACTGCATGTTCAATGATTGAAACTGGTGTCTGGATATTTGGAGTTTCTACTTCTGATGAGTTAATGTTCTCAACTGGATCCGTCAAAATACCTCCTGTCTGTGCGACTACTTCTCCTTCACCTTCTGATTCCTCCCCCTCTCCATGATATAGCTCTTCAAAAAATGAATTCTCCCCCTGAAGAGCTGTATCTGAGGAGGAAAAATAACTCATGTCCTCAAAGAAAGTAACATCCATAGTGACATAGTACTTTCTGGTTGGTGGATGATAGCACTTGTACCCTTTCTGATAACCTCCGTAGCCCACAAACACACACTTAAGCGCTCGGGCATCCAACTTAGACCGCTGATTTTTAGGAATATGGACAAAGACAACACAACCAAAGACACGAGCTGGCAGATTATGAAATGAAGATAAGGAAACATGAGAGGCAAGAACCGCAAATGGAATTTTTCCATGAAGGACACTAGATGGAAGACGATTGATAAGATGGGAAGAAGCAAGAATAGCATCGCCCCAAAGATACTTAGGCATATGAGCACTAAAGAGAAGGGCACGAGCCATATCAAGTAAATGACAGTTTTTCCTTTCAGACACACCATTTTGCTCTGGTGTTTGTGGACATGTGGTTTGGTGAACAATCCCATGGGCTTTGAAAAACTCATGGAAAACATGATTAACATATTCTCCCCCATTGTTAGAACGAAGGACTTTAATGGTGCTATGATATTGTGTTTGAACAAGAGTACAAAAAGTTTGAAAAGCTGGAAAGACTTCATCTTTGGTTTTAAGAAGAGCAACCCATGTCAATCTCGTACAATCATCAATAAACAACACAAAATACCTCATACCGGACACAGTGGGTTCTCTAGAAGGTCCCCAAACATCAAAATGAATCAACTCAAAATGAATAACACTTTTATTAGAAATACTAGGAGAATAAGTAGCACGATGACTTTTGGCCAAGACACATGTTTCACAATGTAGAACAGACTCATCCACACCAATAAACAGAGTAGGCATGGTTTTTTTCATAAGACTAAAAGATGGATGCCCTAAACGGCGATGCCACAACCAAACTTCACTTAGCTTATCAGAATTCAAAGTCAAAGCGGCGCGAGACGGTGCTCCTGGTTTCTCCCATGCGTATGTCTGATCTAGATGGAACAATCTGCCCCTCAGATACCCCCGACCGATTAACTCCATGGTGAGAAGATCCTGAAACATCACGTACATAGGATAAAAGGTTACAGAGCATTTAGACTCAGTATTCAACTGTGGAACAGATATCAAGTGATGAGACAAGTCAGGCACATATAACACATTATGAAGTGCTAAAGTGGGAGTAATACGCACGGACCCTGACCCTAACACAGGAAAGGCCTCACCATTGGCATTGGTGACATAGGACACTGGTGGGGGAGACAACTCAGTAAAAAATGATTTATCATAAGTCATATGGTCAGAGGCACCAGAATCAATAATCCATGTATCAGAACAACAAAGTGAGAAACCTTTAAAGCCATACCAATTTTACCTCGACCAGCTATAAGGCTGTAGGAGTAACTCCACCTGCTGTATGATGATCTTGGCCAACTACGCCATAGAAGTCTGGTTCTTGGACCAATTGAACAGCTGATGCTTTCGCCTTAGGACGATAGTCTTGCTTTTTAGGTTTAAGGTGTGGGTTCAGCTTCCAACATGTCTCTCGAACATGCCCAAGGTCGTTGTAATAAGAACATTGAGGACGAGTGCAGTTGATGAAGCCTTGTGGGAAACCTTGCTGAAGAAGTGGGGCTGAACTCTGCTGATGAAGGAACGGTGCCGGTGACTTGGACTGAATGGCTAGGCTAGATACTTCAACCTGTGCATGTTTGACACTCTCCTGCTGAGACTCATCCTTGCGGATGTATGTAAAAACAGTGTTCAAACTAGGCGGGTCTGTCATTCTGAGCAATTCTCCCTTAGCACTGCTATGCTTCTCATCAAGCCCTCTCAGGAATACATGGACCTTTTCCAGCTCTTTCTCCTTCTGGTACCACACAAGATCTTCCGGATTCTTGATCTTGCAAGGACGCTTCTGATCAATTTCAGCCCACACATTTTTCAGCTTGGTGAAGTACACAGCTACTGGTTGCCCATTCTGTTGCATATTAGCAGCTTTACACATCAATTCATGAACCTGTATAAAATCAGACTCGTTGGTATACAAATCCCCCAATGTCTTCCATATCGCCTCAGCAGTTTCACATTCTTCCACCATCTGTAGCACATCATCAGTCATGGCTCGAAATAGAATTGACATCACAAATCCATCATCATCTTCCCACTTGGCATAGGCC
This sequence comes from Rosa lucieae, assembly GCA_024704745.1. Classification (NCBI taxonomy): domain Eukaryota; kingdom Viridiplantae; phylum Streptophyta; class Magnoliopsida; order Rosales; family Rosaceae; genus Rosa; species Rosa lucieae. Next base: position 20,779,002 of record CM045493.1, on the reverse strand, counting down.
TCCACATCATCTTCCCTAGGAGTCTTGATTGTTCCAGTCACATGCCCCATTTTGTGGATTCCACGGAGATAAACTGACATAATTTTCTTCCATGTGCGGAAATTGGTACCAGTGAGTTTGGTACCCCCGAAAGAACCACCTTCTGAGCTCTTGACAGAGACCTCAACCTTCTGCACATCATTGGCCTTAGAACTTTGACTGTCATCACCACCCATTGCAATAGTACAATAGTAACAAACACACAAATCTCAAAGTATGCAGCGGAAATAAGAACAGAAACAACTCCAACAAATAATAACAGTTTTTTTTTTTTTTTTTTTTACCCTGTTGGAGTTGACCGGGTCGAGTTGACCGAGTTGAGTCGACTAGGTCGAGTTGAGTCAACTGGGTCGAGTTGACCGAGTTGAGTCGACTGGGTTGAGTTGTGATTTGCTTACTGCTGTTCGAGGCCGGAGTTGACCGAGTTGGGTCGTCTGGGCTCCGCCGGTGCTCTGTGAAGGCTGAAGGCTGACGAACAAAATGTGGCGGAGAGGAGGACCACGGTCTGGAAACTCGGATCTGGAGGATCGGTATTTGGGTGGGTGCCTAAAGTAATTTGTCGGGTCTGGTCTGGGCAAAGCGACTACGGCGACTAGGGTTGAAGCGGCTTGGAGCGTCTGGGCTGAAGACGAAGGCGGTCGGAGCGTCTGGGCTGAAGACGAAGGCGGTCGGAATTGAAGAGATCGCCGGTCTTGGCAGGTGAGCAACTGAAAACGAAGCCGCCTGGGTGAACTGAAAACGAAGCCGGTTGTGTGAATTGATGGGTGGACGGTCGCCCCTGGATGAACGACGAGGTCACCTGGAAAGGAGGAGAGCACCGGCGGTCCCTTGGATGAAGACGAAGCCGGCCTGGAAGAGAAATTGACGTCGTAAGTTCGACCCAAATAAATGGGTTCAAAACACAACTATTTCTTTCGACTGAGAGAAGACCAAAGGAAAAGACGAGACAAAGTCCTTTTCGGATCTTTGCTCTGATACCAACTCAAACAAGACGAGATTTAGAGAATGAATTGTTTGATATCTTATTCATCTCACAGTGGAGGTATATAAAGAGGGTTACAAAGAATATAATAGGTAAGTACAATATATTCTATACTACGAAATAATTACAATATATTCCATTCCTAATACTAAACCGTGACTCACGCTAACATAAATCTCACGTGGTTCATTTATGAACCGAGTTATTTAATTGTCGGAATTGATTGATAATTGTAAATCGTTTTCGAAAATAAAGATTTGTTTGAAATAATATGAACTCGATCGACTACGGTCCATAGGGCTACGACTCACAGGTAAAAAAATGAATTTAAGTATAAAATGAATTTCTTGGTTTTAATACGTATGAACTATAGTTGGTATTAGTGATCATTCCTGCGTGAGTGACTACATATATATATATATATATATTTACGTGGAATATATATATTGGATGGTGTGACATTGGTGAAGAAATGATTGAGAGTTGATTGAATTGTCATTTCAAGTATTTACTCTTCGTGGCAAAACATTATATCATGGAATGGTTGATTATATTGTGTTGAAAGAGTAATCGAGTGTTGGTGTAACATTTTGAATCGTGTGAGATTTTTAAATATTTTCATATCTACGGATCTGGTGTCACAGTGGTGACTGTTTTCGGATCTACGGATCTAGTGTCACAATGGTGACTGAGGCAATTATATCAGGAACCACGCCTTTGGCCTGGTGAGTGGTGACGATCAGTTAGAGCTCTAGTCTGTCTGTCATTGTACTGCATGGGAGTGAGGCGTTAGGTTACTTAAGGCCCATGAGTACACGTGTTTTTAAAAGAGAGTTCGAGTGGGTTCTTTCTTTAATTGTCCAAGAGGGACTTGATTTTCATATCATGGGTGAGTTGTGTTAATATGATTTTTATCACTTTTGTGATGTATGTTACCTTAAGGGGTAAGGATAGGCCTCATCATATGGCCCTTGGACCCAAAGCCCGCCCGACCCTTCCATTAGGGCGGGCCAGCCCGACCCTTTCTAAAATATGGTAGGGTATGGGTCATACAAATGAAGCCCGGTCCTACCCTACGACCTGGCCCAATTGAGCCCGTAAGGGCTAGGCCCGGCCCGACCCTAAAAATTAATATTATATTTTTATTGTTTTCTATTACAAGATTACATGTGTATAAAAACTATAGAAGTTTTGATGAAGTAATTGAATCTGTCTCTGTCATATTACAACTCTTAAATCGATTCTGACTGTTTAAGGCCCAAAGCCCAAATGTCAAAGTCCAACTCAAGTAGCCACTTTAGCAAAAGCCAAACCTAGACATCAAAAGCAAAACCTATCCCACTATCGACCTAATCGAGTCTCTCTCTCAGACTCAAACATAGGCTGTCTCTCTCTCACACAGTCTCTCTCAAACCCTCTGTTCCTTCGGAGTCTAAACAGCAAATTAACCTATACTTCTCCTCTGCCAGCCACCACATCCGGCGTTTTTGGACCAGCAGAGACTTGCAACTACTCCTTCAGAGTCCAGACCAGTAAACTTATCTTCTCTGCCGCAGATCGAGACTTGTTCTGGTAGGCTTGAGAAGACTCAGACGACAGATCGAGGAGTTGATGGAGTCGGCGACACGAGCTGAGGCTGTGATGTTGATAGTGGGGAGTTCCGACGCGATCTGAGGCAGTGGAGTAGGTGACATCGACGCACAAGGTGTGGACTTCGTTATGCATCCACCGCCGACTCAGAAAGTGAGGACCTCGTTCTCGATTTTTGTCTGTTCTGGCCTTCTAGGTTTGAATCTCTCTCTCTCTCTCTCTCTCTCTCTCTCAGTTCTTCCTTGATCTAGCATTCTCAGAGCGAAAACAGAGACCGGTGATCTCCTTAGAGGCTCAGAAGCCCCAGACTGTGAAGAAGCAGATTGTGAAGAAGCGCCTCAAACAGTTCAAGAGGCCCCAAACTAACAGGAAGATATGTGTCAAGGTGTGCATCTCTGTGTCATTTGTTTGTTCATTTATATGTGTTTCGGGTTTTGAATGAATATGAATTAGATAAGACTATAATGGAAGTGTATGTATGTCTGCCTCGAATGTATTAGTAATTATTCTGCTTGGATATATTAGTGAGGATTGTGTGACCTCCGGACCGTTGTTGTGGTTTTTGTCCCGAGGAATTATGTTTTAGCAAAATAGCTTGAAATGCTTATTTTTGTGGTATAGATGCTCATGCCCAGTCGATTGGAGATTGAGGAAATGTATGTGACTGTGTCTTTTGGATTTGATTTGTTTTGTTTGTGTTAAAATTGTGGTTTCAGTATACATGTTTGCATTTGTTGCTTAACTAAATATATGTCCAGAAACAAGCATCTCCCATAAATAGGTCCAGTTGCATTTATATATGTTGCTGAATTGCAATATGTACTGAATTGAAATATGTCCCATTTGTTCATTATTGGATTGGAGTGCTTATGGTTGTTTAATCTGTGATTTATCTAAATTAATTATATGGTTTTCCTTGCAGGTTCTATATTAATTATATGGAGTGCTTCAGTTTTTGTAGCCTTAGTGGCTTAGTGCCTCTGTGCAAACCATGTTTCAGTACAGTTTTTGTAACTAAGTTTACCACTTCTTGTAAATTGATGAAGTCATGATGTCATGAACACATGAGCAGTTTTTGTATCAAAGTGTCAAGCATTGCTCATTTTTTGTAGCTTCAGTGGCTTAGTGCCTCTGCGCAATTTCATTTCAATTTCAAATCCACCACTTGATCAGTAAGAATGTGAGTTAGTTTATGTGGGATTTGTAGATATTTGTAATTAACTCAGGTTCTCAAATCTCTAGTATTCAGTTTCATATGTATATATATGTACCTTTTTTTTTAGGCTAAATACTAGTTACTACCCTGTGGTCTAGGTCCAAAATCAATTCAGTCCTTGGACTTCAAATTTCATCAAAAACACCCCTACACTTTCAATTTTGATCTAATAGGTCTAATTCATTAATATTATGTTAAGAGTTCAAGTTATAGTTGGATTATTTGTTAAAAAAACTATTTATTTTATAGTAGGACTCATTCCTAAATTGACTATGCAGGCCACCTCGACACCACATCATAAAACATAGGCCATATATGAGCCACGTTAACAAGTTAAATAACTTCAATTATTGGAAAACTAACAAATTGGACCTATTATATCAAAATTGAAAGTGCAGGGGTGTTTTTGATGAAATTAGAAGTTCAGGGACTGAATTGATTTTGGACCCAAACTACAGGGTAGTAATTAGTATTTAGTCCTTTTTTTTTTCCCTTCAGTTTTAGTAGTTACCAGAATTGTGTTTTATGTGAGTTAAACAAAGGCCCGGCCCGGCCCGGCCCTTTCGGCACTTGGAAAACAGGCCTTAAGGGCGGGTAAGGGCTTACATATTGAAGCCCCGACCCAGTCCTAAATTTTGTTGACTTAGTCAAAACCCGGCCTGACCATACCCTATGCCCTAAAATTTAGGGTAGGGCTGGCCCTAGCCCGGCCAATGATGAGGCCTAGGTAAAGATGTCGAGTTTTGGAAACGAGTCATGTTGTGGGTGATTTATTTGGAGTTGATGGGTGATCATCGGCTTTAGTGTTGATGGGTGATCATGGGCTTTAGTGTTGATGGGTGATCATCGACTCTAGTGTGAATTGTTTGACTCCTTATTGATTTTCTTCTCATTCTAATGGTTGATTTTAAGTGTAATCTCCTGAACTAAAATTCTACACAGGGATTACTGTGGTTTTGGGTTTGTATACTTTCGATGATTTCTTAACTAAAATTATATGCAGGGATTACCGATTTTCATTTAGAATGATTTGATTTGTCACGGTTGTGACATGTGTGTTCCCTAAAAGGAAAAATAAAATGATTTTGTTGTTGGAATTAATCATTGTGTTGATTTATTGTTCTTGAGTTGGAAAGACATTTTTGTGGTTATTTAAGTTTACTCATACGAGCTTGCAAAAACTTACCGGGTTTGTCATTTCAACCCTGTGCACTATTCCACGGTGTAGGGTTTATTGTGCAGGTTGGAGTAACAGTCATCAAAGTTGAGAGTTGGTTGTTATTGTAGCTTGGACGTTGAAGTGTACGTTAGTTTTATTCTTCCCCTGTGTATAGTGGGTGTGTTTACTTATTGAATTGTCAATCAGTTTAATTTGTAATGTAATATGTGACTCTAAAAAACGAGTCACATATTACATTATACTTTGTAATGTAATGTAATATGTGACTCTAAAGAATGAGTTGGTATTGACATTGGTGAGCTTAGTTTGTTTTGTTGCTTGGTTTAAATGATAAATTTTCTAAGTGTCTTCTTGTGTTTGTTGAGTTTTCACGTTTCGGATTTGAATTTCTTTATTCAAAATTCGGCGCGTGACTATATCATTAAAGTTCAGATTTAATTCTCTGCTTTTAGGTTTCTCTCAAAATCTAACAGCTAAGGCCGGTTATGATGAACTTGCAAAATAATATAGTATGGTCAAAAAAACTGGTGCATATCGGCCAAACACTCTTCAATGTTCAAGTCATTTAAGTAACAATTTTGACTGCAAAAGGATATTAGAGCAAAGAATCGTACCTCATTTGGAAGGAAGGGATGTGACCCTCAATTTGAAGATAAGAAGCTAAGGGATCGGAGGTGCAATGTCTTTCACTGCGGTGGAAGTCTTAGTAAAATAGATCATGGGACAGACAGAGGGATATTTCTTGAACAATGTAAGTGTCTTTGTGGAATATGAAGCATATTCTCAACAGCCTGTCAGGGTTGGCCTTGAGGGCTGCCGCCTGAGGCACTGTCTCAGGCCACCGGCTCTCGGGGGCCTCCAGAGTTTTTGTAGATATGTTAAGGATATATATATATATTTTTTTTGTTTGCTCTTACAAACAATAAAAGGCTCGTTGCTTCAGCGGGACTGAAGTCAATTTGCAACATTCCCATCAAGGTTCGAATCCCAGATTCCTATTCCTGTTTCATTTCTCTTTTTTTCATTCAATCTCTCAAGTTACTTTTTCTTTTCTTTTTTTGGTTACAAAGGAGGCCTAAAATGTCTGAAACAAAAGCAAAAACAGAAAATTAGCCCTCATGCCCTGTTCTAACTCTCCTAGCTCTTGGGAGATTGCAAAGATCATCAGTGAAAGCACTAGCAACATGAGGGGGAGGGGTGTCAAAAATCACAATACTATAGTCATGGCTGAGACTTCCCTTAGCAAGAGCATCAGCAGTATAGTTGCATTCTCTGAAAATATGCTGGATCCTAACGTCTTCAAACTCATTGATTAGATGCCTACAACTGTTGATAATGTTGCCTAAAGGATGAGATATCGGACAACCATCAATCAACAACTTAACAAAGCTGAGTCAAATTCTACTTCAAGCTTTCTGATATTTAGGTCAGAAGCGAGTTTCAACCCAGAAAGCATCCCCCTGGCTTCAGTATTGATGATTTGGCCAACCCCCAAGTTTATGCTGAAGCCAGACAATCAATCTCCATTGTGATCTCTAATTACCCCACCAGCTCCAATAAACCCAGATTGATTATATTGGATCTGGTGCCATCCCCTATTTAATTTCTCTTTTGTTCATTCAATCTCTCAAGTTAATTTTTCTCTGACCCCATGGCCCAGCCCACCTTTTTTTTTTTCCTTTCTTCCTTTTCCATATAAACTTTCCATTTCCTTTTTCCATATGACTAACTAGTTTAATTCAGAAATTTATGTAGGGAATAAAAATTCATATACTTTTATTGGGCTAAATACTGTTTAATACCCTGTGGTTTGAGTCCAACATCGATTCAGTTCCTCGACTTTCAATTTCATCAAAAACACCCATACATTATCAAAATCTCATCTAATAGGTCATTCCGTTAATAATCCGTCAATTAGAGCAGTTAATTCGCTGATGAGGCATGCCATGTCAGATTGTGTGGGCCCCAACTATCAGGCAAAATTCCAAAGTTGCCCCTCCTCCAAGGTTGCCAAGTGATATTGGCAGTATGGTTTTGAAGAGAACCTCCCCTAGAAACAACAGGATCTTCACCTTCATTTCTATTGAGGACTGAAGTAGCTGCAGCCACAATTGAAGCTAGAGTAGCCTTAAATTGCCTACAAGCAACATCATTTCTTGCTTTTCAAATCTGCCAACAGAGTAACAACATATATATTTGCAAACATGTGGTCTTCACTAGAGTTGCACAAGGCCACAAGCTAATCCCTCAACAACATGTATAGCTCAATTTTTCATGCAATGTATGCCTCCAACACATGCTAGAAGGTTGTGACATGGAAAGGAGGAAGGTTAAAGAACCTCACAATATCTCTGTACTCAAATATCAAGGGTGCCATACATCTTGGGAGTCAATGACCGAACTTAAAAATTGAAATTCTTCACAAGCTAGAATCGAATACATCGTCTGTTAAAAGCATAAGCCCATTCCGTTTGAGTTTAGTTTACTAAGGTGGTGTTTGTTACACGGGATTGGACTGAGTTGTACATTCTTATCTAGTCCAATCCCAGTTATCCCATGTTTGGCAGCAAGGGGACTCTTTTTAATGAGACTCTACAGTCTCAAAAACCACCCCGACACTTGTTGGAGAGGAAAGATCCCACATTGGAAAAGTGACAAATAAAATATAACTTATAAGTGGGTGGATCTCACCCAATTGTACCGAGGCCTTTTGTGATTAAAACTCAACACCTATCTGGTGGTTAAGTTGGGACAATATAGGTACAATGGTAGGCCACGGGCCACGCTTGTCGCTGTTTAACATGGTATCAAAGCGGTCATTCTCCAATTGCGTCTCCACGTAGGCACGTATCATGAGCCCAAATTGGGGTTCCCTATATTGCCATCGAAATTACCAAGTGTCCAATGTGGGCCTTGGATTGTATCGACCAAGTCTCCGATATGAGACTTGTGTCCCAATTTCCAATGTGGGAATTGGATTAATTAATTTCACGTGCAGATCTAGAGTTAGATTACACATGAGGGGGCGTGTTGGAGAGGAAAGATCCCACATTGGAAAAGTGACAAATAAAATATAACTTGTAAGTGGGTGGATCTCACCCAATTATGCCGAGACATTTTGTGATTAAACCCAACACCTATCGGGTGGTTAAGTTGGGACAATATCGGTATAATGGTGGGCCACGGGCCACGCTTGTCGTTGTTTAACAACACCGTTTACAATAAACCCACCAAAAATCATGGGATTGTGGAAGCCACTCTCACTCGATCTACTTTTTCGTTCCGTTCGTCGATCTCTCATCATTCTCAACCTGCAATTCAACCTCAACCTATCTATTACTTCATTAATTCCCACACCCATCTATTACTATCCACCCAACCAAACACAGCTCCCACGCAGACTAGGTGATGGAAAACCTCAGAAAGGATCCCGAAATTGAGCCCTCAGCAGTGCGATTCTCTCTCCACATCCACCAATCGGACCAGCTGAGGCTAGAGGCACGTCGGTGACCAGAAGACGGATCGAACCCAACAGGTGCACCGGCCGGAGGTGGCCTGGCAGCGGAGTTCTGATCAGGTCACAGTTCGAAGCTTTGCTAGTTTTGCAGGTTGGTGGTGTTGAAGCTTTGCTGGTTTTGGAGCTTTGCTGGTGTTGAAGGTTTTGCAGGTTGGTTCTATATTTAATCCCGCTGGCACCAAACATGGGTCAAGGCACTGTATAACATAACCTGGCTTGAAGAGTGGAGGACTCTAAAAGAAATTAAGCCAAGGTAACACAATCCCCCCTAACAAACGTGGCTAATAAGATTAATTCACCAATATTATTACAAATTCGGATGACACATATACTAACCTTATACCCACGTTTTGTTATAAAAAAATTGAAGAACGTTGAAGCTACCCTCAACTTTTCAATTCTTTCATTATGTTTTTTTATTTTTATTTTTTTCATAATTACCCTTGGATAATTTTATTTTGAGTTTTTAATTTTTATTTATAAGAGTATTTTGGACACTTCATATTTTGATGAAATTCTTTGACACTAAAAGAGTGCCTCCATTTACAGTAGACTAGTAGTAGATATCTGACTCAGGTCTCATATTTAGCTAGGACGGAGATATGAAGTATATTTCTAGGCCTCCTCTCTCTCCTGTGCCGGCTCAAAGCCCAATGCTGTTTTTCAACTACAAATTGGAAGAGATCGGTGGCGAACCACCCCACAATCATTTGGTGGCAGCGATATTCCGACTGAAGATGGCGACTTTTTCATGTGGGCTTGTGTCCTCCAATTCGGATTGGGCCATATGTATGTTTCCATTGTTTAGTTTTGTTGGGCCTTAGTGTTGGACCCTTATGTTATGTTACTAGTGCAGCCGGCACCCCATGTGGGATGTACCCACCAGCCCATTCCGATTCCCATTCCCACATTTCAAAAACAAAAACTTACTATAATCTTTTCTTTTTTTTTGATAGATGGGGGGCTAAAAGGCCTAAAAAAAAAAACAACTAAAGATCACAAATTACAGTCCTAGCTCTAGGACTAGCACACAAATCATCAAGCAAGACATTGATAACTTGCGGAGGAGGTTGCTCCATGAAATGCACTCCAAGATCAGCACCAACACCATCTTGAGAAAGCAAATCCACAACCAAGTTTATTTCCTGATAAACATGTCGAATGTCACAACTCAAGAACTGTCCCTGCAAAAATTGATAGCTGCATAGAACTGACCTAAGAGGATGCAGGTCATTAACCCCATTGTTGATCAGATTCACTAACACCTCAGAGTCACATTCAACAATAAGATGCTGGCAAAGATTTTTGCTAGCCAATTGTAGACCAAGTAAGAGCCCCCAAGCCTCTGCTTGTAAAACAGATCCAATACCAAGACTAATAGAAAAGTCAGAAATCCAAGTACCATTGTGATCCCTCAAAACCCCTCCTGCACCAATATGTCCATTTTGTTCTCTAGCTCCATCAACATTAAGTTTAGGGTTTTTGTCAATTTACACCATTTTTAGAGATTTTTTTCCCACTTACCCCATTAAGTTATTTTAATTCCCTCTTACCTAAAACACTCTAAGGAGGTCTTCCTTAATACCCCATTAAGATTTTTATTTTTTATTTTTTAATTTTTTTTTAAAACCATTTTACCCTCACCCCTTTGTTACTTAGAGAGAGAGAGAGAGAGAGAGAGAGAGAAAATGGAAGAGAGATCGAGAAACCATGAGAGACTTCGCAGGAGCCTGGTCACCGGCCGCCGGAGTCTTGTCACCGACCGCCAGATTCAGGTCAACGGTCGCGGGATTCCGGTCACCGGCTACCGCCCACCAGAATTTGCTGAAAATCTCACCGGAAAGTTTTTTGGCCCCCAATAGATGACTATCAGCCATGTATTGCCCCCTAATAGAGGGGCAATAGACGGTAATAGACTTCTATTGCCCCCCAATAGAATTTTCGATAGTCGGAATGGGAACTAATCTCTCTAAATTTAGACAAATAAACTTTGATTAAAGAAAAAAAACTATGTGATTACAACAATTCAAAACATATATTGCCCCCCCAATAGACATTTCTACTGCCGGAATAGTTACTAATCCTCCTAAAATTAGGCAAATAGAACTTTGAATAAGGAAAAAAAAGAGGAGATTACACCAATTCAAAACGTCTATTGCCTCCCAATAGACGTCTATTGTCCCCGATGAAACTTTTTTTTCTTTGCTTCTTCACCTTTTGCCCCCCTATTTTACCAAAAAGTAAAAAGAAAAAAAAAACAGGAGGCTAGATTGTAGCTCTATCATACAATAGATAATTAAAGAAAAAGAAAAAGCAAAGGAGACAAAAAAAAAAAAAGTAGCCATTAGAAATCAAAATTCAAAACACAGTTTGCCAAAAAAAAAAAAAATCAACTTCAGATTGCGGCTGGAGAGTGCGGCGAGTGAGGCCAGCAACCGTCTTTGCCGTCTGCTCCATCGAACAACAGGGCCATGGCTTCTCCGACGGCGTCGTTGTTCACATCCCCATCGTCGACAACTGGGCTCTATTTTGAAGCTCGAAGGCCCTCGGCCGGTCTCTACTGCGGCATCGACACCCGCGTGGACAAGGAAGGGAGAGAGAGAAGACGAAGACGACACCACATGAAACTAGAAATGAAGCTGGTATATTCCTCCGATCTCCGAGTTGCTGCGTCGTCGCCGAAGCTGGAGGAGAGAGGGAGATGGCATGGGTTGAACGTTGGAGCTGGAAGGGAGAGAGAGAGAGAGAGGGCCGTGTCGAGCGCCGGTGCCGGAGGAGAGAGAGGGCTGGGTCGATTACCGGAGCCAGAGGAGAGAGAGCCGGAGGTCAGTTGGGAGAGATGGGTGAGAGAGGAGAGAGAGAGAGATCGGATGAGAGAGAGTCAGAGAGATTGATATTGAGTGGCGAAGCTGTAATTTATTAATTGTGTTTAGGGAAAAATAGTTATTTGTTGTTAAATTGTATAGGTGGGAAGAAAAAACTATTACTGAGGTAAGTGAGATAATTTTTTGTTATTTGAGTGATTTTGGTCAGGAGCCCTTAAATTTAAAGTAGTGGTCAGGAAAAAACTTACTATAATCGCTCCTTCCTTTTCCGGACGCTTTTACAAAGCGAACCATAACGGTACACATTATTTCCAACGGTAACCAAATTCAAATTCCAAACACATACTCGCTCCCAAAATCTCAAACCCCATTTCAATTAATCCCATCTTCTCCTCTTCCTTCTTCAACAAAGCCCCAAAAGCACTTCCTTTGCTCCAAGAACCGCTCTTTCCCCCACACCCTCCCCAAGATTTCATCACTTCCCAATTTCATGGAACAGACCCAATTCGACCCCGCTTTCCAAGATTCCGAGCAGGCTCAACAGCCAAACCCAGATCTCAAAGATTCTTCAATGAATGAGCACGACGAGTCGTTGGTCGATTCGATGCTCTGCGACTCCGGTTCCAGACTAATCCCTACCGGATTTACGAGACCCAACTCCACATGTAAGTTTCCATCTCTCATTTTCTTGAATTGGATCTGGGTTTTACCTTTTGGATCACCCCAGTAAATATTAGGGCTTTTCATCCCTGATTCAAGTGTAATTTGATTGATTGTAAAAATGGGAAATTTTCTTTTAGCCTTAATTCTTGCTAATCACTTCGTCAATGTATCAAAGGTTTCGACTTTAATAGCAGAATTGCATGTCTTTTTTTATTTTAGTTGAAATTTGATGGTCCAGACTGTTAAAATTTTTGTTAATGTGAAAATGGTTGAGGTTTGAGTAGTAAATTTTGAATTGTTGATTGGGGGTAGTTTAGTGCTGAAGTGTTGATTTATAGATGAAATAGTAGATAAAGTGGTTTTGAATGAATGGGAGTCTAATTGTGGTGGATGTTGCAGCAGGTGAATATGTGATGTTTGTGAATGCTGGGACTGAGGATTTGTATGAATCAGACTCTGGTGTGACATTTCTGGGTGACAGTTATTTTGTGGGAGGGAATGTTTTAAGAACCAATGAACAGATAAGTGATGGTGGGGATTATCCATACATCTATCAATCGGCACGAGTAGGGAATTTCTGCTACCGCTTCAATTATCTACCTCCTGGGGACTACTATATCGATATTCATTTCACAGAAATCATTAACACGAATGGGCCTAAAGGAATGAGGGTGTTTAATGTGTTCATCCAGGAAGAGAAGGCAAGTCATTTAAGTGAAAAATCCTTGTTTTTGGATGAAACTAGTGAAACTAGGGACTGACACTTGTTTTTTTCGGCAGGTCCTATCAGACTTTGATATCTTTGCTATTGTTGGGGCCAATAAGCCCTTGCAATTGGTGGATTCAAGGGTCTCAGTGAAGGAGGATGGAGTAGTTGTCATAAGATTCGAAGGGGTTATTGGAAGCCCACTAGTTAGTGGTATTGGCATCAGGAGACCACCAAGTGATTCAGGTACTCTTGTACATTTCATTTGCATGAATGGTTTTTTTTTTTAGGGGGCATTTGAGTATATTTATATCAGAATTTTGAGCCTAGTGTTGGCTTATGTTTGATTGCAGTTCCAGGAAAGATTGTTGAACATCTAAAATGTAACCACTGTGACGCTGAAATAGAAGTGTCTTCAGCTCAGGTTAGGCACATTTTACATATAGGTTAAAGACTTTACAACTTTAAAGCTTAATGTTGTTCCTTATTTGGCAACTTAAAAACTTCGGGTTTACAGAAGAAACTAATGCAAAAGAAGTCTACTGCTAAATATGAGAAGAAGATACAAGAGCTTAATACTAGATGTGAGCTTAAGGCAAAAGAATGTTATGAAGCATGGATGTCCTTGACCGTAGCAAATGAACAGCTGGACAAGGTCAGGATGGAACTTGACAACACAGCATTCAAAAATCTATCTCAAGGTATGTTTATGCAAGCTTCCACTTTTTATAGATAGGGTGTTTCTAGTGTCCTCCATATCAAATCAATTGGGAATCTTTTAGCCAGCCTATTGGACGATTGTGAAAATTTAACATTACTTGTTAGGTTTAGTGATTAGCTACGTGGATACTACTGCATTCAGACTCAAGAGACGACAAATATTTTAGTTGTTCGCCCATTTTTATGGTCGTGTGAAGAGCTGAACCAACTATATTTTGCCACAAAATGAAAGAATAGAGCCGTAAAAGATTGTAATTTTCATCAAATTAGTTGAACATTAGATGAAAGAGTAAAAACCATAGGGGCAGTCTTTGAATTAATACCAGAAACCATTTTAAACTGAACAAATGTCAACATTAAAACATGGATTTCACACTTGTTATTGGACTTTCTAACATTTTTGCGTTTTCTCATTAGATCAAGCCATGCAGAAACAAGCTGAAGATATAAGGAATCTTTCTAGCAGGTTGAGCATGACAAGAAATACTGGGCGGCAGCAGTCAATGATTTGCAATTGAAAATCAAGGTATTGTATTGGACATTAATCAAGGCATTAACTTATAATTTATCCTGAGATTATTATTCTTACAACAGATTTCTGTTTCTTATGCAGCTGATGCAGAAGGAGCATCTGCTTCTTTCTCGTGAAGCACATGAATGTGCTGATTCAATTCCTGAATTGAACAACATGATTTCTGCAGTTCAAGGATTAGGTATGTTAGAATTACACTTAATTGTTTTTTCTTTTATTTGGTTTGTAAAGTTAGATGCAAATTGAGTTCTGGTTATTGTATGGACTCACATAATGTTTGTACAGTTGTGGAGTGTGAAGAGCTTAAAGTGAAGTACAATGAAGAGCAAGCTAAAAGAAAGAAGCTCTTTAATGAGGTTCAGGAGGCCAAAGGTATGTGTCCTTTTCTGCTTAGTAGTGCAGTGTTTAACACAATTATTTTGACTAGTTTAAATAAAGAATTTTGTGCCTTAAAAACCAGGGAATATCAGGGTTTTTTGCCGCTGCCGCCCGTTAAGTAAAGAGGAGATAACAGCTGGGTGTAAAGCAGTTGTAGACTTCGAGGCAGCAAAGGATGGATGTCTTGCCTTCCTAACAGGTGGCTCCACTAAAAAGTCGTTCAAATTCGATCGAGTTTACTCACCAAAAGATGATCAAGGTATGTCTATAATGTGTGGATATATATCATTGCCATGTGGATATATATCATTGCCACCTTAACAGCATTTACATTGGTGAAGTCTATATTGAGCTAGAGTTTTTACTTTTGTCTATATGTGTGGATATATATCATTGCCACCTTAACAGCATTTATGTTGGTGAAGTCTGTACTGAGGCAGAGTTTTTCCTTTTATCTTGGCAGCTGATGTCTTTGTGGATGCTTCTCCAATGGTGATTTCAGTTCTAGACGGTTACAATGTTTGCATCTTTGCTTATGGGCAAACAGGGACAGGAAAGACATTCACAATGGAGGGCACTGAGAAGAATAGGGGAGTCAATTATAGGACGCTTGAGCAGTTGTTTGAAATTGCAAACGAAAGAAAGGAAACTTTTACATACAGCATATCCGTTAGCGTACTTGAAGTCTACAATGAGCAAATTAGGGACTTGTTAGATACTTCACCACAGTCATCAAAGAAGTAAGATAAAATTGCTTAAAGGCAAAAAGATAATCAACTATGTGTTTTCTGTTTCACCTAGCAACTTAAGGTTACAAAACTCTTCATGTATGCCAGGTTGGAGATAAAACAGGCTCCTGAAGGGTATCATCATGTTCCAGGCATAGTAGAAGCCAAAGTTGAAAGTATTAAGGAAGTGTGGAGGGTTACTGCAAGCTGGAAGCCATGCTAGAGCTGTAGGAAGTAATAATGTTAATGAGCATAGCAGTCGTTCTCATTGGTACTGCACCCTTTTGATGTCTATAAATCCTTTTTAGTATATGAGTTTTCTCCTTTCCATTTTCCATGTTCTTTATTATTACCACCATAGTAAATGTTTTACTCATTTTATCAGCTTGCTTTGCATAATGGTAAAAGCGAAGAACGTGATAAATGGGGAGTGCACCAAAAGCAAGCTGTGGTTAGTGGATTTGGCTGGCAGTGAAAGGCTTGCAAAAACTGATGTACAAGGAGAACGACTAAAGGAAGCTCAAAATATCAACAGATCCCTTTCAGCTCTCGGAGATGTGATATCTGCTCTTGCAAATAAAAGTGGTCACATTCCATACAGGTCCACTATCTGTTCTACGAACTTAGCTCATTCCTCCACCAATATTCAGATTCTGTTTTTTCTTTTTGTAACCGTGCCTGCTGCTTGGTTTCAGGAACTCTAAGTTGACACATTTACTTCAAGATTCATTAGGTAAAATAAAGTTATCCTCTGTGTCTTGTTTTCTTTGTTCAAGGGTAAATATTGAGGGCTTGGATTAGTTAGTTTTTATCTACTAGCTCAATTAGATCAATAATAATCATCTAACTTGGCTCTAAAGGAAGCTTAAACTCTGCTACTTTGTTTTGTTTTTCTTTTCTGCGACCTCTTTTATGAGATTGTTCTGTGCATCTGTTGCAGGAGGTGACTCTAAAACTTTGATGTTTGTGCAAATAAGCCCTTCAGACCAAGATTTGGGTGAGACTATGAGTTCTTTAAACTTTGCAACACGGGTTCGAGGAATTGAGTTGGGTCCTGTCAGGAAGCAAGTTGACACAAGCGAGCTCCAGAAAACAAAACTCATGGTTAGTATAACATTTTCAGTTCAGTCTTTATTTTGTTATTACATTTACACTATTTATTTTTTCTTATTAAGCATTTTTACTTTCATTTAAACAGCTTGAAAGAGCTAGGCAGGAAGCAAGATCCAAAGATGAATCTCTAAGGAAGCTAGAAGAGAGCTTTCAAAACATGGAGAGCAAGAACAAAGGAAAAGACCAAACTTACAAAAATCAACAAGAAAAGATTAAAGATCTTGAAGGGAAGCTAGAGTTGAAGACAGCCTTGCATAGCCAGTTAGAGAAGCAAGTTTCACAACTTTCCGATAGATTAAGGGGGAAAGAAGAAACTTGCAGCTGTCTCAAACAAAAGGTTGCTCTCTACCTGAAATATTTTGAATTCTATGTTTTTTTTTTTTTTCTACTAATGCTGACAGGAACTCCATCTTATGAAGGTTGAACAGTTGGAGGCTGATCTAAGACAACAACAGAAGTCAGAGTCAGAATCTGCAAATTTGCGACAAAAGGTTACCGTGCCAAACTTTGACCCATTGGTTTTTTCCATTTTCAACTTTCTTTTACAAGCCTAAGATACTTTTTATTTGTTTTTAGAACTTTCAAAAGCTAAGAGGTTAACTATTATTCTATATACTTTTATTAAGCAGATTAAGGATCTTGAAAGCAAGCTAAAGGAGCAAATGCAAGAATCTGAGTTCATTTCTACCAGTTTACACAATAAGGTTGTTAAAGAGAAGAGGCATCTCGTGTACATGTAAATAGTTGTATTTTGATAATAAATTCTGAGGTATATTATTTAATCTTCATTTTATGTAGGTGAAGGAACTGGAGATAAAATTGAAAGAGGAAGAACGAAAATCAGACCCTTCCACACTTCACCAGAAGGTACCAGTATTTCGTTTCTGTTCGTATTTCCATTGGTGAAAGCTACTTGGTCCAAATATTCTAAACGAAATCATACGATAGTCATCTAATTTCCTTGTGGACAAAACTTCTTTGTTCTTTTTATTATAAAAGAGTCTTCTTTGAATGATTTTTGCTATGCAAAATTCATCAGCATCCTTGGCTGGTGTTTAGGATTTCCAAATTCTGAACTTGGTCCAAATATTCTAAATGTAATCATACGAGAGTCATCTACTATTGGTTGGTTTCATAATTTCTCCTTGTGGACAAAACTTCTTTGTTCTTTTTATTGCAAAAGAGTCTTCTTTGAATGATTTTTGCTATGCAAAATTCATCAGCATCCTTGGCTGTGTTTAGGATTTCGAAATTGTGATTTACATTATCATTGAACTTCCACATTTGGTCTGATACTCAACTCGATTTTCATGACGTATTTGACTCTATCAAACAAAAACATTGTGTGAATCACTTGTCCTTTTGGCTCCTTCCTTTTCTATTAAGGTATACTAAAACGCACATCTTCTTTCTACAAATTCTATATCTGAGGGAGCAAGAGCTAATATTTATTTGACATGTTGTCATAGATTGAGGAACTTGAAGATAAGTTGAGGGAGCAAGAGAAACAGTTACTTGAAGACAAGTTCAGGGTGGTGCAAGAGAAGCAGTTACTTGAAGACAAGTTGAGGGAGCAAGAGAAGCAGCTACTTGAAGACAAGTTGAGGGAGCAAGAGAAGCAGCTACTTGAAGACAAGTTGAGGGGGCAAGAGAACCAGTTGCAGTGTACTCAACTTTTTGCTGATGTAGTAAGGGTGACTCCTCATGAAGGAAAGACTCGCATAAGAGATGAAATAACGAATGATGTTGATCCTTCTATCTTAAGGGCTTCAAATTCACTAAACCGCCGGATGAGTCAAGGGTCCACATTACTAAGAGGACACGATTCTCTCCATGAGAAAAGAAGGAAAAGAGAGTTTAAAAGTGGTGAGACGGAGAACTTCCACAGGCTGTCGACTTCTTTATATGACAACAAATCTAGGAAATCTGATCCTCCTAAGATTGCAAGAATCACAAGACCATCAAAGCCAACTGCTACTCAAGGTCCCTTGATTCACAAAAGGATTAACAGAGATCAGGTTCAAGTCAAGGAGAGGGATAACAAGAAGAAAATCTGGTCATGATATATAGTGTGCTGCACATTTCCTTTTCATTAATATGTAGTTACGCATGCACAAAATATAGTACCTTGTGCATTCTGTTTTCAAAATGTATTCTTATATATTATGCTACCAGAAATTCATTCATTGCTTATGAAATTACTTCATTCTTAATCGATGCTTTTCATCCTAACTTTTGTTATTGGATTTCTTTAGTTTTGTTGCCACAATCAACACTGCTCAAGGAAACCAGATACCTTACTACATACAGCAAGACGCTAATAATTAAAAACTCGAAAACTTGCTCAACTTGCTATTGTTAATGTAAAAACAGACATTGGTACAATGACTACAGTCCATCTTAGTGTGTTATGTGGGATTTAGAATTCCCTGGGAGACAAGATACAATGTAGAGTTAACATCTTGTTTTAGGCTTAAGTTCAATAATTTAAGAGGCTTGCGGCTTTTGTTGCTAGCTTGCAACCGCTTTGGGGGGCAGGCTAAAACCCAGTTTGTCTGCTACAAGCCTATGTGTAGTGGTGAAGCAGAGCAGCTCTTAAATTGGATTGAATTTGAGCCACCGGCTATGTACTGTCATTTTCTGCTTAGCCAACCTGAGCGATGGGATTGATTAGCAACATGCATTCATACTGTACCTGCTACTCGTATTTGTGAATAGTATTGAAATTAATAACGAAGTTCGTACTGTAAGAGTTCAGTTGCTTTCAACTTATTGATGGAGTTTAAAGTTTTTTACTGCACATGATACAATAATGCCTGACGAAATTAAACATGAAAGAGTACTAGCTGTAGTACTGCCTGTCTCCTATGGTATCTCTATAAAGATCAATTATTCATAATTTCATATCCCCCACTTCTATTCTCAACTTTGCAATTTTAAGTGGCATTGATACAGCAGGGACATTATGATTTTTACTCTCTGAAGGATGAAGGGTGAAGAAGCCCTAATGTGATCTTTAATTTGGAAGAAATTTGTCAGACAGATCTTGTTAGGATAATTCATCAATTATCTCGCTTTATTTGGTCTTTTTTAAGCAATTTGTCGAATATATTACCTTCATCTTGTCCAGACCATTGATTGACTATTTTGCTTTGGTCTCCATGCATGCCATGCCATTCACTCCTTGTACAACTTTACCTCATGTACTCTCTCATGTTGAATCTTAATTTATTTCAACTAAAGCGCACTCTTTCAAGCATTTTAATAAACATTACATAATTATATGGAGTTGTTAAATATGTTAGACATATATAATTTGAATCAGAACTATATGTAGGTATACACTGTAAATCCAACTTTGCTTTAGAACCAGCTTGGATTCGGCCAGTTCGGCTAGCTACAGTCTGGCTAAGAACTGCTGAGATTCCAAGTCTGAATCTCCATTGAAAAAAAAAAAAATCAAAAAAGAACTTAATAGGTCTCCTTCTTCTAATTCTTGTTACGTATTGTGGCCTATATATATGAGGTCCCAAAATACAGCGTATCATTCCATGTGGTTTGAGAAAATTAATGTTGGGTCTAAATTATTGTACAGCTTATTTTCAGAAAAAGGAATTATTCCATTCTCTCAAGGAAAAGATAACCTTGGGATATGAACACTATCCAAAACGATAAACTAATCAACCAAACAATGAATGCAACCTCACAGTCTCAAAGAAACATATATATAGACCTTTATTGTTCAATGTGGTCTATTATGTTAAAGAATATTGAAATACTGAGCTCTTAGAGCAAGTTCACCCGTAGTCAAGAAATGTCAAGTAACTATTCACTGCCACTGGACATGGTTTCCACAAGTTTTTTTTCTTGATCAGTCAAGACTGTTCATTATTTTTATTTTTTCACTGTTCATTGAATTTTTTACAATTTTATTTTACTTTTTCAATATTGAAAAAAAAAACCTATAAATAGACATGGGATCAGATGGACGATCCAGAAAGGTTGAGAGAGAGCTTGGAGCTCTCTGACTCGAGATGCACCGCGACCTGCGACCGACTGGAACTTCCACGTCCGGCCACCCCACGACGGCTCGTGACCACCGATGTCTTCGTCTCGTCATCGCCATCACGCCTGCGGTCTCGGACTGCTCATGCACCCGACGAGGAGGGAGAAACAACATAGAGAAGTCTGAACCCTTCACCAGCAAGCTCTGCAATTTCCGGCGACTCCAGCCACCGATTGGGCTGCATGTGGTATGGAACTCACTCCTCTCATCGGGCTTACACTCCAGTATAATTAGATTTTCAATTTGATCGAGTTTTGACAATTTGGTTTATGCGTTCATCTCAGTTCCGTCGTTGTCTTTGACGTCGGCAGCTTTCCGGCACCTCTGGGCTTGGCTTCCAGCGTCTCATCCTCCACTTTCTTCCTTCAACGCGTCGCCTTCTCCAGTTTTGTAGACGACGTCACCCACGTTTAGGGCTGCGCCGAGCTGGCAGAGGGCTTGGCTGGTCAAGGAAAATGTCATGGAGTTGGCTTTTTCCTTGGCTTCGGTCAAGAAAGGTCATCCTTTGGCTGGTTAAGAAGCAACCGGTGGAAACTGAATTTTTCCCTCTTTGGTCACCACCTTAGCTTTTCCTAGCTGGTGACCGGACAAAAACAAACCGGTGGACTTGCTCTTAGAAGAACTTGAACCTGAAAGTGTTATATCACCGAATATCAATTTTTAACTACAACAATACACATTTGGAATGAAACGATACAAGATAGACAAACATAGACCATCATATGCAATTTGCTTTGGAACAATGCAGTCAAAGCTAGCCGTACAAATTCTTTTTTTGTGTGTGAAGTGGGAATTACTGATCGTAACGAACCTGTCTTGTGGAAGAAGCCACATGAAATGATGAGGGTGGCTTGGGTGAGCTACAGATATATAGAGGAGTGTTGTTTTCTGAAACCCTAGAAAACTGCCAAAGAGGGTGACGATGTTGAAGGCGATTTTCTCGTTTTAAAAGGGGAGGTGGTCACTGACTCGATCAGTATCCATATCCATTGTCCACAGAGACACTAGACAACAAAGATTTCTTGCTGATCGAGAGGAGAACGTTACATATAGATTGTTCTGAATGATGACGTGTTTGATTTTCTTCATTGCCATGTACAATATCCGTAAGAGTTTTGCTTCTATGAGTCTCCTTTCTTAGTTCACATTATAGAACCCTAGCTAGCTAGCCGTTACACTTGAAATTGAAATAAATAAGACCCATATGCATTAATTCGTGCTAAAGCAAACCCATTTCCTATCTGATTTGATACAAGAATTTTGGTCGTCGATCAGCTCGGTCCAACAAATAATCAAAGATAGGCATATAGAGTAGGGGTGATGAGATTAGAGGAACCAATTTTACTAGTTAGTCCAAAATTATATTTGAAACATTATTTTTGCATAACATTATGTGAATCTTGCAGTACGTACGTTTTGTCCTCCTAGTTTTTTTTTTTTTTAGCGCAAACAGCATGTCGAGCTGATGAGGTTTTCTGAGACTAAAGCCAACAACTACAACGACACATACACCGGCCCGTTACTGAAATTCAAGTCATCAAGAATCCGTTCGGCCGAATTGCTGTTAGGACTAGGTGCTGAAAAATTAGTGTTAATTACTAATTAATAACAGAAATTCGTTATTTAATACTAATATTTCAGCACTTAATCCTAACAGTTGCTATGTTGGACCTTGAGACTATGGTTAGGAGACATTTGTCCCATGTCGGTAGAATATATAATACGTGCATTGCTACTGAAATTAAGAAACGTTTTGTACAAATTCAAAGGATTAGGCAAGAGACAAAAGAGGAAGGTACTTGGTCTTCATTCCCCAGTCAAAAAGTTAACCACCATCAAGCCTAAAAGAGGTAAACTTTTGTGATCTATGTAATCATGATGCTAATATATTTTACCCCTTAGAAATAACGTGCGCGCAGTTGAATAAAGAAGAAGAAAATGGGTCTATCTACTATCTAGCTGGCTAGGGTTTACTTATTATAATAAACATGACCTTCGTGCTCGATCATCTTTATTTGTATATATGACTGATTTGATAGATGGTTCACAGGCTAATTAAGTGGATGGTAGGGGCATGGCTGGGCGAGTGGGATAAAGTTCTTGAGGATGAAGAGCATCAAAGAGTAATTTTGGGAAGAGCATGGGATGTTCCTCATCAACAAGTAGTCATGAGCTTCTTGCAGCTTAGCTTAGCTTATGAGCTAGGTTGTAAAACGACAGTTGAAACAATGACATATATATATGCGGCATCTATATATAACGCACCATCTCGATCAGTCGATGGAAACAAAAGGTTGTCTCAGTCCTTCACGTTAATCACGCAACTTCATGTCTTCCGTTTCTGAGCCACAACACTCATCTATCCTTTGTTTGTCTCCCTAAAGCCAAATAAATTAAGACTTGAACAATACACTATAAGAGGATAGATCCTGATTGATTGATGAACAATCCTTCTTCCAAAAAGAGAATAATAACATAATGTTTTGTGTAATTTTTGTCGGACACTGTTTTTTTTTACAGTATATTGTTAGTTTGATCAATATTATTGGTTCTTACTTTAATTATTCGTGCTTAAATTTTTTCAGATAATATTTTTCCAACAAATATTCGTTGATCATAAGGATAAGGATTTATTTATTTTATTCCTAAGCAATTTTGATTCTTCTTGTGAAGAATCAACTAAATCAAAAATAGTGTACGCTATTTGATTTCAGCTTTAATAATCGAACAGATTTCCATATAAATTTAGGCAGAATTTTACAAAAATAACATCTTTGAATGTGAAAAATTAATGATTTTGATTATTGAAAGGAGGTTCTAAAATCACTTTGGTGGACGTCTGCCTCATGGTGAAATATACAACAACATCATTTGAACAACTCTTTGCATTTTGGCCTATATCCGCATTGCGAAAATCAACTGTTAGTGCAAACCCCATCTATTCATTCATAAACTTATACCAAGCTGCAAACATTCTGAATTTTCAAATGTTATATCTATTATTTGATCGGATCTAATAACTAAAAAATCTTAAAACATAACGATTAATAAACTCTCTCAATGTATGATACTCTAGAATCATGATAGAAACACACACACACACACATATATATATATATATATAAATGATTGCTACGCTTTTGAAGCTGTTTATAGCTTTATTGAACGCATGTGTGTAGATAAGTGAGAGACGATGTTTATGAAAAAGTAGCAACAACATGCATGTTTATAAAGATGGGGGACCTATATAACATGTCAGGCAAAGGAAGTTGGTGGTGTCGACTCAACTCATGCAAAGCCCTATATGTATTCAGTTCTACAGAATCCTATGGAATGTTGCCTAGAGCTTCCAAACCACAGTGGCTAAGAACCAAAAGTTGGCAATTTCTTACCCAAGAGATAAATTTATAGCTCCGCGATCTCTTCATAAATACGTAGCTACCCCAAAGAGAAGGTAAGAAGACAAAGAGTACATCCATTACAGTCGTTCACTGTAGTACAAGCAATGACGTCTAAGTAGCTGTATAACTGTACGTATTTGATCAAAGAGAGATTGAGTTTTGGTTGATGGAAAGAGACTATAGCCCTTAAATCTAATAAATAGTATTCGCAGAAATAGGTAGGTTAAGTGGAGAATAAAGTTAGAGCAATGCAGCAATTAATGGAAAGAAGCCAGTAAAAGCTAGTTTCATTAGTTTCTTCTCTCTCATCAGTAGCAGAATCACAATGAGAGAGAGAGATGCTTTGCTGATCAGTACTCGTACGCAGCAGTAGCAATTAGTAGCAATGAGCAAGAAGAAGAAGAAAGAGGGCTCACTCCCCAAGACTCTAAAAAGCTAAACACATCGATCCACAACGTTTTTGTGCTACACCACTCTCTCTCTCCTTCTCTCTCTCTCTCTCTCTCTTCTCATTGATTCAACTGTTGACAGACTTTCATTCAATACAAGTATACAACTTTCAAACCATCACTTTTTCAGACAGCTCCAAAATCACACCACACTGTCACTAATTATTATCAAAGAGGGAGAGGAACTGACAGCTAGGCAAGGCTAGCCTAGCTCTACATTGCAGGGCTAGTTAAGCTGCTACTGTCTCTAGTTTGGTGTCTGTGTAGATTGACATTGATTCAGTGGCTGATGAGGCTCAGTTCCTTAAAAGAGACAGACTTCTAAGCTTACAGGATAGTGAGAGTTTTGGATATATACACAAACTGACTCAACATAGAACAAATCAAAGATTTAATTCCAAAAAAAAAAATCACAGATCCCAAAGGGAGATTTGAGAAAATGGTTTAGAAAGGGAGATACCTGGCCTTAATAAAAAGTAGTGAAACGAATTTCAATGCTGGCTAGAGCAGTGTTAATTTAAGTACTGAGCATCATTGCCATTTGGCAGTTGCCTAACAACACAAACAATTAATATTCCAATCCAACTTGGGTAACCCACAAAGTTTAATAATCAGATGTTCATCAACCATGCATATAAACATGAATTAAGGGGAAAAGTAGTAAGACTAATTTCTTCTTTTGCATTGTTAAGAGACCAGTCAATTAGCTTTTACACTCTCATATCAACACAAGAAAAAACCAAAACACAAATTAACATATGCCAAAATGGGTATCTTTCTCAGATAATATTTCAAAACCAATAATATAATTTCCCCATTTTCTTCTTCATGATCATGATCATGCATGCTTTTTAAAATTGCGTTTAGCTACCTCTTGACGCTTAGTCCTCTAGGGCAAGGCATTGTATTGCTGCAAATCACCCCAAGCTTGAACAACTCCATGAGTATTCCAGTTACCCGCATTGTTCTCGTTTCCTACTCCGTTGCCGCCACTATTGGTCGGAGTAGGTGTCACCGGAGGTGGCGGTGCGTAAGAGTTCCCAAAGAACCACTCCGTCGCAGCCGTATCTCCTCCTCCGGTAGACTCTTTCGGTTTCGAAATCTCCAGATTCTGAAACAAAATAGGCGCTGTCTGAGTTTTCTCGAGATCATTCATCTGCATATCTTTCTGAGACGGCTGTGTCTGACTATCACCGGCGATAGTAGTACCAAACAACATGGACAGCCTCTGCTGCTGTAATTTCCAGTGAAGGTCTTGGTTGATAGAACTAAGGGACTCAATAGAAGAAGCAAGACTGCTATGAACACTCATGGAACTGTTCATGTTGTTCTGTTGAAACCCAACCCCGCCGCCGCTTCCACTGCCTAAAGTGAGAGGATAATTAAAACCCATAAAGGAACTATTCCCGGAAGCACCACCTGAGGGATCAAGAGTCAGGCCAGAAGTAACGGAAACGTCACCGTATGGAGAGAACTGGCTGTTGTTGTTATTGTAAAGGGCGGTTACAACTGCTGAAGAAGAAGAAGGGTGGTGGTTGAGTCTAGGCAAGGAGAGGCCGCCGAGCTGGAAATCCATGGCGGGGGAAATGCCGTGAAAGAACTTGAGACCCATGTGGTCAGAGGCCGAGTCGCCGGAGTCTTTGGAGTCGAGGCTGCAGGAGAGTCGGGAAGATGACGACCTTACTCTCTTGTTTTTCCGGCAGCCGCCGCCGATGGGGACGTTGCGTAACGCTCCGCCTTTGGTCCAGTAACGCCTGCAGGTCTTACAGAAGTGTCTGGGCTGCGTCAGGCTGTAGTTGTTGTAGTAGCAGAACTTTGTGTTTGGGGAATCACATCTCGGACACTTGAGGGCTTGCTCCGGCGGGACCTTGGACGATGTCGTTTTGCGGCTGTTGCCTGATCCTCCTCCTCCTTGTTGGGTGTCGTCTGCCTGCTTTTTAGCCGGCGTGTTGTCTGAGGACATCATTGGGGTGCAATCAAAATGAGGTTGTGGTGGGGGTGTAAAGCAAACCAGGAGGTGAAGAAGGAGAAAAGTGAGAGAAATTAATTAGCTCGAGTTTCCTTTTGCAGAGGCAAAGATATGGTAGTGAAATTCAATGGCTTCATGCATGGTGTTGATGGGTGCCTGTGATCTTCATCAAAGAGGGGAAATTGAAAGCTGGGACTTTTAATTAATTAGAGAAAGGAAAATATGAATGTAATTAAAAGGTTGGTTTAGAAGTGAGATCTGAGAATATGGGATATATATGATAAAGCTAGCTAGCTAGCTAAACATATATATATGAGAGTAAGCATGAGAGAGAGAAGAGACAGAGATGTCACCAGAAAGAAGAAGTCGGTTTCTCTGTATTTATTTATATGGTGGGGGTGTGGAGAGAGCTAGAGGGCAGAGAGAGAGTGAGTAGAGACAATAGGGAACTAGATGATCTGAAAACGATCAGCGGCTGGCAGAATAAAGGGAGCCACAACAACAAGAAGAAGAAAACAATCGGATAGAATTAGTTCTTATATGGTTGGAGATGGAAAATGTGATGAGGTATATATTGATTTTTATATATATAAAACATAGTAAAGTGACCCATCACTGAAAAAAATCAAAATCGTTAAAATTAATGTAACACAAGCTATAGGTGATGAAATCTCTTTTTGATGGTACAATTAATGTAACTAGGTTGTTAGCTTCATACACATTATTGAACTTATTTTCTAAAAACTTATAAGTTTAGGAGTTTAGTGATTGATTGCTCCGATTCTAAGAAATTTTAGATTCAAAATTCCCTATATGTCCATATTTTTTCTGCTTCTTGAAGTCGGTTGTGTAGTGTTATTAGCGGTACAACCCGTATATATACAAATTGCACATGAAAAGAGTAAACTAGGTTGTTAGCTTGATATACAACGTGTGTAATAAGATTTTCAATAAAATTTAATAAATTTCTGAAAAATTAACATTTAGGTTGTTTTAGACAAAAAAGAAAAGTACATTTAGAGTTTGGATTTCTGCAATTAACTTATATGATAAAATTATAAGAAAAGAAAGAAAATGAAAAGGGCCTCGGCAACTTGATGGATGTGATAGATTGTGTACAAAATGAAAGATGATGATACATGAATGTGTGAGCAATAGTACACTGATGCATGAAATGAAAGGCTAGCTTGGATATATGTGACATGATAGAATATAGGCTATAAGTGAAAGCTAGAGCATGGCAGCAATGACAGACACACAGACAGGCCAGGGCACAGTGAGAGAGGAAGAGGAAGAGAGTAACTAGCTAGTACTGGGCATCGAGTATTGTATTAGGGATTTAGGGGCGGGAGGGGTGAAGACGTTGAGTCAGTGAGTGAGGCAACAGTTACAGAAACAGTACTGGGAGTCTGTCACTGCCACTCACAACAAGCTTTGTCTCTTTCTTCCCATGTAATGTCCCTTTTGAAACCCAATATAGACCTCACTTTACAGCCAAACCCAATATTTCCTTTTGCTCTCTCTAAGCAATTAGTTAATTAGCTTTTTCCTCCATAATCCACTTCCATAATTATCTACTCGCTTGTACCAAACTTAGCAAAAATAAAGGGTCCCCAACTGGGTATATAGGCTTCAATTATGCTACTAATTAGCCAATTATGAGCAGACAACCCAAACCCAGTTCATCAATATTCCCCTCCATAATTAATAATATTGTCTGGCACTAGTGAGATCAAAACCCGTATTATCATCTAAAACTAGAAGGTAGCTACATAAGCTAGGGCTACAAGGCTTAGGGTTGGATTTTAGTAGAATTATATGATGGATGCAGAGAAACAAGTACGTTTTAGTTTTTCGAAGATGAATAAAACAGCAAAGATACCTTTCGATCTTTCTACCTCACTTCCCGCCAGTTTTATAATGTAGACTTATAGTCAAGTTAACGGTACGTTCGCGATCGTATATATTATTCTAATTTGTCTTATTGGTTTGCTTCTGTCTGATAATTACTTGTCTGGTTGTAGGTTACGGTTTTCTGGATAGAGAAGATCTAAGACTGAAACTCTGAAAGTGATCGAGAGGAGGCATAGAGGGTTTTGGGGTTGGGGGGTGGGGGTCCGGAGGAAAGGAAGGAAGGGATCTGGGTGAGATTTTCTTTCAGCTTATTTAATTCGTGAGCATGCTAGCTTAGCTAAGCTGTGAAGTACTGGAGGAATCTGATTCTGTGTTCCAAGCTAGGGTGTACGTATACTACCCAATTCTCGAGGACAATAGAAAGTTGCAATTTTTATTTCTTGTCATGATTCGTGACATGCTTAACATTGGATTTTACATCATGCTGTGGTGTGTGGCTTATAATGTGCTAGGCAGCTAGGTAAAGTTGGATGAAATATTGATGGAATGAAAACAAAAACAAAAATAAATGAAGATGATAGCAAAAATTGATAAGAGAAAAGGAGTGATTCCCGGTTTTGAACCGAGTCCAACCCTACTCACGCTAGGCAAATCGAGTCCAACCATAATCACGCTTCTTGAAATTTTACTAAATCAAAGAAGTTAGAAAGTCCCTTCAAAAAAAAAAGTTAGAAAGCTTTATTCTAAAATGACAAAATTTTTTTTTTTATTGAGGGCACAATTTATTTCTTAGTAGATACTGAGTATTTGTTTTTCTTCTGTTTCTTTAAAGACTGAAATTGTTGGCTCTATTCAATTTGTCAGTAGTTCGACCTACGTATAACAAGCGGTCAGTTTGGTTGGTTTACATAATTACATATTTTACTGGCAAATTAGCGGTGGTAATATTTCATCTTATCTTTATACAAAGTAGATAGAAACCCACAAATCAAATACAACGTGTTTAACTAGCATACTGTAGTAAATTCACTTATTATAATCATGTAATTGTCAAATATAACCGTGTTGCACTAAAAATAGTTCCAGATCAAAGAGGGCATGCAGGACAATGAGGGAAACTAAACTCCCTCATTGTCAATGTTTCTGTGATTTTTGATATCAATGTTTCAACCAACTGCCAAACCCCCTCCTTCCCGCCCTTAAAAATATCATCGCTGGAATATATGCAAATGCAGTTGACAAGATCGATACATATACACCTCCCAGCTACAAAATGAAGAACTTCATGTTTTAGACAGTGAGAGCAGGCCAGTTCACTACCGACCAAAGACGTAAGGGAAGGAAATATATATATATATATATGTATATATATATGTGTGTGTGTGTGTGTGTGTACGTACGTACGTGTGTGGGTGTGTGTATGTGCATATATAGGTATGGTGGTGGAGAAACGTGGATTGCCGTAACGATTACTCGTTTTGTGCTAGATTATACAGCTCAGTGTTGCAGAACAGTTGAGAGAGAGAGAGAGAGATACATGTGATAGAGGTGGCCAGATTCCCGTGAGAGTCGACCAAACCAGAAACGGAACCATGACCCATACAACAACACATAACGTACAACCAAATTATACATATGGTTTCTCTCTAGAAAACATAACCAGTACGTTACATCTCAAGCTAGCTTATCTCACGGGCTTCTTTTCCATCCATCTCATCTCTCTAACCACTTACGTACCACTCCCATCATATATGTTCATAAGGCCTCTCATTATTAATTTTTTTCATATGGTAGTGATGTCTGATTTGTCTCATTTTCATCACATTTAAAGCTTCAAGAATGTCGGAAAGATGGCCGGTCTTGAATGACATTACTAATCGAAGATGATGCATGTTGTGTTTCGTCAAGATAATTATGTATGGTTTAAAGAAAATGTGTTACTTTTCCCTTATTTACTTCTCTTTTATTTATCAAATTATACATAATTTTTTATCAAAAAAAAATTTATAATAATTTTTAATTGAATAAAATTTTAATTTCATTTCAAAGAGATAACGCATGCAGAAAATTTGAAATCATCTGACAAAACACTTTTCTATAAAGCTAATTTATGTTAAAATAGAAACGTTACTTATTTTTCTTTGAAAAATGAGTGTTTCCAATTTCTATAGGTTCTTTTACCTCGATTATTTATAATAATATTATTAGAATCTCACGAATTAACTCTCAAAACAAAACAAGTCCTTTACTTCAAAAAAAAAAAATAACTCTCAAAACACAATCTTCATTACAATCAAAAGCAACACCCTAAGAGAAAAGGTTTTCTCCCCAAACCCGAAGCATCTTCTCCAGCACTATTTGCGACGCTCGTCCGGTGGTGGTCCAGCACTAGTCTCGGCTTTAGTCGTGCGATGCTGTGGTGTCGTTGCTGGACGGATGGTTGTTTCTAAGGCTTGCTCTGGGTTGCAAGGAGAGGTCTGCACGACGGCTAACGGATGTGGTCGACGATCTTGTTCTTAGCTTGCTCATCTTTGTTGCAGTTATGCTCGTAGGTATCAGATCAAGGAGGGTAGTGACGGCACCCGGCTAACGTCAGTACCAAGCAGTTGCTGACGGTTTGGTGGGATGGATTTGGGGATTAGATCTTTCATGGGCGGAACCATTTGGTTGCACTAGTGATGACGTCGAGATGGTGACGGTGGTTCCCCTCTTGTTCTGTGGCAGCGCGGTCGAGGTATCTCAGCTGCAGCGGTTATGGTATCTAGGCGGTTGTGCACATGGATGTGGGATGGGCTACTCCTTGGTCTAGTGCAGGGTTTCCTTGGGCTCTTTTGGGCTTCTATGTAGTGTTGTCTAATTACAATAATTTTCTTTTGTAAGCTAAGCACTTATGTGCACTCTATGTAGTAGTACCAAATGAAGAGTCATGCTATGTCTAATAAGTGAGTTTATTGTCTATGTACCACCATTGGGTACTACCACTATCTTCTTGTCTGTTTATAGATGGCAGTAGAAAGATAGGTAACGGCCTATTCTGACTTGTTATAAATATATTGACACTCTTTCGGTTTGATTAAATATATATATATATATATATATAATAGTAACCCCACCCCCCGCCCCTTCAAATGAAGCCATAGATTTTTATTGATCCAAAAACAGGACAATAATTATTACAAAGTTACAAACACTACTAAGTCCAATAAGTGAGGCCACGATTCGCATGCTAAAATTTAGTTTAAGTTTAGATGGAATAAAGAAAGTGGCAAGGTTAAGAACAATTGAGAAATTGTCGAAATGCGTTCAATTTCTCAAAAATGTGAAGGCCCCGGGCTAGCTACACCCTTGGTGGGAGGTACTCTTTTCACATTCTCAACCGTAAGAGTTATATTTTGTTTTTACGTAAACCTCAACAAAAGCGATGAAAAAAATGTGTAGTTAAAAAGTATCCTATAGAACATAGAATTAGTTAACACTAGCAGTAAATAACAAAAATTCAAATCAAGCCAATTTGAAAGTTCGGAAGACCCAACCACGTTACCGGCCGGTTATATTCCTAATTTGTATTAACTAGATGTTAGTATTACTAAATAACCAAGCTAGGAGAGATTGTTTTGTCCTTTCTCGGTTGATCTCCATATGCAATGCAGCAGGCAGCTGCTATCATCTCAGCTGCAATAATATTTGGCACCTCGATCAGTACCTTGCTCTAGCTCTCGACAAACTTACACATCCAAGAGTACGGCTGACTCGATCTGGCCGAAGCTGATCGAGCGTGCCTTCTTTCACTCTGCTTCATCTCTGATCTCATGTGCACACTTCCTTCTAGCTACGTACTTAATTGCACCATCTCTCTCTCTCTCTCTCTCTCTCTCTGCAAGTCCATGCATGGACCATTTGGATGAGCGTGTTCTCGTCCTTTTCTATGTTTATCTCCACTGTGAAGTCGCTCTCTCTTCCCTAATCTCTATTACTCATGTACTCAGTCACGACTTTCAAAGAAAGACCTCCATCTTTCTTCCTTCACTTTTACTACTGCTGCACTGCTAGTGCCACAAAGCCATTTCGGCTGCTTTCCTGCTCAGCTCTTGCAGTGATCATTTTCTGAGGAAATAGAAAAAAAAATTATAAGCGATAAAATTTCATCACAAATACTTCCCATACTGTTAACCAAAAAAAAACATTTCCGGTACTCACATGGTGAATTCCCTAAAGCTAGGCTTATCCATAAATACTCATCTGATTAATTACCTACTCATTTGATTACCTACCTATTACTGATTGATGATTGGGTTGTGATTTTTCACATGTACCTGAAATTGACTCAACATAACAAAAGCAGAAGTCTAAACGAAAAATTGCATGTTGAGATGGAATTGTAGTCATTTGTTTATAAAAATGGATCAAAATTGTTTTGCTGGCATTTGCATATGATCCCAAATTCCCAATGGTTAAGAGTAAGTACTTTAATCTTTAGAATTTCAGTTCCAATCGCTTTATTTATAATATAGGATAAGAGTAAATGGTTCTAGTGGTTAAGAGTAATTACTTCCTTTACTTCCCCATGAAATGTGGGTCTCGACTCTCAATCAATGTAGGGTAAAAGTTATCAATAGTCCTTGTGGTTAGGAGTGATGCTCAAAATTAACTTTGTGGTTTAAAAATATTTTATTTTACCCCTGTGGTTTGCGAAACTAATTAATATTGGTCCAAATGCTATTTTTCACAAAAACCTCTCATGTGCAAGGATAAATTTGTCATTTCAATTTAAAATAGTAAAAGAAATTAAATTAAATATTATTTGAAAAAATGAAATTAAAAAAATAGGAGGTTGTGGAATTTTGGTTTTTATTTATTTTCAATTTCATTTCCTATATTTCTAATTTATTTCTTTTCGTTTTATTTTTTTTATTGAGATGACAAACTTATCCTTATATATGACTTGCACATGGCAAAGTTTTTCTCAAAATTAGCTTTTGGACAAACTTTGGAGAAATTTTAAATACACACCCCTAATCACTTAATACACATCCCTATTATTTTATATTTCAAATTAGATTTTGTAGGTAGGTTAAATGACCAAAACAGACATCTATGCATTAGAAGAGAAAAAATAGTTATATTTTCCTTATATTATTCTATTTATGTATAAATAGTTAGATAAACTCAACAAATTTCTATACATGGCCTCCCAATTTAATACAAGAATAAAGTTAGATACTATCTAGTTTAATTTTTCCTTAAATAGAAATGAGGTTAGAAACCATAATATTTAGAATTTCAAAATCAATGGCATTAAATATTTTAAAACATATCACTTTACACCCATTTTTTAGTTAATTTCCTTTTTTGTTCTAAGAGTTATGATTAATCAATTTATTTTCTAATATAAAACATCACAGGTGAAAAAACTTTGTAATTGTTAATTTATTTGGCCCCTCTAATGACAACTTTTTAGTTCCACCACTATAGAGAAACTACTGGTATAGTTTTGGTTTAGTGTTCAACTCATAATTTTATACTTGATTAACATGGTGTTTGGTGGATGAGAGCTCAAATAACACAAAACCTATTTATATGCATCTATTTAAAGGGAACAATAATAAATCTTTATGGATTTCTCAATAACTAACACAAGTAATCAATATGGTCATTTACAAAACGTCAATATACTAGAATCTACTAATCATATTAAATAGTAACCTTAATATAGTCAAAAAGTTGGATATTTCATGATTTTTGAGATTAAGGGTATTTTAGGTACTTTGGGTTGTGTATTTAATACAATATTTGAATGAGAAATTAAATTGATGGTGTATTAAGTATGAAGTGTGTATTAAGTAATTAGGGGTGTGTATTTAAAACTTCTCCAAACTTTGATCAATTTCTCAAATCACAAGGGTAAAATTAAACATTTTGAAACCACAAAGTTAATATTGAGTATTACCCCAAATCACATGGAATATTTCTAACTTTTACCCATCAATGTAATGCTTTCTTGGTCACTATACTTCCACATGTTTCCGGCCTTAATTATATATTGAAGAATTTTTGTAAATTTGCACTTACCTTAGACGTGGAAAGTATTTTTTGTAGGTCTTTTTTCTTTTCTTAAACTGCAACTTGACGAAATTAGGCAACAGTTGCAACATTTAAACATTTCAAAGATGAACTAGCAAAAGAACTCACTAATATGTAACATAAAGTTGGAGTGTGACCAAATCAGAGAGGACCAAGTGATTTTCACAATTTAAACCAATTGTTAAAGAAAAAGCACATTATGCGCCTTCGTCAAAGAAACAGACGAAGAGGGAATCAAACAATTACAAATCACAGCTCAATCAGCATTTAGTATCATTAATGTAATTGATATTTCTGTTGTAACCCTATCCCTATATAAAGGGGTTATGAATGAAATGAGAAGACCAATTCCATTCCATTTTTACTTCTACATGTTATCAGCACACTCAGAGCCAATAGCCAAAGAAAAAAAACCTCAATTCTCTAGTTTCTTTCTTCTTCCCGAAAGAAAAAATCAAAACCCTAAAAGAAAAAAAAACATTTTTCTTCTTTTCTGCCGCACCCTAAAAAAAAAAAAAAAATATATATATATATATATATATTCAATTCCCCAGCGCCAGCAACGCCCCTGCAGTGCGCCTTGCAGCCTCCCACAACCGGCCTGCCTCACAGCCGGTTCGTTCCACAGCCAGCGAACCCCACGGCCTCGCAGTACCCATTGCCGCGCACAGCAGTACACAGATCTAGCACCCTTGCAGCAGCCTCCCTGCACCCGCGCCATGCCCTGCAGTGGCTCTGCACCTTTACAGATCCAAGCAACCTAGCGTAGCCTTGCGCGGCCTCTCACCTCCTGCCCACCTCTACCTACAGCTCAGCCTAGCCACAACACAGCACAACGCCTGCACAACCCAGCAGCGCAGCTCTGCAGTCTGCACCGTTCTTCACGGCCCCGCCTCTGCAGATCCCAGCGCTCGGCTGTTTTTCCAAATTGATCCGCTGGACACCAACGCCTGACTGCCCTTCTAGATCGATCCACCGGAGCAGCACGGCCCAGCCCCTGCTGAAACTTCCTAATGCAGCAGCCCTGAGAAAAAAAAAAAAACCAGAAAACCAGAAGGAGAAGACGCGAAGAAGAACAGAGGAAAGAAAAAAAAAAGTGAGCCGGCCCAAAGAAAATGGCGGCCCAGAAACTAAAGAAAACAAAAGCCTTGCGGCCCAGAAAAAAGAGGAACAGAAAAAGAAAAAAGGCCCCTGCGGCCCAGAGAAAAAAAAGAAGAAGCAGGCCCTGTGGCCCAGAAAAAAAAAGGCCCAAAGAGACCCGGCCCAAAAAAAAAAACAAAAAAAATAAGACCCACTGCTGATAAGATAAAGGAAGCGGCCCAGTTTTTTTCTCAAGCACAAAAACGTCGCTACGCACGCCTGCATCAACACGCGCGTGCGCTAGGATTATTTTATTTTCTCAAAATCAAGTATGTTTTCTTTCTTTTATTTTATGATTTTAACCAAGCATGTGAATTTTATTTATATTTTCTATTTCAAGCATGCTTTGTCATTTATGTTTTATATAATTATCTTTAAGCCATGATTATATATTTGATTTTTGAGCATGCCATATATATCTATATAAATTGTTATATATTATTTATGAAATCTTGAGCATGTTTTTATTTTTTACGCTTATGTAAATTATGTCTACGCATGCTTTGTATTTTACTATTGTTTATATTTTATTTTATGCATGATATATTCTTGCTATTATTATATAATTTGCTATGATTATGTATAGTATATAATTTGTTGTATATTTGTGAAATTTGAGCATGCCATGTAGTTTATTTTTTTTATATGCTATATTTAAATGTGCTATGATTATTTTTAATGCAACATATCAATATAGTTTGGCCATGATAATGAAAATTCATGCGCATTATACACACACTTATTATGATAAAGTATTTTCACATAGCATCGAAAAATGTGACCATCATGAATCTTGGTCTTGAAATCTAATTCATATTTTCGAAAATAATTCACGTGGATGTCTTTATGACTGCGTAATTTATTTCTTCTCTCTTGTTTATGTAGATGGCTGATCCAACTCGACCTGAGTTTGACATTTTGGACTCAGAAGGACTTGAGTACCATCGTTGGGTTTCCGATATGGAAACTGCCTTTGTGGCAAAATACTACACTGCCACCATTACTGACCCCAAAGATGATGAACTATCTAATAAGGTGAAAGCAGATGCCTTAATGTTTATGAGGCGACATATTGATCCTAGCCTACGCTGAGAGTACCTTCAGTTGAAGACACCCAAAGAATTATGGGATGCCCTTAAAGGACGTTTTGGGAACATTCATGACACCTTGCTCCCAGAACTGACCGTTCAGTGGAATGAAATCCGCTTGCTTGACTATAAAAGGGTAAATGACTTCAACAAGGATATGTTATGCCTAAAAGCACGTCTAAATTTATGTGGAAAGGAACTCACAGAAGATGATATGATCCAGAAGACTCTTACCACCTTTCCTAATTCAGCTTTTATACTAGCGAACCAGTATCAGTTGGATTATGACAACAAAAGAATCACAACCTTCAATAAGTTGATAAGCCTACTGCAAGTGGCTGAGAGACAAAATGAGATTTTCTTGAATAACAATGCCAGGCCCACTAGGACAAAGAAAATTCCCGAGGCTAATTATGGAAAAATGAAAGGTGAAAAGAACTCCAATGCAAAGGAGTTTAAACGTGCTGATCCCTTCCCACATGGCAACCATACACCACGTGGAAAGGGACATGGGGATCATGGAAACAAGGTGCAAAAGGAAAGAGTTGACAATGAACCATGCTATAGGTGTGGAGTCATTGGGCATTGGTACAAGAACTGCCAAGCAAACAATAGAGTAGCAGCCAATTACAAGAGGTATAGAGAGTCTAAAGAACAAGAGGCTCACTATATGGAAGAAGGATGTCATGACCTAAACGTCAACCTTACAATTGCAGACTTCAATGGCAAAGAGGAACTTGCTAAGTCAATGGATGCTCTCAATCTTGATTGATATGCTTTATTCATTTTATTTTCCAAAGATAGTTGTGAAGCCATAATGCCTCATTTTTAATTAGACTATTATTTGGTCTTAAAGAATGATTTGATGAATTAGATTTCTAAATAAAGACCTTGATTTGCTTATCTTTGACTTATTAATAAATTTCGAATTTTATTCTGAAGCACTAAATTTATTCAAATTTATTTTTATACACATATTTACATGGTTCGAAATTGCAATATAAAGATGTAAAGCAATACATCTAGAAAAAAAGAAAAAAATTATTAGAATGAAAAGAATACAATTCTACGCAAATAGAAATACTCTAAAGAATATGAGTTATATTTTCTAAATACCTCCCATTTATTTGTAGGAATGAATGGAGGAGAACTTGTGTGCTTAGATGATAGTGGAACTACCCACATAATATTAAGAAATAGGCAATTATTCATTGAACTAATAGCCTATAATTCCTCTGTGACTACGGTGATTGGATTATCACAACTAATAAAAGGACGAGGAACTGCCAAATTTTTTCTGCCTAATGGCACAACACTTAAAGTCACAGACGCTCTATATGCACCAAGAGCTAATCGAACCTTGTTAATGTTTCCAAGCAATTTGTGCCAACGGTTATCATGTAAAAACACACCGTGAGTAGGGAACTGAATACCTTGATATTACATCTAATGACTGTGGAAGGAAACACATCTTAGAGAAACTTATGAGTCAATCGAGTGGACTGTACCTCACTACGATTCGGATCATTGAATCATATATTGTCACCAACAATGAAATGTGGGACACTGACTCATACAGGCTTTTGCATGACCGCCTATGGCACCGAGGTCGTGACATGATGATTCGTATTTTTCAAGAACTCACACGAACATCCCTTCTTTCGAGTGAAAAATGAGAGAAAAATCCGCCACACTACAAGGTGTCGGTTCTAGGATTGCTCAAATGTAGTCATTGCTTTCTGAAGTACCAGAAGCACTACCTCCCTCCCATTATGCCTCATTGACTATTTCAAAGGCACATCACTCGTTTTGCAAAGCCTGCTCTTTAGCAAAAACAGGATCGAGACCTTCCTATGCTAAAGATATAAAACAAAACATTCCATTCTTACAAAGGATACAAAGAGATGTCTGTGGACCTATCCATCCAGATGCGGACCATTCAAGTACTTTATGGTTCTGGTGGATGCTTCGACAATCTAGTCACATGTCATTTTATTGTCCACAAGAAATGCTGCAATACTCCTAGCACAGATTATACGTTTAAGGGCTCACCACCCTGATCACCCTATCAAGTCTATAAGGCTTGATAATGCTGGAGAGTTTACATCAAAAGCATTTGATGATTATTGCATATCTATTTGGATCGATGTAGAGCATCCTGTATCCCATGTGCATACATAAAATGGTCTCGCAGAAGCCACAATCAAAAGGCTACAGATGGTGGCTAGGGCATTGGTTATGCGCACCAACCTGCCTATATCTGCATGGGGTTATGCAATATTGCATGCAGCTTTACTTATTTGTTTCAGACCCACAACTAGCCAACCATGTTCTGCGTACCAGTTGGTAATTGGATATGAGCCTGACATTTCACACTTACGCATATTTGGTTGAGCAATATATGTGCCTATTGCGCCCCCACAGCGCACTACAATTTGTCCTCAGAGACGATTAAGTATTTATGTTGGATACAAATCCCCAACAATTATCCGCTATTTGGAAACCTTGACAGATGATCTATTTACTGCTAAATTTGCGGATTGTCACTTTGATAAAACAGTCTTCCCGTAGTTAGGGGAAGATAGGAAAAAGGATTTTCCAAGGGAACGACAGGAATTGTCGTGGTTTGTCCCCACTCTATCTCATTTTGATCCCCGTACTTCACAAAGTGAAAGTGAAGTTAAAAGAATAATCGATCTTCAGAACGTAGCAGATTCGATGCTTGATACGTTTACTGATATCGCAAAAGTGACGAGATCACATATACCAGCTTCAAATGTGCTTGCAAGGTTAGAA
This sequence comes from Rosa lucieae, assembly GCA_024704745.1. Taxonomy (NCBI): domain Eukaryota; kingdom Viridiplantae; phylum Streptophyta; class Magnoliopsida; order Rosales; family Rosaceae; genus Rosa; species Rosa lucieae. Next base: position 20,739,969 of record CM045493.1, on the reverse strand, counting down.
GTCCCCAACAAGGGGCACGGTGCCGCAGATAGAGGCACTGCAACCGCACTTAGTGTCACTTGGTTTGATTGACACTCACCCAAGGAAGAAGAGGGTGAGTAAGGCACAAACCAATCATCAATGTATAGAATCCCTCTCATGAGATTGTCTCTGATTATAGTTATGTCCATGAATCAATATTGCAGGATGCTCCAATGTTTGAAATGATTCCAGAGAACAAAGAAATCTCACAGGATTACGAGAATGCGTATGAGTTTATAGAAAGATCTTCCATACACATTGATGATATATACTGTTGCTCAAGGAATCATAGAGCACGATGATATCAAATCACGCTCTGTTGCAAAATGTCAACAAAGAGCAGATTGGCCTAAATGGAAAGAAGCAATTCAGGCAGAATTAGATTCTTTGACAAAGAGACAGGTATTTGGTCCGATAGTGCTAACCCCACCAAGTGTAAAGCCTGTAGGACATAAATGGACCTTTGTCAGAAAGCGTAATGAGAAGAATGAAGTCCTAAGGTATAAGGCTCGCCTTGTGGCACAAGATTTCTCACAACGTCCTGGAATTGACTACAAGGAGACATTCTCTCCCAAAATGGACGTTATAACGTTCCGCTAATTAGTTAGCTTTGTAGTTTCCGAAGGATTGGAAATGCAGCTCATAGATATGGTTACTGCATATCTCCATTGGGATCTAGATTCAGAGATATAAAAGAAAGTGCCTGATGGCCTTACATTACCCAAGTCAAGTGACTCTAAACGACGGAGTGCGTTTGCAACTAGGTTGAAACGCTCACTTTACGGATTAAAGCAATCCAGGCGGATGTGGTATACCCGTCTAAGTGACTACTTGATTGGATAGGGATATAAGAACGATGAATTATGCCCCTGCGTATTCATAAAGAAAACAAGTTCCGGATTTGCAATTGTAGCAGTATATGTCGATGATATGAACATAACAGGTACTCTTGATGAAATAAGAGAAACCGCGAGCTATTTGAAATCCGAATTTGAGATGAAGGATCTTGGGAAAACTCGATTCTATCTAGGCCTTGAACTAGAACACCGAGTTTGTGGAATATTAATCCACTAGTCTGCATATGTCCAAAAGTCAGGTGATATAACATGGACAAAGCACATCCTGCTAGGACTCCCATGATCGGTCGAAGTTTGGATGCAAGGAAAGATCCATTTCGTCCAAAGGAAGATGACGAAAAGGTGTTGGGAGCTGAAATTCCCTATCTAAGTGCAATAGGCGCATTATTGTACTTAGCCCAATTTACTCGACCAGACATTGCATTCTCAGTGAACTTGTTAGCTAGATTTAGCTTAGCGGCAACGCAGCGTCATTGGAATGGTATCAAGAACATCTTCGATACCTAAAAGGAACCATTGACTTGAGACCGTTCTTTCCCTACAGAGAGACAAGAGGGACCGCAGATGGAACTGCAATCCCTAAAGGAAATGTTGATGGCGAAAGCGCCACTCCCTACGCTAAAAAGCCAAATGACATTTTTGGTCAGTTTTGCTGATACTAGGTATCTCTCTAACCCACATAAAGATCGTTCCCAAACTGGTTATGTATTTACCAATGGGAACACGGCGATATCTTGGAGATCAACCAAGCAAACCCTTGTGGCTACCTCCTTGAACCACTCAGAGATCATTGTTGTACATGAGGCGGTTCGTGAGTGTGTATGGTTAAGAACTATCATTGCACATATTCGAGGGATTAGTGGTTTGAGTTCTACCACTGAAGAGCCTACTTGCATTTATGAACACAATGCAGCTTGCATCGAACAGATGAAGCTAGGTTATATTAAGGGTGATAACACAAAACACATATCGCCAAAGTTGTTCTACAATCAGCAACAACAGGCCCTCCTTAAGATTCAAGTGAATCAAGTAAGGTCAAGGCAGGAGAGAGCGCCCAATAGTTAATTGCTGGAATATTCTCCAATAGTTTTTTGATTGTCGCTTTTTGGATAAAAATTATATAGGAGAGAGCGCCCTACCAGGCCAAGGCAGAGAAGAGAAAGGTTTAATAGAACAACATGGAAGTTCATAACAAGAAACAAGTGTTTCTGTTTAAATTGTTAATCTCTGGGAAATATTGGTATGATCACTGAACACTGTATAGTTGTCATAGCAAATTAGTTTTGTAGTTCTCATAGCAAATTGGTTTTAGGCATAGCGATATGTTAGAATTTGAACTTAATGATTGCCCCCACTGAAAGGGTTAGACAAGCTAGAGGTTCATCCATGAGCTTAAAAATTGCACATAAGGTGTACGATGAAATGCCTAGCTCGCACATTTCATTATGAATGAATGGAAATAATGCCACTCACATTTCAGATTATCACAACTCCTTTGTAAATGGCATTGTTGTCACAGACTTGGGATTACCATCGAATTCACTTAAACTTATTTTCCTTTGATATTGTCATGTGCCTAATGCTTTTATCAATATTTAGATTCTGCAAATTTTACTTTCTGGCTTTGGGGTGTTATAGGTTGTTTGGGGCTTTACTTTGAACAGATACAGTGTAGTGTGATTTAAGCCCCTGGGTATGGACTGGCCGGACTTATAGTTAGATGCATCGATCTTAGCTTAACTTTGTGTTGCATGGCATGGATCAAGTCATAGGCAAGAACCTATTTTTTGGGGTTAATATGCATGTCATGTGTGCCTGTGTGGTGCACTTTATGATTTCTTTTGTTTTTGTTTGCTTTTCAAGAAACGATTTGGTGGAAGTTGTATATGTTTTTGTATTTGTAAGTTCAAGTGAATAAAAGTGGTCCTTATATATAGGTTTTCCAATTAAATTATCAGTTGATCCATATGCGAGAGTTATAATTGGTCTCCACTATTTTGACTATTAGTCTGGAATTGCATATTTTTTTGTTTTTCAATTTTTTTTTTCTGAACCCTGAAGGTAGACGTTGAACTTTGAATAAATCGAAGAATTGTTCCCAACATTGTTGCTTCACAAATACCACCCGTTGGAGTGCAACTTTAACTACCACTTGCATAAAAAAAGAAATATATCATCCCCCATCTACATACCTGGCTCACACTTGAGTTCACTATTTCCTTCCATTTTTGTTTGCAGGTAATTGTGTGATAGAGTAAAAGCTTGGTCCTTTAATGTATCTGATAGCTGCAAAGGTAAATGATCTACATCCTTATTTCCTCCATATGTATATATATCTCAAGTATCTTGATCAATTACATTGTATTATCTCTCTCTGTATAAAGTATCTCTGCCAATATTTAGGGTATTTTAAAATTAAGAGTTAGGTGAGAGCCAATGAACCCAGCTTCTCCAGTAACCAAAATTTTCATGTTTGCCTTAAAGAATTTGCATCCTCTATTAATGGTCATTTGAAGGACTCCTCAACTTCAACAAAAATCCCCAAATTTCCTAAGCTGTTTTCAGATGAGTGCAATTGCAGTATGAGATAAAGGAGAGAGTTTTATACATAGAATGCAATGAGGTCACACCCCTTCTTTTCTCTTAGTCTCGATTAACGACTCATTGTCCTTAACGTATAAGGACTTAAGTTAATTAGTGCAGTGTTTGGATTGTTTTATTTTTGTTTCCAAATTTAATTAAGATCTCACTTGTGTTTTTGTTATATGATTGCATATTATAAGTAAACAAATGAGAAAGCGATAACAATATAAATGCACCAGAGAGGGAGGAATCCATGGTATTTGAGGGGGCAGAGATAATGAATTCTATTTTTGTACTTCCTGTTGTAAATTTTTGAAACTACTTTCAACTCTTTGATATATTACAATGTTCACAGTGTGTGATCGAACAATGATGAAAAGCCCTTCATTGATGTGGGACGATACATTTTCTTTTTGTAGGTTTTTGCGTTTGTAGTAGCATCTTCACTTTTTCATGAAAAGTGGTAGTTCGTGCTCTTGAAGAAAATGCTAGAGCTTCCTACAATTTGGACACTCTTTGAACTATAGAGCCTTCTGAGAAAGAACCGATTTAGGTAAAGTTGAAGTTGAAGCCTTTTCCATCATATCTGCTTTCCTTATTCTACAGTCTACATCATTCCATGGTTATACACAGAATTACAGATTGAACTAAAATAAGTTCATGAACACACCAAGTTGAACTTGTCAGAGATAATTAATCTGTGCCATTCTGTACATACTAGAACTGCCTATTTTTGCTTAAGATACTGAGACCAAGAGAAGGAAATAAGGGAATGAGCATAGTTTGATTCTGCACCTTTTTTTTTTTTTTTTTTTTTGAATTTTGTTGCAGATTTCACTGAGCTATAAATGAAGTTCATGAATTGTTCTGTTAATTTTTTTTTTACTCTGTTATTTCCTTTCCTCTTATTTTTTGCATTTATCTACTCTGTCCGTTCAATTTAGACATCCCTTAATTAATGGCCCAATCTTTTATATACAACCTTTATGTGCTCTGTATATTTCAGTGAGAACTGTGAACCATCAGATCAGACCAGAACAAATACATCGGTTCAATCTGACACAGAAGACCTTACCTAGCCACTTCTGCTCTGCAATCTTATGCTTTTTGTTATGCTGTGCAACTCTTTGTGATAGAGACCAATCTCTATGGTGTTTTGGTAATGCTAATAGTGCTTAAAAAACAATGTCATGCTATGTACATATAAGCACTGGTTGTCAGGACCATTCTCTATGTTTTCTGTAATGCCTGAAAACCAATCAACCAAAATAGCAGACAGTTTGTACATCTAACAATCAATGTACATAAAAGCTTTTTGGCTATTCTTTGTTTTCTCATTCCCTTTTTTTGCAACAATACACCAATTATTACTGCTACTAAAAGACCCGCAGCATCGCACGGGCCTTTCTATCTAGTCAGATACTATAGACTTAAAGCTTTATAACTTGATCGAACTAGTTTGCACATTTTATCGTGTTGGCAACATTGATGACAAAGCGATATTTAACATTGTCGCCCTTCTCAAGTCGTTCAAGAGCAGTGTTCACATAATCCATTGGAATAACTTCGACATCTGCTGTGATGTTGTGCTTTGCGGCAAAATCTATCATCTCTTGAGTCTCTTTCATTCCCCCAATTGCACTACCAGCAATAACTTTCCTCCCTATTATTTCCAAAAATAGAAGAAGAAGAAGTGTTAATTAGTATTCCGCCCTTTAAAAATATGATTGTGGAAGAGAAGTAGGGAAATTACCCATAATTAAAGGGAAGACGGGAAGCTCAGGTGGCTCCACTGGAGCACCCACCAAAACTAGTTTTCCACTAGTTTTCAGCAAGCCAATCAATGGGAGGAGAGAGTGAGAAGCAGAAACAGTGTCAATGATACCATCCATGGTGCCCAAGGCAGCCTAATACCATGAAAATATTATCATCACATTTTGATTTTCATCGGCCGGGTTTTCTTGAGTTACATTAAAGGTAATCGAACGTTTGACCTAGCCTTTCATAATTCTCGACCTACTCTCACCATTTGGGCAAACTAGAAAGGCCTAATATATTGATTAATATAAGAAATCAGTGGTATTTTTAGTATCTTAGTGTCACTTACTATTGGATTTAGATCTAAAGATTTATTCTAAAAATATTTTGAGCGTTTTAATCTCAATCATGGAACTTAAATTGAATGATAGGTGACCATAAACTTCTTATTCACATGATGCTCTCTTTGTATGTAGATAATATATACTGAAGGGCGACAAATTAAACTCGGTACTTAATTACCTCCAATTTCTCATGGTCATGACTGATCAAAAATGAATCTGCACCAAGTCGTTCCACTGCTTCCTTTTCCTTACTCGGAGAGGAACTAATCACAGTGACCTTTGCTCCGAAAGCTTTGGCAAACTTCACGGCCATATGACCTACACCTCCAAGCCCAACAATACCCAAATGTTTCTTGCTACCGGGCTGGGGGACTAGTCCGAAATATTTCAGGGGGCTATACACGGTAATCCCAGCACACAATAGCGGGGCGGCACCTGCTAGTGGAATGTCTTTTGGGATTCGGACGGCAAAGTGCTCTTCCACAACAAACTTATCTGAATATCCACCAAAGGCTCTTGTTCCATCTTCATATTGTCCGCTGAAGGTCCATAACATTTTGGGGCAGTAATTTTCCAAGTCTTGTTTGCAGTTCTCGCATGAGCCACATGAACCCATCATGCACCCTACTCCGGCTACATCTCCAACTTTGAATTTTTTGACGTTGAGCCCAACCTTGGTCACTTGGCCAACAATTTCATGCCTACAAAAATGATCAAGTGACATTAAACTAGAGGAAAGTTAAAAAACCCAGAATCTGGGTGCAACAAGTACAGAAACAACAACAAACGAAGCAACCTAAACAGAGGGTAAGAAACCAAACCCAGACAAAGAAAAAATGAAAACACAGACTCAAACCAGGCGAGTCTAGGCCACCCAAACCCCAATCTGGCCAAGAGAAGGACGCTGTCACAGCGGTAGCGCCAAAGCGAATAAAATTCGCACCAAGTATGAAGAACACCATCAGGCCAGAGTCGAAAAGTTTGAAAAAAGGCAACAACGAACTCAAACGAGAGCACTGGAATATCCTGATTCCAGACCCACAAGAAGCCACAAATGTCAGATCATCTCCGAAACGGAGAACATCTTCCATCGCCAAAGTAGAAGCCAGAAAAGCCAAAGCAGGACGAAAGGTAAACAGATCCACACAAGGATCAACTGGACAGCCACCCGAAGGATGAACAATCCCGTGTTGCACAATTGATGTGCGATAACGGGCAAAGCCCGTTTAAAACGGCGACTGAAGGAATCCGAGGAGAGTCACTGGAAACAGCAACACCCAAACAAGAAATTGGATCTGTGAGGTAATCGAAATTTTGATCGGGAAAGGGAAATACCGGAGTCGATGAGAACGGACCAAAGCGAAAGGGAAACACGAAATTAAGAAACATAATTGAAAAACGAAGGCAAGATGCCTCATAAACAGGCCATCGCCTGAGCAAAATCTCAGATCATACAAAATCTTACTATAGTTATATGCCAAAGAAAATGCCATTAGTTATAAATGGTCGGAATCCCACTTCTTTTATTTCTTTTTTGCCTGCTCAAATATTTTTTTGTTGTATCACCGTTGTAAAACAAATAGAGTCGCATGTAGGGTGCTTTTTGCTAGTTGGTGCATATTTAAATATAATTATTTAGTAGAGACTCATGATATTATGTCAGGATGTTCTTTAGGTGCCTATTGTAATCAGGGATTTAGGCTTAATGTCCCCTATTGTATTTGACAGTTTTATTAATCAAGGCTTGAGTGCAATCGTACTAGCCTTTTATTAAAAAAAAAAAAAAAAAAACAGACAATCTAAACCTGGGTTTGATCCATATTTTAAAACACCTATTGAAAACAAACCAAACCAGCTTTTGTTGAAATGAAAATTTACCCAGGCACAGTCGGATAAATGGTCGACCATACTTTGTTCTTTACGAGGTGAATGTCTCCATGGCAAATTCCGCAATATTGTATCTTGATGGTGATATCATTATCCCCGTTAGCCCTGAAAAGTAGAGAAAATTACTTTGAGGCACCTTGCTAAGATCGATCATGAGGAAAAGTAGAAGCTAGCTAGCCAAAAGAGAGTACCTTCTAGTGAAATGGTAGGGGGAAAGAATTCCTGAGGAATCTCTAGCAGCCCATCCATAAGCATGCACTGCTTCTTCTTGAGCTGGTGCTTTAGACATTTTCACTTTGTATTTGTGTACACATGTATGTGTTATATGTCTTCATTGCCATGTATTTATAGCATGTTTATGGGATAATAAGTTCTTGCTTTCATAGTTGATGGCTGTACGAGTAGCGTCAGCACTGACGATGATTTATACATATGAGAGGGAGGGACGTTGCGATTTTTAATTTTCTCCCTACACATGCTTTTCAAAACCATTTACCTTTGGACAAGTCACTCTTTTGTTTTGAAATGTAGGCTTACATTGAAAAGTAAAAACCTTTTCTTTAGTTGTATTAAGGCGTCTATCATCTCTTGGGTCTCTTTCATTCCCCTACAAACGCTTCTAGCAATTAGCTTTGTCCTTATTATCTATATTAGGAATAGTTTTTTTTTTGATACAAATATTAGGAATAGTTTGGATAAATGCTTTCATGCATGAAAGATAAATATGATCAAAAATAGGGAAAAAAATAATATTAATTACCCATAATTAGGGGAAAAACTGGCAGCTCAGCAGGTTGAAGTGGAACACCCAACTTAACTAGCTTTCCGCTAGTCTTCAACAAGTCCATGTCCATCAATGGCACGAGAGTGTGAGCCTGTGAGGGCCTGGCCTGATGAACCTGTATCGGTGATGCCGTGTATAAGTCAATTGTACCCGTTATGACCTGATTACGTTACATATGCATTGATGAGGTCAAATTTTGAGGGAAAAATTCTCAATTAATTGACAATCTCACAAAATATCATGTGTGATGGCCGCATCATACTGAAATGACACAGCTTTGCTTGATCCATATATGCTTCTGCTTCTGCGCCTATCGCTCACCAACCTCTTGAGAAAGTTTCGCCATCTCCGGCTTCTCTTGTTTTCGCCGCAGCTCTCCATGCGAGTGTATCCCATTTCTTCCTGCACCGGGAAGCACAACGGCGACATCATGCACCCCGGAAGGTAAGTCGATCGCCTGGGAGGAAGATCCCTCTCCATTGAGTAGTTTTACCGAATAACAAGCTAGTTCTCGGTGTATAGGTCTTGCTGCAAGTACTAGAGCTTGGGCAATTGCAATGCGAGTTGGGGGTAGATGATGCTACCTGTATATCTATATGTAGGTACTGATTTTATTAATCATGATCAACGTAAATGTTATCGGTTACCACCTATTTCGTGGGCCTTATACATGTTTTGAGTATGAAAATGATGGCACATTGCAGAGACAAGACCTCACATGTCCCAAAAGCATATTCACACCAATTGTCCTAGAAAAATTGTTTTGGTGGGTTATTCTAAGCATGGATGTGAGAAGAAGGCTGGGGATTTTATGTTCTACCTAAACTTGAAACTTACCTTATTTTCTTTCTCTTGACAAACTTGGATATAATTTAGATTTGAAATCTCATCTTAACTTATAATTTTTATTTTTTTGAACGTACTTCTAATTTTTTTTAAGCAAGAGGAATTTTATTGCAATTAAAAAGAAACGAAGAAGAGAACATGTAGAAAGAGGGTTATGATGATAACCCTTTTTTATAAAAAAAAAATAATGGAGCATAACCAAACAGAATAAAAAAGAAATTTAAGAAATTCAATTAGGTGTCATGAGTTAAAAATTGAGCTAAACAGTATGAGGCCTATGCCCGAGTGTCAACCCTGCAAACAAACTTGGTGAGGCTTGTTTGTTACCTTAATTCAATTTCTTTTGCTAAAACTTCGAGCGAACTCCTTACAATTATACATTCAAGAATTTATAAGCATATACAAACTCTACCTAAATTACATTTTGCAACTCTTTTCTCACTAAACGATCAAGTAGGAATTGGCCAGGAATCCAATTTTACATCATATATAATTAGATAAAGACTTGCATACGACATACATGTCATGTGGCTAGTACATAAGCCCAATCAAAACTCACAAAACTTTAATTCTTTTATGAAATTACCCATATTTTATTAAAGTAAAATACCCAAAACACATCATGCATATACACTGATTGGTCAGCCGTACCACACACATAACACGACTGATGTACGCAAGTTCGGATGTATGGAGGCTGATTCAACTGATATCATGTCATGTATACCTTAATGATGAGATCAATATGAACGAAGGAAAGAGAAAAAAAAAACAAGTAAGAAATTAAGCACATAGTTAGCAATGATTTGCTTGTAGACAAATTGAAAAAGCAAACTGAAGCAAAATGAATAAAAGGAATTGTTGACAGCCATGAAAACTTTTCAAGATAAAGAGAGAGAGAAATTGGTTAGGCGTACTCGTTGGCATGTATGTTCTGATTTGATTTCAAATCCACACCACCAGCCACACCCCACCACCAAAATTTGTGGGGACTCGGAACTTGTTGTGTTTATGTAATTTCTAAGAGGAGATAAGAAGCAGAGGACAATCTACAGCCTCACAAAATAATTAGATTGGCCATCTTGCTGGTGTCTCTTTTTTAAATAATTATTGGTTAGGTGAGGCTCTTGTGATTATCCAGGATGTATTCTATGAGGATTCTTGTACTAGTACTCGAGGTGTAGATAACATGTACAATTATGCTTCTTATATTAATAACTGAAAATACTTGGATGAAACATTTTTCTGGGTTTCGGGGATTGATAGACACGTTGCAATTCTTACTGGGCAGAAATCAAAAACTTCACACAGAAAGCACAATTTTGGTTACGCAGTAAAAACCACAATTTTGAGATTAAAAACACTGCGGGACTCTTACTCTTGAGAACCCAAATAAAATCAATCAACTTATTGATGAAAGATATGGTTCTTTACAAACACATATAGCTCTCTACGCAGCTACAATATCTAGACTCACTAGAGAGGTGCTTTGATGAACTTTGTAGGCTTCTTCAGTGCTTTGTATAGGAATGGCAACACATCAAGTGTCAACCTTATATCTACAATAACTAGTCTATATTACAAAAATTTAGAGAAATTTTAATACACATCCCTATTATTTTATATTTCAAATCAAATTTTATAGGTAGGTTAAATGACCAAATAGACATCTATGTATTAGAAGAAAAATAATAATAATAATCATATCTGCCTTATATTATTCTATAATTATAAACACAATGAATTTCTATACATGACATCCTCATTTAAAACAAGAATACAGTTAGAAACCATCTAGACATAATTTCTGACCTAGACACTCTCGCGTTCTAGGGTTACTTTCTAGGGCTTAGAAAGCAAGCAACGATCTACCATGGATACAGATATTTTGAGTTGGAATTGTAGAGGGATCTGCAATGACACTACTACTAGGGCCTTGAAGGATCTAATCTCTCAAAATTGGCCCCAAATCATTTTTTTTGTGTGAAACTAAAATCAGCAGGCAAGGTGACTTCGATGCTTTGCATAGAGCGCTAGGGTTTATGCATGTAGAGGCCGTATTGAGCGAAGGCCAATATGGAGGGTTAGAGCTTTTTTGGAATGATGATGTGAATATCAGACTGGGAACGACGTCTGCACATCATATGGATGCTGTGGTGGTAGGCAATCCAGGAACTCTATCATGGAGATTAACTGGTTTCTATGGGTACTCCAGAACAGTTGAAAGAGATCGTTCTTCGAGGCTTTTGAGAGATCTGTCAGACCTTGATTCACTACCCTGGGTGGTTATAGGAGACTTTAATGAGATCCTCAACAATGGTGAAAAGTTTGATGGTCCGACTAAGGCAGAGAGACAGATGAGAAGGTTTTGGGAGGCTCTGGGTTATGGAGATTTTTTGGATTTAGGTTTTCAGGGTACTAAGACAACATGGTGGAATTCTGAAACCAAACTTCTTCTTGACCGGGCTGTCTGTACTCCTTCATGGTTTGATATTTTTGGGTATGCGAAAGTAATTCACCTTCCTCCAAGTGACTATGATCACATCCCTATACTGTTACATGCAAGCACGGTTCCAATTCCCATTTTGGACGAGATTCCATCGATTCAAGTTTGAAGCTTTTTGGCTTCAACACCCTGAATGTGATTCCATGGTAAAGGAGACTTGGCAGACAAATGTTACTGGGGTGCCGATGCATGTGGTTATGAAAAAATCATATATGCACACAAGAATGGTGCTTGATAAATGGCAAAAAGAATGCTTTTCGGGTGAGACAACAATCTATGTTGGGTGTGCGGGCAAGACTCGAGGAGTTTATGGATGTACAGATGACCGAGGATGTTCAAGTTGAAAAACAGTCTTTGATGGCCCGCTTGCAAACCTTGCTTTCTCAAGAAGAAAGTTTCTGGAAACAAAGATCTAAGGTGCAATGGCTAAAGGAGGGAGATCGCAATACCAGTTTCTTCCACCGTAAGGCAGTGAATAGAAAGTGGAAAAATTTAATTAAGGGTTTGTTTGATGAGGATGGTAATTGGTGTGAAGATAATGCTGATGTGGAAAGAATTGTCTCATCTTATT